>JAECWI010000468.1:1200000-1800000 GCA_018150345.1 Drosophila equinoxialis
CTGCTCGATTCGCTCTCCAAACAAAGTCCCGCCTCGCACATGTACCATATAACAATATTCGTGTTTAGCTTTAATTGTAGCAATGTCTTTTTTTGTTTTTATTTATAAACACCTATTTATTGTGTGAAAAATATAAAGATTAGTTTAGAGTCTTCAGATTTAATTTCGATTTCTCCGCAAGTGCGACTGGTTCGTTGCATTGCCGGAAGAGAAGAGACCCGCTGTCTCGTCGCCTATCGATGACTTATCGCTAACCATCGATACTTATTACTAACAATCGATACTTATTACTAACAATCGATACTTATTACTAACAATCGATACTTATTACTAACAATCGATATTACAATACTGGTTTCGACATATGCGTGAGTATTTAAAAGACTTGCAAATAATTGGGATCTTACAACTCGGCCGTCCTGACGAGGAATCGACCTCGATTCCAATTGCTAACAACAAGGGGGGTAAATAAGAAACTTAAGTGGCTGGTGTCGCCTTTGTTTGGCTATCAGAAGTGCAATCTGGATCAGGGGCAACCCATAACTTTAATTTGGAGGCTTCTAGGACTCCGTCATATGGTAGTTGGGTGATTTGGGAGCCTTCTACATCCCGGATAACATATCGGTCATTCGGAAGTTTTTTATGAACCACATACGGACCACGATACCGTCTGATAAGTTTTTTGTTTGTGCCTGCCGAAGTATCCACATTCTTAATAACTACGAAATCCCCCTCTTCAAAACTAACGGCTGGGGGGTGATGCTTCGAATAATACTCCGAATTATATTCTTGGGACTTAGCAATGTTACGGAAGGCTACTCTCCGGACGTCTACCTCTGAGGCATCGACCTCTCCTGTTCTCTCACCCAACCGTTCGGTTAGTTCATCCACTACCACACCTCGTTGTTCAACTCCGAATAGGAGTACGGAAGCGGCAAATTTGGTTGTGGAGTGGACGGAGTTATTCAATGCAAACTCTATGTTCGGCAGTTGTTGGACCCAATCTGCGTGGTTCACGGGTTCCGTCAGTTTACCCAACATGGGGCCCAAAACACGGTTAACCCGCTCGACTTGGCCGTTAGCCCGGGGTGAGGCAGTGGCATTCAGCACATGAATTATATTATTGGCCTTCAGGAATTCTTCAAATTCAGAGGAAGTAAAGCAGGTACCTCGATCGCTGATAATTCGGCGGGGTCTACTGTAATTTGCGAAATACTGAGTTTCTAACGTCTGACATACTTCACGTGAATTAGTAGTGACGGCAGGGTACAGCTTCACAAATTTGGTGAAAGCGTCAATGACAACCAGAAGATATTTTTTCTTAGAGCGTATGGACGGAAGGGGCCCCAGATGGTCAATATGAATGGTATCAAACGGAAGGGGCACTTTCGGAATACTATGTAGCGTGACACGGTTGTCCGAAGCGGACGCTGAGTAGTAGATACACTTGAGGCAATTTCTAATGTAATTGTTAACATAAGACTTCATACACGGGAACCAGTAATGCTTCTTGATCTGTGTGCAACATTTCTCCGTGGCCATATGGCCAAGCTTCTCGTGCACTACTCGTATGACATGATTTATCATTTCGGAAGGGACATAAAGTTGGGGTACATTCGTCGAGGAAAGGCGGTACACTACTCCGTCTCGCAGTTCGAAATTCGCTATTTCATATTTCTCTAACTCATCTCGGAGTTTGACAATCTCAGGGTCCCGGTTCTGGGTTAACTGCAGTTGGAAGTCGAGGTTTATATCGTCAACGTATGCGGCAGTTTCTATTCTGCTTAGAGCATCAGCATGGGGCATACCAACCCCCGAGCGGTGTACAATCGTGTAGTTATAGTTTTCCAACAGCAGGGCCCAGCGAGCAATCTTGGCGGAATGTCCACCATTTCTCAGTGTCAGCGCAAGGGAATTACAATCGGTCACGATTTTGAACGGGATGAACTTAAGGTATGTCTCAAAACGTTTTAAGGAATACACGATAGCTAACGTCTCTAGCTCATAACTGTGTAGTTTCGATTCAGCGGCGGAAGCCATCTTAGAGAAGTAGGACACTGGGTGTAATTTACCGTCTGTTTGTTTCTGGAGGAGCACTGCTCCGAAACCAGTTGAACTAGCATCGCAGTGTAACTCTGTTTCAGACTTCGGGTTGTAAATAGATAACACGGGGGATTCGATCAACTTCAACTTCAGTGTTCGGAAAGCTTCAAGGCATTCCTCGGAGAAGACATAAGGGGTATCTTTTCTTAACAATCGGGACAGCGGACACGCAATCTTAGCGAAACCTGATACAAATCGGCGGAAGTATGAGAATAGGCCTAAGCAACGCTCTAATTCCTTGCTATTTCTTGGAATGGGCAAATCCCGTATCGCCTGAATATGAGCTGGTTTAGGCGTGATACCGGCGGAATTGGCTAAGTAGCCCAAGTACTCTAGTTCCCTATACGCAAAACGGCATTTAGTCAGCTTCAGGCATAGCCCGTTCACTCTTAACACATACAATATTTCCTTCAGAATCTCAAGGTGGGTTTCAAAGTCATGCGACGCGACTAGAATATCATCCATATATATCACCAGTTGACCTCGGTTTATAAATTCCTTAAGGACAAAATAAACGAATCTAGCGAACACGGAAGGGCCATTACAAAGTCCGAAGGGCATGCGTACATATTCAAACTGGCCATCAGGGGTTACAAAGGCAGTATATTTGATCGAGTCTGGGTGCATTTTCACATGGTGGAAACCGTTCTTCAAGTCCAAGATAGTGAAGAATGATTTGCCACCCAGATGTTCAATGCAATCATCTAACAGAGGAATCGGAAAATGATCTCGAACTGTAATTTTGTTTAACGGCCGGTAATCTACACATTTCCTCATTGTGTTGTCCTTTTTCCGGACAGGGACAATAGCGGCAGCGTAAGGAGAACTACTGTGGCGAATAATACCAGCTTTCAAGAGATCGTCGCAAATCTCACGCACCTCGATGCGTTCGTGGTGTGACAGACGGCGGGGGGCGGCAGAAAATCGGAGTTTGGCTAGTCAATTCTATTTTCATCTCATAGTTCATAGGCTTGATTAAATCTGGATCAACTTGTACATACGAAGTGGAAATAATAGACTTAAGGGCTGCGGTTTGCTCTTCCCGTAACGTGGGCTCTATATCAAAGTCTAACTCACTGACAGCAGGGAGCTCAATGGCATTTATCGCCATAAGTGCATCATTCAGTGTTTCCGAAGGTACAGCAGAAGTTTCTAGAAGGGGAGAATCAGACAACAATTCGGCAGATACAATCTCATTCCTGTCGTGCGGTAGTACCGCTAGATCTTTCCTCAATATATTAAAAGACTTCAGAACAGCAGTAAGCTTTGGATTTATACATTCAGTCGGTTTATTCATGAGTATCAACGATTCTTTTTCATATTTCAGTTCTTTCAGTTTACATAGTCTAATATTAATTTTATACAGAAGATCTCTACCTATAATCATCGGCAGTTCGGTTGCTTGGTTCGTCAGGACTTCAAACGTATGTATTGTCTGTGTGTTGCAGAGGCGAACTCTACACTGGACTTGGCCTAAGGACCGAAGTTGGCTATTTCCTAAACCACGGCAGTTCAATGTACGGGGGGTAAGACGGCAGTTGGAGGGGACTTCAGATTGACGGATAAAACTCTTTGGACTGCCCGAATCAAGGAGAGAGAACATATCTATAAATTTCCTATCTTGCACTTCATCACAAACAAAAGCAACACTCACCAGTTGTAAATGGTCTAGTCGATCTCCTGCTTCATCAGCTGCGGCGGCAGCAGTGATATTGGTGGCATTTCCAATTCGAGACGGGCAGTTTTTGTAGATGTGGCCCACTATGCCACACTTGAAACATGAATTCGGAGGTCTCATTGGTTTCGGGCATTGACTCCTGTAATGCCCCCATCCTGAGCAGTTGAAGCATCTGGTCTCACTCGTGACGGTGCCTGACGATTTGTTTCCAGGCGCCCCGGCAGTTGTTGTTGTCTGCGCCTTCACGCTATTGCTTTGTCTGGAGGCAGCGGCCTGCATACGGAGGCGCTCGTAGCGTTCCAGTAGGGGCTTCAGTTCAGCCATCGTCCGAGCTGAGTACAGCATGCCGACTCGAGTAGAGTTGTCCCGCAATCCATCAATGATTAGGTCGACCAGCTCGTTCTCCGGAATCGGAGCATTCATGGCAATCTCCTGCATCTCGATTGCGAATCTTAAACATCCCTCGCCTGCCTTGATGCGCCGGCCCCGCAGAGCGTGGTACACTTCCTCGATGCTACACGAGCGTCCAAATTCTCGCAAGAGGATTGCCTTCAATTCTTCGTAGCTGTGCACCGATACCGTGCGCAGCAGCACCGCCGCCGTGCCTTCCAGCATACGACGGCATGCGACCAAACGTAGGCGGTCGTTCAACTGCAGAATTTCAAATGCGTCTTCCAGATCGTTCAGCCATTTCTTCACATCGTATGCGTTATCCGCTGAAAATCGAGCCACCATGCTCTCAATGACACTCACGTCACTGACTTGCTGCCTCGGTGCTTGGGATTCGTCTATCCCCTGCTGCAGTTTGAGCATTTGATGCTGTAGCTGTAGCAACTCATGTTGTTTCCGCAGCGTCACCAGTTGCTCATCCAGGCTGGGGGAGACAGAAGTGGCCGGAGTGATGGCGGCCGCGTCAGTCGATACGGAGGGCACTAAAGCGGGCATCTCTTCCCATGGGTCCGCGTTGGGACCAGTGACGGGGGCGGCGAGCGAGGCCGCAGCCCGCATGGCAGACATATAGGCGGCAGGACCAGCATCCGCAGGTACAGCGGATGTGGCAGCGGCGGCAGGTACAGCAGTGGCAGCGGGTGCAAAGGCGGCAGCGGTGGTGGGTACAGCAGTGGCAGCGGGTGCAGAGGCGGCAGCAGGTGCAGCGGCGGCAGTCTGCAGAGGTGGCCTGTAAGCGGCGGACACCGCAGCGGTGGGTACAGCAGGGGCGGGTGCGGCGGCAGCGGTTACAGCAGGGGCGAATATAGCCGCAGCGGGGCCGGCAGGGGCGAGTATGGCGACAGTTGGCACAGCAGGGGCGGATGCGGCAGTGGTTGGCCCAGCAGGGGCGGATGTGTCAGCAGTGGGCCCGGCAGGGGCGGATGCGGCAGTGGTTGGCCCAGCAGGGGCGGATGTGTCAGCAGTGGGCCCGGCAGGGGCGGATGCGGCAGTGGTTGGCCCAGCAGGGGCGGATGTGTCAGCAGTGGGCCCGGCAGGGGCAAGTATGGCAGCAGTCGGCCCGGCAGGGGCGGATGTAGGCAGCAGTTGGCCCAGCAGGGGCGGATGTGTCAGCAGCGGTGGGCCCAGCAGGGGCTAGTAGAGCAGCAGTTGGCCCGGCAGGGGCGAGTATGGCAGCAGTTGGCACAGCAGGGGCGGATGTGGCAGCAGTTGGCCCAGCAGGGGCGGATGTGTCAGCAGTGGGCCCGGCAGGGGCGGATGCGGCAGTGGTTGGCCCAGCAGGGGCGGATGTGTCAGCAGTGGGCCCGGCAGGGGGCGGATGTGTCAGCAGTGGGCCCGGCAGGGGCGGATGTGTCAGCAGTGGGCCCGGCAGGGGCAGAGTATGGCAGCAGTTGGCCCGCGGGGCGAGTAGAGTCAGCAGTTGGCCCAGCAGGGGCGAGATGTGTCAGCAGGCTGGGCCCAGCAGGGGCGAGTAGAGCAGCAGTTGGCCCAGCAGGGGCGAGTATGGCAGCAGTTGGCCCAGCAGGGGCGGATGTGTCAGCAGTGGGCCCGGCAGGGGCGAGTATAGCAGCAGTTGGCCCAGCAGGGGCGGCTGCGGCAGCGGTTGGCCCAGCAGGGGCGGATGTGTCAGCAGTGGGCCCGGCAGGGGCGGATGTGGCAGCAGTTGGCCCAGTAGGGGCGGATGTGTCAGCAGTTGGCCCGGCAGGGGCGGATGTGTCAGCAGTTGGCCCGGCAGGGGCGAGTATATCAGCGGTTGGCCCAGCAGGGGCGAGTGTGGCAGCAGTTGGCACAGCAGGGGCTAGTATAGCAGCAGTTGACCCAGTAGGGGCGGATGTGTCAGCAGTTGGCCCGGCAGGGGCGGGTATATCAGCGGTTGGCCCAGCAGGGGCGGATGTGTCAGCAGTGGGCCCGGCAGGGGCGGATGTGGCAGCAGTTGGCCCAGTAGGGGCGGATGTGTCAGCAGTTCGCCCGGCAGGGGCGAGTATATCAGCGGTTGGCCCAGCAGGGGCGAGTGTGGCAGCAGTTGGCCCAGCAGGGGCGGATGTGTCAGCAGTGGGCCTGGCAGGGGCGGATGTGGCAGCAGTTGGCCCAGCAGGGGCGAATGTGTCAGCAGTTGGCCCAGCAGGGGCAGATATGTCAGCAGCGACGGGCCCAGCAGGGGCGAGTATAGCAGCAGTTGGCCCAGCAGGGGCGACTGCGGCAGCGGTTGGCCCAGCACGGGCGGATGTGTCAGCAGTGGGCCCGGCAGGGGCAGATGTGGCAGCAGTTGGCCCAGTAGGGGCGGATGTGTCAGCAGTTAGCCCGGCAGGGGCGAGTATATCAGCGGTTGGCCCGGCAGGGGCGAGTGTGGCTGCAGTTGGCCCCGCCGTAACGAGTATAACAGCGGCGGGCCCGGCAGGGGCGGATGTGGCCGCAGTCGGCACAGCAGCTTTCGGTACTGCAGCAGCGGCGGCTCCAGTGGCAGCCGGTACCGCAGCGGCAGTCACAGCAGTGGGTATACCAGTAGCGGTGGGCGTGGAGGCGGCCGTCCTCGATGTGGAACGTGTGGCCTGCCGTGTCCCGAAATATGTAGGCTTTCGGGTGGTCATCCCACTTCTGAGTTGTAAACACCTATTTATTGTGTGAAAAATATAAAGATTAGTTTAGAGTCTTCAGATTTAATTTCGATTTCTCCGCAAGTGCGACTGGTTCGTTGCATTGCCGGAAGAGAAGAGACCCGCTGTCTCGTCGCCTATCGATGACTTATCGCTAACCATCGATACTTATTACTAACAATCGATACTTATTACTAACAATCGATACTTATTACTAACAATCGATACTTATTACTAACAATCGATATTACAATACTGGTTTCGACATATGCGTGAGTATTTAAAAGACTTGCAAATAATTGGGATCTTACACATGTGTAAATTTTTTAAAATATATAAGAGTATATAAAAAAAAATTTAGATAAGTAGGAGTGGGAAGAACCATTAATTTTTAAAAAAAAAAAAAAAAATAAAATTTTTTTTTTTTAAAAAAAAAAAAAAAAAAAAATATAAATAAGAAAAAAAAAAACTACCGAGACAAGACAAAATATTAATACCATATAAATAAAATAATACTTATATTTCGTTAGAAATTATTTTGCGAATTAGATACTGACTGATTGAAATATTTTTATTTGGCACAATACGAAAATCTCGATGGAATAAATGGATGTCGTGACCGAGTCACGACTTGGCTCAAGTGTCAGCACTGATGAGACTTGAGTGTCAGTAATGATCGAGAGTCAGCTGTGTTCTGCCGTTTTTTATGTTTTGTGAATTTAATTAATTTTAAATTGTTTAACAAATATCGCGATTTCCTGCTTTAATTATGTAAGTTTCAAATTATTAAATTGCGGAAAGCCAATCGGAGTGGATGCAATTATTTTGTTTGGGTGAAATTTAATTGTATGTGGACATATGTACATATGTACGTATGAGTGTGCTTACCGCGGCAAAAATTGTTATATATGTATGTATGTATATATGTACATACATATGTATGGATGTACAAATTATTTGGCATAAATAATTTATGCCGATGAACTAATGAGCAGCCCGTGGAGTGTGCTTTACACTTTAAGTAAAGGTAAGTGGTACTATATAAATTGGCGATTATTAAACACTTACTTGCAGGTTAAAAAACACAGCTGTTTTTTCATGAATGTATACATGTGTATATACATACATACAGATGCGTTGCTATGTAATTTGACTTTTGGACAATCAGATTTTCGAAGAATGGAAAAACATGCACTTCATAAACACATGAGAAAATTATTACATCTTCCCTTCAACACCTATCCAGATCCACTATTTCTCCTTGTCAGCATGTCTTCATGAAAGGTCGTTCGTCGCTTACCAACCTTTTAGAATTGACTACCCATGGCTTCCGTAAAAGTGTTATTTATACTGACTTGAGTAAGGCTTTCGATACGGTATTCGATCTGTATTTTAGCTCAAGCTTTTTCGTCGACTGCTGACTTAGTTGACGTAAATAAATAAATAAATAAATAAATAAATAAATAAATAAATAAATAAATAAATAAATAAATAAATAAATAAAATAAATAAATAAATAAAATGGAACAAAAATGATCGGGAAATAACAGGTAACCTTTGGAACAGGTCAGGTAGCTACATACAAGTATACAAAAGTGTGTCGCTATGGGCGCTATGGAAGAGCAGGAAACCTCACACTTTTATAAGTATGTAATCCAGAGCCCGGCATTCATATCCCCCGGGGGACGAACACGTTCGGCACCTCGTATGCGTGTAACCAAACGGCTGCCGAAGTCCGCACACAAAAAAATCAAGAGAATGAGTGTGGATTTAGTTTTCTTCAGCATTTCGAAGCAAGCAGATCTACATATGTCGCTTTGTTGAGAGAACACACATGAAAAAATTGATCGCTACTTTAGATTTTGCTGTCTTTTTCTTGCATCAGATTATCGGCTGCGCTCGTTCTCTTGATTTGAGATAGAATTTGATGAATTTTCATTTTTTACAGTGTTTTCTTTTCAATCTAGATCCTCCTTCCTCAAAAGCTGCATTATGACGTACAGTCTTTTTTGTGCAATTATTATCTTTTGCGAAAATTGATATTTCAGTTGCCAGCCAGGTTTTATTTTCCTTTTTAAAGCGTTCAACAGGTCTGTTACTTTTGGCTAGCAACTTTTTGGCATGGCAAGCGAAATCTTGTATATTTTTTTTTGAATTTCAACTTCCTAGCTTTTAGACAAACTTTGTTTATTTATTTTTCCGCACAGCCAATCAAAAGTGGCGTTAGCACTGCATCTTTTTCCCAGCCACACTTCCAGCAAATCGCCTCGACGACTATCGAGTCGTTCTAGATTTCTTGAAATATTATGAATTTGCGCACGTATGCGCTCATGTTGTTAACTTAATTGAAATACAATAACACATACTACCTATGTAATCCGCCATAATTTGATTAGTTCTGCTCCACGAAACAACTATTTTCAGGTTAGTTTCGATCATAAACATAATTTATTAAATCTGCTAAATACAAAACAATACAACAACAAACACAGTTTTGGCACTCAAATCTACATTCTACTTCTTTCTACATTCTCTTCTATTAGTATTTTGCATCATTAAAACAACAGTTATTCCAAATATATATAATTATATAATAAAAGAAAGAGGTTCCGTTACGTGTAGCACGTTAGACAATGTACCTACAAGATTTCAGATTAAACATCATTTAGGTTTAATGATGCGGCATGTGGATGCAATAAGCCGTTTATCTTGTTTTCTGCTAACCGACACCATAACCCATAGCCTTGGGGAAGCACAGTTGTCAGATGATTGAATTAAATTCATCAGTCCAAATTGAAGATTATTACTTTGAAAATGAAATAGTGTTAAAGAACCCCAATCAACATCTTGTTGTCGTTCCCTCGCAAATGGAAAAGGAAATAATACATATTGCGCACAAACAAGGGCATTTTGGATCTAGAAAGACTCTGGAAAAAATCGTATCTCTGGATCGTAAAAAAATCGTATATGTTCCAAAATTAAAAGAAAAGGTAGCCCGTGCTGTTGAGTGTTGCGTGGAATGTTTTATTAGCATTAACAAATGCTAAAACCGGTAATAAGGAAGGATATTTTATGCCAATAAGCAAAAGAGATCAGCCATTGATGACATATCACATTGATCACATTGGCTCAATGAAGGTCACAACAAAGCGTTACAATCATATACTTGTAATTGTTGATGGCTTCTCTAAGTTTGTATGGTTGTTTCCGACTCGCGGAACTAGAGTCGATGAAGTAGTTAGTTGTCTTGAAAAGCATGCCATAATTTTTGGTAGCCCGGGAAGAATAATTTCTGACAGGGGAGCAGCATTCACATCCAGTGCATTTAAGGAATATTGTAATAGACAGGACATACAGCATACTGATAGCAACGGTCAAGTATAAAGGATGCATAAGATAATAGTTCCAATGATTTCAAAGTTAAGCGAAGAGAATAAGGGAAACTGGTACAAGTATGTAGGACGTGTGCAACAACTTGTGAATAATACTGCCCCAAAAGTATTATTCATAGCCACCTCAACAGTGGCTGAGTTCATGAAGCCTTGGCTAGGATCTTTCGGGTCGAATGATTTCTCAGGACAGCCGATTGTAGGAAATGAAGTGTCAGGCAGGCATGGTAATCGTGCAGTAGCTAGTAAGCGAGGCAGAACGACACTCAGCGGTCGGACCTATCTGGTCGACTCACTCATTGGCAAATAAAGCAGAAGCGTTGATTTAAAAAGCTCTCGCAATCGTACTCTCGCCTCGATCGCGTCACAAACCCAAATTTAACACTAAGGCGATTATTATAATAATAAATACATGTATTCGTAACACAAAGGAACATGGTTAATAAATAAGACTAAATAAGGAAATCACATCCTTAAATAACATCGAAATAAATAATAAGCGAAATTGAAATCCCACATGGTTTCGCGATTTCCCTTAGCGAATACAAGAATTCATACAAATTCTCACCTCTTTTCAACTGTCTATTGCTTAGTCTTCTGTGAACTTATGCTGATGAAATCTTTACTCTGAATTCGTTCATTAAGGCTACTTTTTACTACAAATATCTCTCTTACAATGTATAAACGATAATGCAGCTCCTTTTAACAGTTGTTTTGCATACACAAAAAAGCTGCCACTGAATCCACTGTACGGTTTAAGCGCATCTTTTAGTGTGAGCCATGATCTTTGCCTGTGTTTGGGACTTCTCGAATTGTTCTAGCCGAAGCGAAATCTGCATCTTGCCCATCATTGTCACCTTCTATAAGGTCAAAATGACCGACTAGACATAACTCACTCAATTTACTGGCGCAACTCCTTAATATGTAATTTTAGAATCTCACCTCGATACATTTCACACAATTACCTGTACGTATATTGTTGAAAAAGATTGGTATATTAATGTATGGTAAGTATCAATTAATCAAATTTCAATCAAAATTAGCAAAATTTACACACTATGTTAATGTAGGACAAATTGTGGGAGGTTATCGATTAATTCAGACGATTCTTAGAAATGTGCACTCTGCCGGATAAAATATACCATGAAGAAACGAGGAAGGAAATAATAAATATTATAAAGGACAACGATTTTCCGGATAACTTAATCAAGACATTGTTCAAAAAAACATAAATCCCCCATTGACAAAACAAAGAATGAGAAAACCTTCTTATCTGTACCTAAATTATCAGAAAGACTATCACATTCGGATTTTTATGACAAAGCTGGAATAAAAATAGCACACAAACCTGACAATACCCTCAAACATATATTTAACAAAACAAAATCCAAGATAGAGATGACAAATAGAAGTAGTGTAATATACAAAATTCCATGCAATGGACAAGGAAACATACCGTGCAATAAGATATACATAGGGACGACAAAATCGAAATTAAAAACTAGGATTTCCCAACACAAATCTGACTATAAAATGAGACATTATACAGATACACCAAAAACAGCATTAATGACACACTGTGCAACTAGTGGCCATGCACCGAATTTCGAAGAGACAATAATATTAGATGAAGAGCGGAACTACAACAAAAGGTTCACCATGGAGGTGCTACATATCATCAACACTCCGAGCACCACACGACTTAACTTTTAAGACTGATACCGACAACTGCGCTCACATATACAGACATTTAGTTGACAATAATTAGTGGAGTTAATCCACGTCGAACGGTGCTGACGTGTTAAACAATGTATGTTAAAAGATTGTTAAATGTCACATAATTGTTAAATGTTTCTTGTATTTTATTGTAGTTGCCGATGCGCAACCGAAATATATCGGAAAAAGAAAATTAAAAACTATATTTTGTTTTTTATTTTATTTGGAATAAATGACCTGAAGCCTGAAAAAATCTTAAGATCATCACAAAATATTGAAAAAAATGCACACTATTTATCTCATAAATGTCCATTCTCAACTAGTGCAAACTGGTTTTTGCTGAAATTCTAACGGTTCTTTCTAAAAATAGAACCAAAAGCTTGAACACGTGTTCATATTTTACGCACAGCTGCACGCTAAACGGCATTAATCTGTAGCAACGTGAACTTCCAATTTGTGTGGTAAACGATTGAGTGCTCCTAAATTAATTATTAAAAATGGAGTTTAAAGTAAAAGGTATTTACTTTTTACTAAAAAATAATAAATCTGAATTATTTTTTTAACTCCAGTATAATTATTGTTTAAAGAAACCTATATGTTTCTACCGTTTTTGTGAATGTTTTTTATGTTTTTTAAACTTTTAGTTGTGTTCCACAATTTACCCCAAAAAGTCTTCTATTTCACATTATTTATCTGTGTTTTAAGATAATAAAAGTGTTAAAGTTACTTGCGGAAATTTGCGGATGTGCTTGCAATCTTTAATATACTAACTCATCATCGTCTTGTTTTTCAAGGTTAAATTTGCCCCGCGAAGCCTCTGTGTCGTCTTGTTATTGTGTTGCTGTGTTTTGTTACATCTATCGTGTTTTCAATGGTCATTTAATTTATGTTGTTTAAATAACTCTATTTTTAAATAATTCCAATTATTTTTTAATATATGTTCGTAATTTTTTATTTTGGAAGGCGATACGAAACACTGTGTGATTACACGCCTGCATGTATTTCATTTATGGTGCACAAAAATAGGTACTAAAACCGAAAAACAACAACAATTAATCAGTTCTGTGCAACTTGAAATTGAGAAGAAGGGCTACGAAGCTGACTTAAGCCAATTAATGAAATCAATTGGTTTCATATGCAAGAAGCTTGAAGCATTTTGGACATATTACAATCGCAAAAAATCATCCGTTCTCCAATATAAATGCGCTTGGTTGAATGAAAATGTGTCAATTTTAGTAAATTCATCTAAGCCAACATCGGAAAGTGCTCAACGTGGCCGTCCTAAACTCGGTTTTTCCGAATCTTCAGCGAGAACAAAGCGACACGAATGTATAGCTCACCTGAACGAGATCGATGAATCTGCTGTTTCTGCTTTGCGCAATGATAATCAAACGCAAAATTTATTGCCAGCAGATTCTATCGAAGTTATTTCACTTTTAATGGAGACCGGCATGTCAAAGAACCAATATTTGCTGATAAGGGACTTCGTTAATAACAAAATATCCTTTGATTTTTTTCCAAGCTATCAAACTATAATCACTGCGAAAAAAAGAGATATCCGGATAATATTTCTGTGGACGAATCTTACGCCGAAGTCGAGTTGCAAAATCCTTTGGACAACACAGCATCGAGCATACTGGAACATCAAGCTGATGTTGTCAAAACAGCCTGTGAGGGTTCGGTTGATAATTTTATATTAATTGGAAAGTGGGGATTTGATGGAAGTACAGGTCATAGCGAATATAAGCAAAAGTATTCCAATGACGGCTTAGAGGACAAAAGCTTATTTGTTACCTTGTAATTTTTTGGAAAAACCCCGGCCTTCGTCAACACGTTACTGCAGGCCAGTTCGATTCCAGTTTAAAAAGGAAACGAGCGAAGTGTCACTGGCAGAAGAAAAATATTTTATGGATAAAATCAAACTTTTAAAGCCAACGGAACTATCTATCAACAAAAGAAATATTAACGTTAAACATAGTTTACAACTGACAATGGTGGATGGAAAGGTCTGCAATGCTTTAACCCTCCGTCGGACACATATGTGTCCGTCCGAAGGTGTAACTTTTTAATCCTTTTTCGCCTTGTTCAAGGACCTTTTGGTAATTGTCCTGTGGCTAGATCGATAGGAAATAAAATTTTAGGAAGCTACCTGGAATTTCAAGTCGATAGATAAAATGGAACCATGTTAGCTTAACGTTCAAAGTCAAAGTCAAAGTCTGGCCAGACCCAGGTGTCCGACGGAGGGTTAAGCGAGTCGTCTTCTGCCAAGTGCTATATATGTGGTGCCAATCCAACACAGATGAATAACTTGGCCGTTTGCTTAAATAAAGTCGCTTTGAAGAAATATTTTGAATTTGGTCTTTCGCCTCTTCATGCAAAAATACGTTTTTTTGAATACTTTTGCATATATCCTATAAGTCCGTCATTAAAATGTGGCAAGCTAGAGGAAATTAACAAAAACAAAAAGTCATGGAAAGAAAAAACAAAATTCAAAAGGATTTTCGTGAAAACTGGGTTTAATTATAGACAAGCCCAGAGATGGAGGTAGAGACTCATCAAACGACGGAAATACGGCAAGAACATTTTTTTCCAATCCAAGGTTGGCTTCCGAAATAACAGGAATAAATGAAAATCTCATCTATCGGTGTGCCACTATACTTCAAGCTCTATCATCGGGGTATAAAATTAATGCCAACAAATTTAACGCATATGCCCTCGATACTGCCAAGGATCTCATCAAAGAGTATCCGTGGTACTATATGCCAGCTACGGTACATAAAGTTCTTATTCATGGATCTGCAATAATAGAACACGCAATTGTTTCTATTGGAGAGCTTTCGGAGGAAGCTGCAGAATCAAATAATGAAGAATTAAAAAAATGTAGACTTCAACATAGTAGAAAAATTTTACGCACTCTATCAAATACAGACGTCATTCATAATTTAATTTTAAGATCAGATCCATTTATTACAGGACAAAGACAACTACCTAAAAAAACCAAAATCAACCATGTTAAAATCTGTTTTTGATTTATTAGAAGATTCTTTTCAGTTTTTTTTTTTTTTGTTATATATTTTTTTTTAATTCACGAAAATACATATATTGTTCTTACATTTCTTTCATCTTTTATTAAAAACAAGTAAGAACGGCTAAAGAGAAGATCCCGTACACTTTCTAGCGCCATGTTGACTTTTTATCTGATTGTTCCTGTGACGGCTATATAATATAGTTATCCGATTCCAGCTGGAACGTCGTACTTACGCCAAATGCGCGAGTTTGTTTGCAATATTTCTAAAAACTCGAACAATTTCCATACAAATCACTGTTTTCAACCGATTGGTCATATGGGAGCTATATGATATATATATGATATTTCAACCAAATATGGTCAGGGTCTCTAAATCCACATCATACACCTACCGTGTGAGTTTGGTTGAGATATCTCAACAAACAAACAAAATTTTCATACAAAGTACTTTTTTCGTCCGATTGCTCAAATGGGAGCTACATGATATAGTAGTCCGATCTGCCCAATTTTTCTTTTACATGTTTTAAATAATTTTTAAAATTTTTGGACAAGTTTTCATAACTATATCTCAAATATAAGTATTTTTGGCCGCGTCTCCATACAAGTGGATCCACTGTGCAGTAGGGGGAAAAAAATACTAGCATGGAAAGCCCTTAATCGACACATGACTACAGAGAATATCATCAGATATAAAAAACTTAATGCTCATCTTCGAAGATTAATTAGAGATAGCAAAGCTCGAAGTGTACAAGAATTTACCTCTGACATTTTCCCTAGATTTACCACCGAAATAATAGGGAATAAAATAAGAAGACTTAACGGACTCCACAAATCTTCCCAAATTCACTGCATGCAGGACACGACCACAAATACATTGAATTCGGACGCAGGAGAAATAGCAACATTCTTTGCGAACCATTGGTCTAGACAATCAGAGGACCAACTATTCACCCCTACATTCGTAGAAGCAAAATAGAAAACAAATACTACCCACACCTATAGCCCACCACACAACTCTGCCAAATTCATGGAACAAGTGATAGGCTTCTTAGAATTCGCATCAGCTCTTAACAGCCTTAAAGGACATACACCAGGTTTCGATAAAATCAATTACAGCCTGATTCAACATGTATCAACACCACTTAAAACTAGAATCGTCACTCTATTCAACCGCATCCTACAAACACATATCCCACAGATTTATAAAATCAGCACAATAATACCAGTTTTAAAGCCAGGACAAGACAAAACTACAATAGAAGCATACAGACCCATATCCCTAAACTCATGTATCGGAAAAGTCCTGGACAAGATAATTTCAAAGCGGCTATGGTGGTTTGTCACAACGAACAAACTACTTAACAGCCACCAACTAGGCTTCCAAAAAGGAAGATCAACTGCCGATTGTCTACTCCTTGACGCTCTGATCAGTAGATCCCTTTCAGCAAAAAGACACATATCACTTGTCTCGTTAGATTTTGCCAAAGCCTTTGATAAAGTCCACACCATTATTAATCAATTAATAAAATGGCAAAAATAAAATTCATTAAAAACTTCATGGCCAATAGGCAAATGTGAGTGTGCGTCAATAAAAATTTTTCAAATTGCAAGCCTCTTCAGAACGGTGTTCCACAAGAATCACCACCATCGGTTATACTGTTTCTAACAGCGTTTAATAGGCTCTCTGAGTTAATAGCAAGGCACAAAATTATTAAATTCACTACATACTCAGAAGACTACAATATATTAGTTGATGTCAATAAAGAAAAACAAAGCACAATAAAACTAGACAATCTATGTAGTTGAAATTATTGACAATTGGTGCAAAACTTCGGGCGCATCTCTGTCTCTCACAAAATGTAAACACCTACATATTTGTAGAAAACAACATTGCCACCCTCAAGTGTCGTCCCAATCAGCCACCATAGAAAACGTCAATGAAGTAAAATTGCTAGGACTCTCCTTTAGCGCTAAGTACAAAAGGCACTCCCACATAAAAAATTTGCAAAATTCGTTAAATAAATCCCTTAATATTCTAAAATGTCTCTCGGGCCCAAAATTTAACTGTCACACATACACATTAGTACAAATAGTTAAAAGCATATGCCCCTCAAAAATAGATTATGGCCTACCGATCAATGGTAGGGCCCCCAAGACAACAATCAAGCCAATAAAGACCGCACTAAACAGAGCATTGCGAGTCGCTCTGGGCGCTTTCCGCTCGACGCCAATAAATAATCTACATTTTGAAGCAAATATCCCAACCATTGAAAACAGAACGCAACAGCTATTAACCAAAGTGATTAACCCAATCCTTAATTCTTACGACACTTCACTTAAAGAAATAATAAATAAAATAAATAAAAATAATAGGAAGGCGTACAGAGATTCGACCTTACAAAAATGCATAAATTCTTGCTTCAATTTGGGTATTACACCAACCCCAATAGGAAAAACTTCCAAGTCAGACCCACCGTGGTTCATTAACACGAATACAATCGACTTACCTTTGAACGTTTTTAAGAAAAGGCACACGAGCAATGAAATTTACACTAAACAATTTGTAAAAATTAAGCTTAAGCTTAACGGTCACACATTTATATACACCGACGGTTTTCTGAAAAACTGTATAACAGGGTATTCAATAACGACAGAAAACGAGACACTTAAATTGGTGATTCTGCCACTATACTCATTGGTATTTTCGGCAGAAATCATTGCCAAATTCGATGCAACCATAATAGCAGATATCATGCTGGTATCAAGAGAAAAACAGACATAACAAATACAATGTTGACGACTATCTTAAAAAACTAGAAATTTGCCAAATACCTAGAAAACCCCAAATAAAACTTATAAGGCTACGACTAGGACATACGAGACTAACACAAGAACACCGATTCCTTCAAAATAATCCCAACCACTGTAAATTCTGCAACACAAACTCTATTATGAACATAGAACATATCATGAACACATGCACGGTGTTTCAAAGCTTTCGAACCCATATCCCAAACCAAAAGCTTATACCACTCCCATCCAACCCAACCCCTGAGAATCTAAGAGAAATTATAAAATAACTCAATCTAACCAATATTATGAACCACTTATAAGATAAGCCAACATACAAAACAATATAATCTAGACTAAGCAAAAACTATATGAATTATATGAGAAGAATGAATATCTAAACGTGAACCAGCCGAAGGCCTTAGCAGCTATGGCTGTCACCCCTGCAGCTATAGATTTATCAATTTATAAGCTAACACTGTACAAATAAATAAATAAACCTAATTGAATGGGTTATTTTGATTTAATGGAAACCTTTTTTTTCAATGAATAAATGTAGGATCGCGGTATGGTAGAGTTGACTTAGAGTGACAATCGGTATCGATAGAATATCGAAAAGCAACGATATACGATGCATGGGTAGTCGAGAAGTAGAGCGTGAGTGGAATAGAGTGAGCCGGTGAAGTTGCGTCTCGAAGTGTGTGCAGGGCAAGAGAAATATTGTGAAGTAGTTAATAAGTTGATCAAAAGCGAATAAACTAACAAAATACATACATTAAAGCTGATGAAATTAAAACCCAGTGTGTGCAAATCGAACCTCTTCATCTCGGGGTCTCGTTAAGGAAATTCCAGGACAAAGTTGAAACTCCACAACTTGGGGGCTCAACCGGGATACGTTAGACGGTAGGTTTATCCATCAATCACCAAATTGTTGCAGTCTGAAATCCGTTACTATACATCAGTCATCAAATTGTTGTACAAAAAAAAAACGTTAAATCCATGGGAAAAATTGTGAAATTCAAGCAATTCTTGGAATAAGTCGCACATGAGTAAGAGTGAGACGGCAACAGAGATTCTTGACAAACGAAAGAAAAAGCACACCGAGCGTCCACTGAAAATTTTGGCGCCATGTCAGCGACAGAGACGGCAACACGGCAGCAAACCACTGAGTGTGCAAATACGAGGCACTGAGTGTGCGAACGAGACGAAAGAGCAACATTCGCACTGACGGCGGCATCATCCCCAGAAGTGTGCGTGACATGACGAGAAGAGCAGCAAAACGTGATAGCGGCAAGACAAAGACCTAAGAGAGGAGGCAACGAGGCACAGAGAGTGGGAACATCGAGGTACAGAGAGTGCAAAACCGAGACGAGAAGCACTCACACAGACGACGGCATCAACCATCGCAAGTGGGAATAGTAAAACGTAGAGTGCGTTATTGAGGCCGACAACACACAAAGAGTATCCAGAGAGCAGTATCCAGAGAGCAGTATCCAGAGAGCAGCATTCACAGAAACGACGACAAAGAGTTTCCAAAGAGCAACACTCACTCCGACGGCAACATCAACCCCCAAAAGTGTGTGTGACGCGACGATCGAGTACAGAGGCGTACAGAGGCGATTTTGGCTTACGAGAGGGACGGCAACAGAGTAGAGATACAAGAGCAAGTATTAACTGAGCAAGAAAGGGCCATAACCGAAGAGTAAAATATTTGTATAACATTATAGATTGATATCAATTAACTTAACCCACTAACGTTAGCTTAAGATACATACTCAAAATTTGTTATATAATTTGTTTGAATTTAAATTATGTCACACGACGAAGTCTTGCAACTCACGGTAGCAGAGTATTAAGGGTAACAAGGCAGAGTTACAAGGAAGACTAATATCCTTTTTCGAGTCAGGAGTTGAAGAAGCATCCTTCTACGAGGACTCACTAGAGCGTAGCTTACAAGTAGTAAACGATCAACAAAGGTACAGAATATAATGGCGTTTACACTAAGAGATATCCAAGATTCGTTAACTGTATTCGATGGCAGCCAGCAGCAAGATGTCGATAATTGGCTTGCAGATTTTGAGAACTGTGCAGAGACAGTCAAATGGAACGATTTACAGAAATTCATTTATAGTAGACCATTGTTAAAAAGGGCTGCGAAATTGTTTGTCAGTAGCGAAGTCGGTCTTACCGATTGGATTAGTCTAAAGTCAGCTTTAGAGAAAGAATTTTCAGAGAAGTTGTCCGCAAAACAAGTACATAAGCTACTAGAGAATAGAAAGAAAAAAACAGACTGAGAGTTTGATCGAATATTTTTATGAAATAAAGAGTTTGGCGAAAAAGAGCACATTAGATGAAGAAAGTGTTATAGAGTATATAATAGAGGGTATACCAGATTCGAAGCCGAACAAGACTGTGTTGTATCAAGCCAAGAATTTCAGAGAATTACGAGAAAACATGAAAATGTATGAGAAAATCTCTACTGAGAAAGAGTCAAAGTGTTCTAAAGTTTTCAAATTCGAGAAAAAGCAAGAGGATATAGGAGCGACGATGCTACAAGTGCGGAGGAAGAAATCACATAGCGAAAAACTGTAAAGAGAGCGAGTTGAAGTGTTTTAAATGTAACCAGCCAGGTCATAAGGCGAATGAGTGCAGCATGCAGGGAAAAATGTTCAAAAAAGATAGTAGTAAAGTGCAGCAACTTACTCAGAAATTATATAATCGTGTCTTCAAAGATGTTCGTTCTATAAGTGAGAGCGCGTACAAACGAGTTTACCCAGTTCCCTTGAGTTCGGATGTGAAAGAGTTATTGGGAATAGGAAGTAAGAAAATCTACACCAAAGGATCTTTTGAGTTGGATACGGCTTTAGATGGTGTTCCTATTAAGATGTGTTTCCATGTTGTGAGAGATAGAGATACATTATATGATGGTGTAATCGGAAATGACGTATTTGAGGTCGTAAATGCTACAATGGGAAAACAAGGATAAGTGTTTCACAGGAATAATCAATCGGTTGGGGAATATCAAGTTATTACTCGTTATAGTAATCCACAAGATCCACCCCCAGTACGAAATGTAACTCCCATAGAAGAGTTGCAAAACACGTTTGGGCAGATATTGACTACGAGAGTCGAAAACTTTTCGTCAGAATTAGAGCTTTCGCATTTGAGCATTGAGTTGAAGTCTAAAGTCCAAGAGATCATTTCAAATTATAGTCCGATCAAACCAGCTAACTGTCCAGTGGAAATGAAGATTATACTTACTGATGAAATACCGGTATATCAGAGACCAAGACGCTTATCGTACGAAGATCAGAAAAGAGTCGATCAACAGGTCAAATAGTGGTTAGAAGAAGAAATAATTCGCCACAGTGTATCTGAGTGTTCTTCTCCAATTGTATTAGTACCGAAGAAAGATGGGGAAAAGAGATTATGTTGCGACTATAGAAGGGTAAATCAGAAAATCATAAGAGATAATTTTCCCACTGCAGTGATTGATGATGTATTACATAGGTTACAAGAAGGAAAAGTCTTTACAACTCTTGATTTGTGTAATGGCTATTTCCATGTGCCAGTCGAAGAAAACTCAAAGAAACTTACTTCGTTTGTTACTCGAAATGGGCAATTTGAATTCAATTTTGTACCGTTCGGCATTAATAATTCAGCAGCTGTGTTTACTAGATATATTTTTGCAATGAGTTTGAAGGTATTGAGAGATTGAAAAGAGTTATAAGTTTAGCAGAAGAGTCGGGATTAAAGATAAAATGGAAAAAATGTCAATTTCTTCAGCGTAAGGTAAATTTCTTAGGATACATCATAGAAAATGGCACCATCAAACCGTCAAAAGAGAAGACAAGTGCCGTGGAGAATATTCCAGTTCCTCGGGATGTGAAAGGAGCCCAACGTTATTTGGGTCTTACTTCATATTTTCGTAGGTTTATGAAGGATTTCGCCACTATAGCTAGGCCATTAACAAATTTGTTGAGAGCTAACGTACCTTTTAAAATGGGCGTAGAAGAGCTAGTTTCTTTTGAACAGTTAAAAGCGGGACTGAGTAATCCACCTGTTTTGCGTCTTTTCAATCCTAGAAGTGTGACAGAAGTTCATTGTGACGCGAGTATGTACGGCGCGATTTTACTTCAAAAAGATTCAGAGGATCAACAATACCATCCGGTTGAGTACATGAGCAGACAAACTACCCCGGCTGAGGAAAAATATCACTCGTACGAGTTAGAGGTGCTAGCTATAATTCAAGCATTGAAGAAGTGGAGAATATACGTGATGGGCATAAAGATAGTAACCGATTGTAATGCTTTTGCGATGACGATAAAGAAACGTGACGTTTCGCTTAGGGTGGCCCGATGGGCTATATTCTTGCAAGACTTTGATTTCGAAATTGAGCATAGATCTTGGGTAAAGATGAAACATGTCGACGCATTAAGTCGGGTATATTGCTTACTGACAGGAGATTCTTTGAAGAACAAAATACAATTTGCACAGAGAAAAGATGAATGGATCAGCACGATTCTGAAAGTGTTAGAAAAGGGAGCGCACGCCGACTATTACGTGCAGTACGGAATATTGTATAAAGATCGCGTTAGGGAGCTTATCGTAATTCCTGCTAGCATGGAGCAAGAGATAATATTGGTTGCTCATTAACAAGGGCACTTTGGAGTTAAAAAAACGATTGATCTAGTGGAAAGAGAGTATTATATTCCTGGTCTGTTGAGCAAAGTAGAGGTAGTGGTGAGGTCGTGTATGGAATGTATCGTGAGCGAGTCGAAACAGTGTCGAAAGGAAGGTTTCTTGAATGTTATTGATAAAGGAGATGAGCCTTTGGTAACTTTTCATGTGGACCATGTCGGGCCGATGGAGTTGACTAAGAAACGATATAACCACATATTGGTAGTAGTCGATGCTTTTTCGAAATAAGTTTGGAGCAACAGAAATAAGTTTGGAACAACAGTTTATAAACAGTTTATAAAGCACGAAGATATCACCTTTTAAAATATTAACAGGGGCTGATATGAGGACTAGCTACGATTTAGAACTAAAGCATATGTTGGAAGAAGAGTTATTAATCGAGTTACAAAACAATAAGTCCGAAATACGTGACACAGCGAAAAGGAACATAAGCAAGATGCAAGAAGAAAACCGTAAAGCGTTTAATAAATGTCGAAAATCTGCAAGTGAATATGAGGTTGACGAGCTGGTGGCTGTCAAGCGGACGCAGTTTGGTTCTGGCCTTAAGCTTAAGGGAAAATATTTGGGACCTTGTCGAGTTGTTCGGAAAATGAGGCATGGTCGCTATGCGGTTGAGAAAGTAGGAGATGGAGAAGGTCCGAAATGTACTACCACCGTGGCAGAATATATGAAAATATAGTGTCCATCATTCGGGGCGAATGTGGAGGTCGGATGGCCGAATGTAGGATCGCAGTATGGTAGAGTTGACTTAGAGTGACAATCGGTATCGATAAGCAACGATATACGATGCATGGGCAGTCGAGAAGTAGAGCGTGAGTGGAATAGAGTGAGCCGGTGAAGTTGCGCCTCGAAGTCTATGCAGGGCAAGAGAAATATTGTGAAGTAGTTAATAAGTTGATCAGAAGCGAATAAACTAACAAAATACATACAATCAAGCTGATGAAATTAAAACCCAGTGTGTGCAAATCGAACCTCTTCATCTCGGGGGCTCGTTAAGGAAAGTCCAGGACAATAAAATTCAATAAAAAATGCAATAAAATTTTTGTTTTTAAATGATTACTTTGTTGAATTTTCTTTTTTAGAAATTAGTATTTTTATAGCCCTGGAACCTATCATTGATCTTCCCATGGTTGTCTATAGAAAATCCTAATTCACTTTGCGTCGTTTTTTTTTGGAACGTAACACAGACGAAAAGCGAGGTCTTGGTGTAATTATATGTCGGGCACAGAATTATGGATCTGCCAGAATTTAGTGGTAGGGCAGAAGATTGTCCAGTACTTATTACAATTTTCATCGAATTCTCCGCTGCTTATAGTTATACCCAATTGGAAAATGCAATACGCTTACAGAAAAGCTTAAAAAAGAGCCGCAAAAGAAGCGGTAAAAGGGCTATTAGTTAATCCTGCAAACGTGCCACATATTAGAGAGTTTCTTATTAAAAGTCAGCTAGAAATGATCAATTATATACCCCAAATCCCAGAGAATAATTTAGAAAGAATGGTTTCATTTGCCAAAAAAGCAATAAATTTCGTTATATTTTTGCAATCTTCAAATGCAGTACACTTCCAAAATCCATCTATGTCAACACGCATGCAGTGACAAGAGTTTTCATCTCAAATATGATATCCATACGCCAATTTGATGCATTTTAGTATTGGTTAAATAGTATAGCAAGAACGATTGCGAAGGTTACATTAATGACAACTTCGAACAGGCCCACTTCAAAAGGTGATTGTCGTCACAATCCAAAACTGGTAATGCAAACAAATACGGGCGAGTATCAAAGCAACTTACACAGATGTCAAACCAATAATACTGATCGGCATAGATAATACCCACCTGGTCTAGACTATAAGAAGCGTTGATATCGATCCAAGACTATTGGCATCAAAAAAACCCTTGGGATGGGTGATTTTGTTATTTATTTATTTACGTCAACTACATCAGCAGTCGACGAAAAAGCTTAAGCTAAAATACAGATCATAATTAATTAACGAAGTTAGCTTAGCTTTATGCAAGTTCAGATATAGTATACGTCCACTGGTTCCTGTATGGGGTTGCCGTTGGTGGGATCCAGCTTATGGATTGATTTATGTTAATTAGGATGAGATACGATTAAGTATCTGAATCACTGTTCTTGTGGATCAGCAATATATTAGAGATTATCAATTGTGTTACGGCTAAGGGCCGGAGTTATGCTTCTTTATTGTTAAAAGGGTTATACAAAACTGAATATGTTGAAGAAAAAAAAAGAGAACTAAACTACATAGTATAAGTAAAAAGCTTCTGCTCTCTGACGTGACGGTCGTGTTTTTGCTTAGCTCCTGAGTTTTATTAATATATATTGTTTTCTCTCAATTTTTAATTGTGCCTAGTTTGTTTTCGTTTTCGCTGGTGTCGTTTGCTTGAAACCCTTGTGTTTTATTTGCATAATTCGCCAAATTAAACAGTTTTTTTTTTTTCTTTTTCGTGATTAGTGTTTGGTGCATTTAAATTGTTTTTATTTTTTTTATTGTTCTCTCTCGTCATTGCTTCTACAGTTGCTCCCCTCATCGCCCCCATCATACCATCAGTGCTAGTGGTTTTGTTGTTCTCTCTGCTTTGTGCTTGTGCTCAGCTTCTCTCCCGCGTAATCACTTTTGTAAAGCCGCCTCTCAAAGCTCGTCTTATAACTGTTCTTGCACTCTCTCTTGTGCTGTGTACTCTAGCTTTTGTCTCTTTGTTTTATTTGTAATTATTGATTTTTTATCGATAATTATCTTTGTGCTGTTTATTTAAATTTTTCTATATATTTTTTTTTTTTTTTTTTGTGTTTTTTTTGCCTTGTGTTTATTTTGGCTTTTCAATGGCTTGTTGTCTACCCAATTGCAAGCATTCTGATCGTTTTGACGATCAGTATAGAGCAATATCGTGTTGGCTTTGCGATAATCTTATTCACTTAAAATGTGCTGGCCTCAACGGCCGTGATTACGACAAATTTTCTGGTTTGTCTGTGTCTAAGCCTGAGCTTGGCTTAATGCGCTTGGACTTGCCCATCTTGTGCCAGCCAGCAGCTTGATTTTAGCCGAATGTACAGGGATCTTCGTTTAAAGTTTCTTTCTCTAAATAAAATGGCCAAACAGCTGTCTAATGAGTGTGACTCTAGCATACATTTATTGTCGCAATTCAAGTTTGGTCCACCTTCTAAGGGATTGCCCAAGAAATGTACCCTTGAGTTGCCTCATAAGCAGTCGCCCGCACTTTCTATTACATCTTCTCCCATTTTACTTTCGCCTACACCATCTTCTTGTCCCTCTTTATGCTCTTCTTTTCAGATTGATGTACCCACTACAAGCCCTGGTGTACCTCAATCTATCCCTCACGGGAACTCTGATCAATTACTGGATCATGCTGGCTTTCAATCACTTGCGGATCCCAATGCTCCTCCGCCTCCACTAACTGTAGTGCCTCATCGTAAACAATTATTTATCTCTAGGCTTGCTCCAGATACTTCTGAATCGTCTGTGGCAGCTTACATTGGTAATATATGCCCTGCTAAGGTTTTAATTCAAAAGTTTAAGTTTTCTAGGCCTCATGAAATCTCCTCTTTTAAAATTACTGTACCAAATGAGTATTTCTCAGCTATGGTTGACCCTAACTTTTGGCCAGAGGGCCTAGTTGTACACGAATTTGCGCCCAATAAGCGCTCCCGCCCTTTGCCTGTCCACCTTCCTAATGTATCTTCTGCTTCAAAAAACTAATAACGTCTAGTCTTTGCATTCATTATCAAAATGTAAGAGGACTTTTTACCAAGCTCTCGAAATTATTCTGTGATAGCTCAAACTTTTCGGCTGACATATTAGCTTTCTCTGAAACTTGGCTTAACTTCTCTGTTTTGGATAATGAAATTCTTTCTAATAACTTTATTTCTTATAGGCTTGATCGTGTTGGTCGACGTGGCGGTGGAAGTACTCATTGCTGTCAACTCGAATCTGTGTTCAAGTGTTGTGCCGATTGATCTCCCCTTAGGTGTTGAGTTTATTTGCGTCGAAGTTACATGTTCTAACTTTAGCTTATATATCTCTTGTTCATATATTCCTCCAACTTCTGATATCATGATCTACATGCACCATGCTGATGCTTTGCGAACTATTTTTAGTCGTCTTAAAGATCGTGATTTTTTTATAGTTTTAGGTGATTTTAACTTGCCTAATGTTTCTTGGCTTGTTGATGATAATCTATCTTTTTTAATTCCTTCATCTCAACATGTTTTTCTTGATAGCCTACTTGAATGTCCGCTATATCAGTTGAATTCTTTTCTTAACTCTTCTAAAAGAATCCTCGATCTTGTTTTTGTCTCTGATCCCACTGTTAGTGCTGTATCACAAACACACCCCCTAGTGAAGCCTGAAGATCCTTATCACCCTACCATTGAAGTTGTTAAAATAAACCTCTACTCGAATAGAAGTTACTATTTCTTACAATTCCGTTAATAATTATTCAATAACATCTCAAATTCTCGTCGTAGATGTTTTAAAAAATTTCGTTTTTTAACAGCCTTATTTTCTCTTTTGATTGGTCATTTCTATTTGAGTGCTGTGATATAGAGTTGTGCAGTAAATTTTTTCTACTCTGCTCTTAATTCTCTAATTGATAAATGCGTTCCTTATGTGAATGTCTCTACCGTCTCCAGTGCGCCAGTCTGGTTCACACGTAGGCTCTCTAATCTCCGTAACATTAAATCGAGATATTTTAAAAGATTTAAAAAAACTGGTTCGCGACTTGACTATGCAAATTATTGTGTAGCCAAATCTCAATTTTGCCTTTTAAATACTCAATGCTACAATAATTATATCGTTCGCTGTAAGGTTGAATTTTATAAGAACCCCAAAAGATTTTATAACTTTGTTAATTCCAAAAGACGCTCTAATTTACTACCTTCCACCTTCAGACTTAATGACCAGACTGCTAATAGTGATTCAGATATTGCAGATCTGTTTGCTAAATTCTTTCAGTCGACTTATTCTTCTACTGCTTCGGATCCCACACCTTATCCCTTCACAATTCCACATTTAAATTGTATGTTTTTTCCTAATATTACTGAAGACTGTATTATCTCTAGCTTGTCATCTATGACGTCTTCCTTCGTACCCGGGCCTGATAATATACCTAGTTGCATCCTTAAAATGTGTTCGATTTCCCTATCTAAGCCTTTATCTCGGTTATTCTTTATATCGAGTGAGACTTGTCGCTTCCCTGATATTTGGAAGGAGTCTTTTATTATTCCGCTTTTTAAAAAGGGTAACAAATCGGATATTTCTAACTACCGTGGCATTGCCAAACTTTCGGCAATACCTAAGCTGTTTGAGAAAATTATTACGTCTTCCCTTCAACACCTATCCAGATCCACTATTTCTCCTTGTCAGCATGGCTTCATGAAAGGTCGTTCGTCGCTTACCAACCTTTTAGAATTGACTACCCTTGTACACCATGGCTTCCGTAAAAAGTGTCAAACTGATGTTATTTATACTGACTTTAGTAAGGCTTTCGATACGGTTGATCATTCTATGCTTCTCATGAAACTTAACATCATGGGTTTTTCCCCGAAACTATTGGCTTGGTTAAAGTCGTATCTTATTGGCAGAACCCAAAAGGTGTCTTTTCGTTCCTCGATATCTAAAACTGTTCGAGTTACGTCAGGTGTCCCCCAAGGCAGTCATCTGGGCCCACTGTTATTTACCTTGTTTATAAACGATTTGCCTTTGGCCTTGGCTCATTCACGCGTGCTCATGTTTGCGGATGACGTCAAGATTTGTTATTCATATAATGATCCTTCTTTCCAACAGTACTTGCAATCAGATCTCGATGCGTTCTGTGTTTGGTGTCACGTTAATAAATTACACCTTAATGCCTCTAAATGCTCTTTTATGACTTTCAGTCGTTTGTCGCCGTTCCTAGCTCATTACTCTATTAAGTCTGTTCTGTTAGATTGTGTACCATCATTTAAAGACTTAGGCGTTATGTTTGACCCAAAACTTTCTTTTAATATTCATATATCTTCAATTGTTAATAGAGCATGCAGTCTTCTTGGCTTCATTAAACGTTGGGCCAAAGAATTTGATGATCCATATGTGACAAAGGTTTTATACACTTCGTTAGTTCGCCCTACTCTAGAATATTGCTCACCAGTGTGGAACCCTCAATATGATGTTCACCAGCGTAGTATTGAATCGGTACAGAAGCAATTCCTTAAGTTTGCGTTACGCGGTCTTAATTGGGACCCGAATCTTCGCCTACCTTCTTATTCTGACAGACTTCTTCTTATTAATCTTCCTTCACTTTACAACCGTAGGCTCGTATTTGGGATTCTCTTTCTACATAAAGTAGTCAACGGCGAAGTCAGTTCTACCAATTTACTAGATACGCTATATTTTTGTGTTCCCTCACGTCGGACCAGAAACTTTTTTCCTCTTCACCTTAGTAGATGTCTGACTAACTACTCTCTTCACGAACCTCTTCGTGTTCTTTGCCAATCTTTTAACAACCTTTCTCACCTTATTTCTCCTCATCTATCTGTCACTTCTCTTCGCGCTATACTTTTTAATTATCTACAGCGTAACCACTGAAAGTATTCTGGACTGGATATTGGATTGGCTGCAACTCATCCCTGACCACATTGGCTGTGAATCGGGGCATAGCTGGCACCTTGTTGCAAATAAAACACCTCCACCGGGTCGGGGATGTTGTGCATAAAGCTAAGCTACCTTCATGAATTAATTTTTATCTGTATTTTAGCTTAAGCTTTTTTCGTCATACTTAGTTGACATAGTTGACGTAATGGGAATATGAATCTAAAGCTAAATATAATAAAATAAATATGTAAGGCGTATGGTCATCTATGGGCTCTTGGTCAGACGCTGTGTCAGCATATGTATGTTTATATGGAATTCGTCACATCGACGTTGCAGCTGCATAGATGTTCTAAGACTTAGTGCGAGGACAGTTCGCAGGATTGTTTGTTAACTTCTCCCCTTCTAAGTTCATTGCCGTCCTCGGTGATGCATGACTTTTGGACAAATCTTTGCAATTTAGCAGCTGACTTCCTCTGGTACCGGCAATGACCAGCTATGACGAGGCTACAGAGCAAGAAGCTTACAAGTACTCCGATCGCAAACCAAACCTTGGGCGATCCGTTGGATGTTGCATCATCATTCAACTCCCGGATGGCGTTTAGGTTGAGTTCATTCATTCGCTGTAGCAGAGGTAGACTTAACACATGATCGTGTCCCGCTATATGCAGCAAAGGGGAAGCCGGAATGCCAGGAACCTTGCTTTTGACCTTGTTGTGGTTGAGGTACATGGTGCCGTTAATCGTAGCTCTTTTAAACATTATAAGATGGGTTCCGTTGGCGTGTTACGTGGGGCCATCATCTACGCTGATGCTCGCAAGCTTGTTGATAATAATTATACCTTAGTCAACCCTTGTAATGGGCTCCAGGTGACTGGGCGTACGACATATAGCTGATTGCCCTGAATGTAGTCCGCGAGCGCATGTGTCATGCTTAGCCAGTGTTATGCATTCTGTGACCGCCTTCACTCCGTCGTCGCATTCTGCCACTAAGTTGTCGTGTATCTGTAGTATGGTGTCCCCTTGTATCACAGGGAAAATAATGACCTTCTTACATAAAAGTTTAATTCTAGGGTAATCTATAATTATATGGATGGTGCTATCGGACTGAAATATTTTAATGTTGGACACTGCCATTAAATTAACTATGAAGACTGTTGTGAACTGTTCGGTAAAAATAGATTTTAAATCTTCTTGATCAAAAATAGCTGGGTTTAGATTTGGCAAGTTTGACAGTAAGCATAAAGGTCTTGAATTTCTGTAATTAGTATTCTATTTCTTGCTAGTAACGTTTCGTATAAGTGTGGGATATCGGTAATTTCACCACTTAGCTGTGCTTCTGTTATTTAAATTCCTTCCAAATCTGGCGCATCGGGCGTTCCTGCCACAACCTTTAGCGCTGTGCCCAAAAAATGTAGCCTTTTTGTTTTTCTGTGGTGTATCATTAACGCGGACAAAAGATTTTTAACATGTTTTATGTGAATTCGGTCAGGTTCGTCGAATCTCTTATCATAGTAAGAGCAGCAATAGAAGTGGGTCGCTGCGTTGCTCCCATATTGGAGTAGTCGGTAATTCGTGCTCCTGCTGCGGCTAGGACTGACAGTATTATCGTGAGTAACCTATGGGGAATGTAAACAATGACTATAGTGACTTTGTGGTTTGATGTAGCAAATAAAGAACTTTAAATTCTCCTTATGGGCTACCTTCCCCGTAATAAGTACAGAAGTTCCGAGGTCTGCTTGTACGCGTCCCTCAGAACAGAACGGGAATAATTTGTTTCCCAACCTTTTATTGTTCTTAATAAATACCTTGTCGCCTACGTCAAATACCCTATTTTGCCCATGTGAGTTGCATCTGTTGAGTTGATCTTGTTGGACTTTGTTTATTCTGGCTTTAATATTTCCCACAAATCAGTGTGTTGTGCATGGATAACGTCTATTGGCTTTTCTTCTGTAACCGAATGAATTACTTTATTATATTATATTGCTGCTCTTACTATGATCTGGGTCGTATCATTAAGTTGTTTATCAATTTTCATGCATGTGGCTATCTCTAGCAATGTACTGTGGAATCGTTCCACTTGTGCAGTCGAGCAGCTATGCAATGGAGGTGCGTTTACTACGTCTATTTCGAATTGACTTTTTAAAATCGAAGTAATCGTCTCTGAAAATTCTTGTTTTTTTTGGGTGACGGTCGTACTTAGCTGTTGTGCAGACTTTGCAATTTAAGACGATTTCATTGGTTAATTTGGCCATTTTTGGGAAGTAATACTCCCGAAGTATTTGTTTGATATTTTCTTGCGCTGATCTATGTGCGCGATTATGTTCGGTATTAACTATCTGAATTTGATCATCTTTGTTGGTTATATCAGTTACAATGTTCTTGCAATGCCAAAACTTTGTTGTTGGGAAAAGTCGCACTAATTCATGTTGAAAGGCGGCTAATGTAGGAAGATCGTAATGGAATGCATTTACAACATCACGGTTCACTACATGCTTTAAGGATTCAAGGAGATCGTTCTTTTTTGTGAATTGTTTTACATGGCGATTGAATTTCATCTTGTAGGGCATTCACATTTTGCCGTGATAAGGCATCTGCCACAAGGTTTTCTTTCCCTGGCTTGTAATGAATATACAAGCCATACAGGTAGTTCTGTAGTTTTCCAAGAGCCCACACGATTGCCAATAACTCCCTTTCATTAGTGGCGTAAAGTGATTCACTTTGCTTTAATATTCGGGATATCATTGTAATTGGCCTCCCGCCCTGGAGGCCTGCCCGTCGGCAGAAGCGTCGGTTGTGAGGTCGAAAGGTGTTTTGAAAGTTCGGGTCAGTATGCCGGTTAAAGGTCTTGCGATTGATGCAAAATCCTTAATAAACGCCCTGTAATAACTAGCAAGGCCCAAAAACGATCTTAGTGCATAGAGGCTCTTTGGCTCTGGATACTCCTGAATTGCCTTGACCATTTCGGGGTCAGTTTTTGTTCCGTACTACGATAAAACCCAAATATTCGACGCTTTTTTTAAAAAATTTTGTCTTTTCTTTCGACACTCTCATGTTGGCGTTGCAAAGCAGCTGGAGCACAGTGTCAATGTGTTTGACATGCTCGGCTTCATTTTCAGAAAATATTAACACGTCATCTACGTCGTGCTTTACCCGATTTGTTCCCTTAGAACATCATCAATTGCTCTCTGAAATATGCTTCTGGCATTTTTTAAATCAAAGGGTAAGCGACAGAATTCGTATTTCTCCGTTTACTGAGAACCCGTTTTCGCGCAATCCTTCTCAGCTAGATAAATTTGATGGTATCCAGACTTCAAGTCTAAAGTCGTAAAAATTTTGCCTTCCAAGATTCGCTAGAATCATTGGAATGCTTGGCATTGGGTACCGGTCGGCAATGGTCCGCTCGTTTAACTTTCGAAAGTCAATAAAGAGTCGTTTGTTTTTGTTACAGTTTAAGTCCAAGCCTTTTGTCAACAACCCATGCAGGACTGTTGTACGCAGACCGAGATGGTCTTATAATGCCGTCTTTTAACAATTGAGCGATTTCGTTATTAACAAATATGTAATACTACCGCTGTGTAAGTTTAGGTTACCCTGCTTGCGTTAGCAAATCGAAGCCTATTATGGCATCAAAAGTATCAAGGGTATCTAAAATGAAAAACGGGGCATTCTTTCCGAAAATTCTCATGAAGCATTTTTCTTTAATTTTACTGGACCCATGTATGGAGTTCACAGTAAATGGGGTGTCGACAAGTGTTATGTTTCTTAGCTCCTTTACGGGTTTTACATAATTCTTTGCCGCCCCAGTGTCGATTCAATTTTTAGTGTTCTACCAGCCAACTGTCGCTCGACGAACGGTAGTTGGGAGCATTCTCTAAAAAATTTAGCAAATCATTGTCCGGTATGGAGTCGTTCTCATCGCTAGCCTCTGCGACGGCGGACCCTGCTACGCGCGTATTGTTGGTCTTGGGCCGAGTCTTTTGAGAAATGTTGTTAGCATTCTGGCGACTTGTCCAGTCATACGATCTGATGCGTTCTGTCTCTTTTGAGATTCGCCGTAAGTGGCGTTGCCGCGGGTTTTACCCCAACCAGTCTGCTGTCTCAGTTTGGAAACTGGGCTCGAATTTGTTTACTGTTTGAGGTTGGTCCCTGCTCACCCTGTTGGGGCCTATTTTGGACTTGTTTTCCTGTGAAATGGGGGTTTTTCTCAAAATGTTTTCCCTGTCTGGGCATTGAGCGATTCCCTTGCTTGGTATTTTCCCCTGGGTGGCTCCTATCTTCAATTGCTTTAGAATACGTAGCAGCGAACATGCTCCTTTCTATGCTATTCTCAGCCTCGCGAGCCAGTGCTAAAGCCGAAGGCAAATCTTTGGGCTGTGCTGGTATAACTAGTGCCTTAATAGGCCTCCTCAGGCCTGCCATGAAGGGGTGCAGAGCATCGCTCCTAATTTCTGTATTAAGAATGACGGCTGCTTGCTCCTCATGCGTCATGGCAATTTTATTTGTAATAAAAGTGAGTTTTTTCTCAACCTCATCATAGTACTGCATTAATTCTAGGTCTCCTTGTCTGACCATTTCTAATTGATGCCTAAGAACGCGCAGAGACGTTTTATCGGCGTATGTGCAATCAAGTCTAGCAATAATGGCATCGAAATTTAGCACAGTGTTATGTGAGGTAAGCACTGCGCGTGCGGTACCACAAACTTTATTTTTTAAAAAAGACCACTGCCTGGTAATGTGTTTCACTCCCATAGTATCCCTTGTAGGCCTGATATCCCTCTATGGCTGATTGTCTCCAAGACACATATTCTTCATGGTCACCATTGAAATTCGGCACCGATTTCGCAGCGTCGAGTCTAACCTCACATCTAATGCTGGGGTCAATTGTTACGCTTTCGTACACCTGTACTTGGGGCGCTTCAATTCTAAATGAGCTTACTTGGTTTCTCAGATGTTCGATTTCGGCGTGTATCTCGCCTCTTATGCGTTGTTTTTGTTCGTTAAGCGCGGTGCTGACTACGCTCTCTATTATAACTTTTAACGTTTGTGGATCATTTTTTTTTATCGAGTGCCTGAGGCCTAGATTGTACTATAATATCTTCGTCGCTATCAGATTCTTTTTTTATGTCCCTATAGGACCAACTCATTGGCAGTTGTTTAACACAGTGTCTTAGCGAATTCAATCTAACAATATAACCGCACACATTCAATTAAATTCAATGTAACTTACTCACAAGATCACTTTATGCTGCCACTTTATTATTTTTTTTATAAATTTTATATTTTTTTGGTTTCAAATTTATATAAAATAATTTGTCTTTATTTTTTCCGAACAGTCACTTACATGTTGGTAGGGTGTGGATTCTTAGAGGTTAATCAAATTCCGGTTGGGTGCCAGTTAAGATATTGTATACGTCCACTGGTTCCTGTAGGGGGTTGCCGTTGGTGGGATCCAGCTTATGGATTGATTTATGTTGATTAGGATGAGATACGATTAAGTATCTATTGTGTTACGGCTAAGTGCCGGAGTTATGCTTCTTTATTGTTAAGGGTTATACAAAAACTGAATATGTTGAAGAAAATAAAAGAGAACTAAACCTAAGTATATAAATGGGAATATGAATCTAAAGCTAAATACATAAGAAGTAAATATGTAAGGCGTATGGTCATGCTATGGGCTCTTGTGCAGACGCTGTGTCAGCATATTTATGCTTATATGGAATTCGTCACATCGACGTTGCAGCTATACAGATTGTTCTAAGACTTAATGCGAAGCCAGTTCGTTGAATTGTTTGTTAACTTGCACAACTAAACATCCCCGACCCGGTGGAGGTGTTTTATTTGCAATAAGGTGCCAACAATTCCCCGATTCACAGCCAATGTGGTCAGGGATGAGTTGCAGCCAATCCAATTTCAGTCCAGAATATTTTCAGTGGTTTCGCTGTAGACAATTAAAAAGTATAGCACGAAGAGAAGTGACAGAAAGACGAGGAGAAATAAGGTGATAAAGGTTGTTAAAAGATTGGCAAAGAACACGAAAAGGTTCGTGAAGAAAGTAGTTAGGCAGACATCTACTAAGGTGAACAGGAAAAAAAGTTTCTGGTCCGACGTGAGGGAACACAAAAATATAGCGTATCTAGTAAATTAGTAGAAATGACTTCGCAGTTGATTAGTTTATGCAGAAAGAGAATCCCAAATACGAGCCTACGGTTGTAAAGTGAAGGAAGATTAATAGGAAGAAGTCTGTCAGAATAAGAAGGTAGGCGAAGATTCGGGTCCCAATTAAGACCGCGTAACCAAACTTAAGGAATTGCTTCTGTACCGATTCAATACTACGCTGGTGAACATCATATTGAGGGTTCCACACTGGTGAGCAATATTCTAGAGTAGGGCGAACTAACGAAGTGTATAAAACCTTTGTCACATTTCGATCATCAAATTCTTTGGCCCAACGTTTAATGAAGCCAAGAACACTGCATGCAGCAGGTTGTGTGAATGTAACAAAAAATATTACAAATTTACCCAGTGCGAAATTAAATCCCAAAATAAAAGTTTTTGTGCAATACAGTCCACTCCTGGAAATAGTGTGCGCGAAGTGAAAGGTGGTTAGAACGAAGAGAAAAAATTTCCAATAAAAATTAATAAAGATTTTAAAAAAAAAAAAAGGAAAGTGAACCACCCTCTCACATACATACATATGATATATGTATTGCACAAAAACTTTTATTTTGGGATTTAATTTCGCACTGGGTAAATTTGTAATATTTTTTGTTACATTCACACACTCTGCTTGCATATACATATACATATATATATATGTGTAGGAGATCACTTTGAATATCGTAGGTTTGATTCAATGCATACATACATATGTGTTAATATTTTTTGAAATTGCGAAAAAATATATATTGGAAATAGGCACATAAATATGGCGCCTTATATACTTGGCTTATATGTATATGCCAAAGTGCGAGAACAAATCTTGAAGTGGGAGAACAAATATGGCGCCTTATGTACTGGACACAACAATTTGAGCTAGGTCGTGCCCTTACGAAAATCAATCGCATATGCACAAAGAAACGAAAAGTACAAAACGCGGCGAGTATAAATGGGAGAAAAGAAAAGCAACAATGCACAGACGAACGAAGTGAAGCACATAAAGTATTCTTTGCTGCTGTACTTCTTGTCTAATTTTTTTTTTTTTTTTTTTAAATGAGAATAAAAACATTGTTCCTTTTCGGCAGCCGATCGGGTTTTAATGACGACATTAGATCGTTCGGGTGCCGTCGGCTAACCTCAGCATGAAATACGCTGCCAGAATTTTTTTCTGCCGACGTCAGTGGCTTGGAATTTGCGGCGATTTTGTCCCCGGCGACATTTGGCACTGAAGGGATTTTACATATCCATACACATATGTATGTATATACATACATATATTTTTCCATCACCGCGAACAAAATCCCGCTACCCCCTTGCAGTCTATATACATACATACGTGCATACATAAGTCCCGCTTAACTGCAGTATACAAGCACAGCTGCAAGCTCATGTGCCAGAGATCGGCACAAAGCAAACGACCAAAAGTAGCTGTGCTGTATGCCCTAGGTTGGCCGTCACTTTGTGGAGTATATATGTTGAAGGGTCACGTTGAGGGAAAGATCGAATAATATTTAATTATTAAAAATTTGTGTTCCGCGCTTTTGTTTATTCTGATTCCAAATCGTTTCCAAGTCGTATCTTGGTTTTTTTTTAATATTGAACTCCCAAATTGTCCCAATCGCGTCCCAAGTCGTATTTTTGGAGTTATATTTCCATTTTAAAGCATTTCAACGCTTTCCAAGTTGTATCTTTGGTTATATTTCAATTCCAAAGCATTTCCACGCGTTCCAAGTCATATCTTTGGAGTTATGTTTCAATTCCAAAGTGTTTCCACGCGTTCCCAGTCGTACTTTGGGAGTTATATCTTCATTCCAAAGCATTTCCACGCGTTCCAAGTCGTATTTTTGGAGTTATATTTCCATTCCAAAGCATTTCAACGCGTTTCCAAGTTGTATCTTTGGTTATATTTCAATCCCAAAGTGTTTCCACGCGTTCCAAGTCGTATCTTTGGAGTTAGATTTCAATTCCAAAGTGTTTCTACGCGTTCCTAGTCGTACTTTGGGAGTTATATCTTCATTCCAAAGCATTTCCACGCGTTCCAAGTCGTATTTTTGGAGTCATATTTCCATTCCAATTCTTTTCCACGCGTTCCTAGTCCTCTCTTTGGTTCTCTCGTTCTAAGTCGTATTTTTTGAATTCCAAGGTGTTCCAAGTGTCCCAAATCGTATCTTTGGGTTTTATATTTTATTTTCAAGGCGTTCTAGGCCATTCCTAGGGTTTTTTGGAAGTATTGCAGTTTTCCCCAAACGTTCCAGTTTGTCTTTTTCGCTAATTTTCAAGCCGTGCCAAACCAGCTCATTACTTTATTACCGCCGTTCTCTGGGGTTGTGAGCACGAGCCCGTCAAAAGACGAGAAAGAAACTGAGAACACTGCGGCCACGAGCAAATTCTCAATTGCTGCTCCAGGTCAGCGCTAAAGGAGTACCAGCCCTAATACTCCTTCCCGAGCATTTCAGACCCTTTCTAGTCCATTAACTCTCACGTCCGCACCATCAAGCACGACCTTTCAGCAAGCCACGTCAGAGCCACGACGAGCAAGCCAAAAGGAGGTCAAATCATTGGTACCACTTCCACAGTTTTTGGTAACCGCTCCAAGAGTCACTCGGTCCGAAACCAAAAAGGTTTTGGTTGCTTCCACCATGCCTTTGAAGAAGTTTGTCTCCATTAGCGATAAACTAATTCAGTTTGAAGTCGACATCCACGTCCCTTCACTGTCCGAGGTCAGCGTATTCACACTCCAAGTCCGTCGTGATCGAGTTCAAGCGTTGTGGGAGAAGGTCAAGCAGGAATATGAGAAATGCGAGGCACTCCCAGATGGTAAAGACGATAGCTCTGAAGATTTAGCCATCCAAGCTAAATATGACAAATGCTATCAAGTTTACGAGCGATACACGGCTCGATTAAACGAGCTTATCCACAAGGCGTCTGCTCCTACTCCTCCGAGCCGTCATGGGTCTAACTCTGCACCAGCAGAACGAGGCTGTCAGAAGTCTTTACGGGAGATTACATAAGCGATTCGCGAATTTCCCCCGTTGAAAAGCTGTACCATCTCCTAGCGAAAACGAAGGGTGAAGCCAACCTCATTGTAGCTAAATTCCCGCTTACAAGTGATGGTTTTGAAACGGCATGGAATGCACTCAAACAGCATTTCGAAAATAAGCGACTTATCGTGAACAGCCAATTCCGAGCACTTCTTGACCTGCCTCAAATTTTCCATGAGTCCGGAAAAGCATTACAGGATCATCAGAATGCTCTGCAGGCATCCATTCGTGCTTTTGAGCACTGTGGCCTGCCAGTAACCACTTGGGGAGGCATGTTCGTTTTTTTCTGCTCCATCAAATTGCCGAAGAACACCCTTGCATTGTGGGAACAATCTCTGGGAGATAAGACTGCCATCCCAGAGTAGCAAATGATGGACGATTTGTTCACTGAGCGGTTTCGTACGCTCGAAGCATTTCAAAATACAACTGCAATGGCTATTTCGGTTCCTACATCGAAACCTCCGCGAAATCCGCTTCCAGCCCCCCGAAAGGCTAATACATTTGAAGCCATGGTGACCACCAAACCAAAATCCTGTGATCTCTGTATGAAAGAGAATCACCCGGTGCGTCGATGTCCCCGCTTCCTTCAGATGACGGTGCCAGAGAGGGTGGCATACATAAAGAAAAAGTCCCTTTGTTTGAACTGTTTCGCAAGAGGACATCAAGCAAAAGATTGTCCGAGTCAGCACAATTGGTTCACGTGCAAGGGGCGTCCCAATACGCTCTTCTACCAGTTCTCTCAATATGGTCCGGACATACTTTACCTCTGAGGCAAGGTCCTCCCGAGATAAGTTGCTAGGTACAGCCATCTTGGACTTTTGGCACAAGGGCACTACTTATGCTTCACGGGCGCTATTAGACCCGGCTTCGGAAGCCAATTTTATATCCGAAAGAATGTTCCGGCTCATGAAGTTACCATTCCAAACTGTCAGGGCCCAAGTGACAGACATTAACGGAAAGGTCAATAGAACCTTGAAGGTCTGTCACATAAGCATTCGGTCATCGCATCGCATCCAGTCCAGATAAAGATAGAAGCTTTTGTCTTGTCCCAAGTTGCTGATGATTTGCCGTCATGTACGAAAGCTCAAGCCACACTGGAAGGAATGCCCAATATTCCTCTAGCCGACCCCTCCTTCAGATTAAAGACAAAGATCGATCTACTTCTTGGCATTTATGTCATACCAGCGGTGACCCTCTCCGGCATCCAGACCGAAGTGTGCGGATCTTTAATGGCGCAAGAGACGAGATTCGGTAGGGTCATTTCAGGCCCGTTGCAAGGGATCCCCATTAGTTCGCGTGCCGCGTTCACCACGAGGGTCGCTCTGGTCGCAGAGAGAAGGCACTTGAAACTCTTCTCACAAGATTTTGGGAGGTGGACGACCTACCGGGCAAACCGGTAGAAGATTCTAATTCTGTTTGCGAGGTTAATTTACAGAAGACCACAAGAAGAGATGTTTCGGGGAGATACATGGTCTCACTTCCGTTTCGAGACCCAACCAACATCAACCTACAGACCAGGGGCATTGGCTCAGTTCCTAAAAAACTAAGGCCGTCTCCTCCAAGAATATTTGGACATGGGCCACATGCGTCAGGTGCCATTTGACGGCAGTAATAACAATTTTTATTTGCCACACCATGCAGTCTTCAAGCCCGACAGCACCACCACAAATACACGGGTAGTCTTTAACGCCTCTAGCAAATCCACAAACGGAGTAAGTCTCAACGACATACTTTACCCTGGTCCGGTACTTCAGTCCGATCTCATTACTCAGATTCTCAAGTGGCGTTTTTTCTGAGTATGGCATTAACTGTGCTCCGTTCTTAGCCATCCGAGTACTTCAGCAACTCGCAAGTGACGTACAATCCAAATTTCCTTTGGCTAGCGATATCATGAAGTCCTATATGTATGTCGATGATGTCCTGGCAGAGGCTAACAAAGCAACGGCAATCGCAATGGTCAATGAACTTCAAGACGCTCTTGGTTCAGCTGGCTTTCCTTTGCGCAAGTGGACATCGAATGTGAAGAGCCTGCTCAGTTGCATTCCAAAGTGTCATTTGCTGAATGGTGATTTCTTCGATATCGAAGAGGCTAGCACAGCAAAAACACTGAGAATCCGATGGAAAGCCACTACGGATGAGTTTTATTTTGTCATCTCACCCCAAGATAGCAAATTAGCTTATATTAAGCGAGAAGTCTTCGGGCAGATCGCCAAGTTATTCGATACCGCTGGCTGGCTGGCTCCCCTTGTAATTCAAGTCAAGGTCTTATGCAAGAGCGTTGGCTACAAGAGCTAGGGTGGGATGATCAATTGCAGTTCTTCCGCAACTTCCAGTTGATAATGCGGAGGCATTTTATTGGTCAGATTCCACCGTCGTACTATCGTGGTTAAAAAAGCCACCCTGCACATGGACAACGTTTGTCGCAAATCGGGTAGCCAAAATCGTGACGGCAACCAATACCTCCCCATGGAATCACGTCCGTTCAGAGGACAATCCAGCAGATCTCCCTAGCCGCGGCCTGAGTGCGCAGTAACTTGTACGCAAGGATTTGTGGTGGCACGGCCCACCATGGCTACGGGAACCACAAGAGTCCTGGCGGCGAGCGACACCACTCCCACTAGACACTACCTTGGAGAAGCGGGTAGTGAAGGTCCACGTCGCGATCACTAAGCCAGCCAACGAGATACTGTCTCGTTTCTCCAATCTGGCACGTGCCTTACGAGTGGTAGCATATGTGGTCCGTTTCGGCAGAAAGTGTCGGAAACTTCCAAATGATTACTCCGGGGAGGTGACCTCTAACGAGATCAATCAAGTACTCCAGGCGTTGATCCGAGTCACTCAGCGTGACTACTTCACCACGGAACATCGGTGTCTACAGCAGAAGAAATCTCTGCCCACGTCTAGCACCATTCTCAATTTGAATCCGTTCATGGACGCATCAGGTGTGATCCGAGCATGTGGGCGCGTGCAACAAGCGTCGGCCCTCAGTTACGATGAGCGTAACCCCATTCTGTTGCCAGTAGTAAGCCCATTGTCCCGGCTGTTGGTGCTTTTCACGCATCAGATCTCTCTCCATGGGGGCAGTCAACTGGTAGTCCGTCTCATCCGACAGAGATACTGGATTCCGAGACTGCGAAATCTAGTCAAATCGGTGGTCAATTCATGCAAGGTCTGTGTGATTTACAAAAGAAGGCTGCAATCACAGCTAATGGGCACCCTTCCGTCCCAGCGAACTACTTTCGCACGTCCTTTCACGACCACCGGGATAGATTTCGCTGGTCCTTTCGACCTCAAGAGTTTCACCGGCCGCGCCTGTCGCATATCAAAGGGATATGTGTGTATCTTTGTTTGCTTTTCCACCAAAGCCATTCACCTTGAGGCAACTTCGGATTTAAGTACCGAAGCATTTCTGGCAGCATTCGCTGGCATTTCATCCCTCCCGGGGCACCACATATGGGAGGGTTGTGCGAGGCTGGAGTTAAAAGTTTTAAAACTCTGTTCTGCAAGGCCAACCAAGGGTATACTTTTGAAGAGTTCTCTACGCTGCTGGCTAAGGTAGAGGCTTGTTTAAACTCGCAGCCGATTTCTCCTATGTCTGGAGACCCCACCGATTCTTTAGATTTGACCCCAGGCCATTTCCTAGTGGGCGGTCCATTGCTATCCGTGACGGAACCTGAAATCAAGGATCAGGTTCCGTCTATCATTAACCGGTGGACGCGCCTGAAGGCTGTGAGTCAGCATTTCTGCACCCGATGGAAAGATGAGTATCTGAAGGAGCTACATAAGCGCAATAAGTGGCGATTCCCTTCTAAAAATCTTGAAGTGGGCGATCTGGTGATACTTAAGGACGACAATCTTCCATTTAACGAATGGCGTCTCGGGCGAAGCCACCAAACGTACCCCGAACTGAGACCTGAGTTGCCGAATCTGTCGCGGAATCCATCCTCTGAAGCGATGCCGTCGCTTCCTACGGCTGAACGTGGAGAAGAGGATGAGGGCAGTGCTTGCCAACAAGTACTGCGCCAACTGCCTTGCCCACCAACACTTCGAAGGAAGCTGTTTAGGCGGTGATATGTTCTGCATATGTAAGGAGGACCACCACACGCTACTCCATTTCCACGAGGAGCCACATTGACGCACTCCATGCTCCGTCGTACGTCGAGTCACCCCCGAGTCCTCCAGACGAAGGATCGCACCAACGCCAGCGTTCGATCCCAAACTGACACTGGCCATACTGCTGCAGCACCGCAATCCACATCTGATGCCAACAGCGATGGTGCGTCTTGAGACGGGGGGAAAAACCTTTGACGTGAAGGCCCTCGTGGATCCTCGTTCGGCGGTATCGTCGATGGCGACGTCACTGGCCACGGCCTTTAAATTGACAGCCGTCAATATAGGGGCAGAGAAAGCGGTGGCAGCAGTGATCCGGTCCCCAATCAGTGAAGGATGGCGATTGGAGGCGATCCTGAAGGTGGTCGATGGCTTGCGCTGCCGCACTCCAAGCTCTCCGGTGGACCCGCAAATCTCAAAAAGTTCGAGGGCATCGTCCTGGCGGATGAGACTTTCTACCGACCGTCGTCGGTGTCTTTGGTCCTCGGAGCGGACGTGATGACGGAGGTCATGTTAGAGGGGAGTCTACCCGGGGTTGGCGGGCGGCCAATTGCGATGCGCTCAGTCTTTGGCTGGACCCTGTCCGGAGCGTGCCATTAGACTGCCTGGGTCTTCCACTCCTGCCAGGGGGGAGCATGTTTATGCCCAACCGGGCAACACAAAGGTTAAAGGAGCCGGAAGGTTTCACCTCGCGCCGCTCTCCCGATGATGCCCATCGCTCTCCCAACAAAAAAACTCCCCACACTTCGCTCCAAGCGGGGCCCTGCCCCCCTCTCTTAATTAAGCTAGTTTTAGTTGAATCACACCTGTGACTGAATAAAAGAGTGAAAGTGAAATTCTCTGCGCGTCTACATTTTTCTTGGAAAGAGGAAAGAGGGAAAAATTCATTTAGCTGCCCCAAACAACCAGGAAGTTCGACCCCCCTACACAAACAAATGCAAAGACTAGATGTAATTAGTTTTTTGAAGCAGAAGATACATTAGGAAGGTGGACAGGCAAAGGACGGGAGCGCTTATTGGTCGCAAACTAGTGTACAACTAGGACCTCTGGCCAAAAGTTAGGGTCAACCATAGCTGAGAAATACTCATTTGGTACTGTAATTTTAAAAGAGGAGATTTCATGAGGCCTAGAAAACTTAAACTTTTGAATTAAAACCTTAGCAGGGCATATATTACCAATGTAATCTGCCACAGACGACTCAGAAGTATCTAAAGCCAGCCTAGAGATAAATAATTGTTTGCGATGAACACTACAGTTAGTGGAGGCGGAGGAGCATGGGGATCCGCTAGTGATTGAGAGCCAGCATGATCCTGTAATTGATCAGAGTTCCCGTGAGGGATAGATTGAGGTACACCAGGGCTTGTAATGGGTACTTCAATCTGAAAAAGAGGATAAAGAGGGACACGAAGATGGTGTAGGCGAAAGTAAAATGGGAGAAGATGTAATAGAGAGTGCTGGCGACTGCTTATGACGCAGCTCAAGGGTACATTTCTTGGGCAATTCCTTAGAAGGTGGACCAAACTTGAATTGCGACAATAAATGTATGCTAGAGTCACAATCGTTAGACAGCTGTTTAGCCATTTTATTTAAAGAAAGAAACTTTAAACGAAGATCCCTGTACATTCGGCTAAGATCAAGCTGCTGGCTGGCACAAGATGGGCAAGTCCAGCGCATTAAGCCAAGCTCGGGCTTAGACACAGACAAACCAGAAAATTTGTCATAGTCGCGGCCGTTGAGGCCAGCACATTTTAAGTGAATAAGATTATCGCAGAGCCAACAAGATATTGCTCTATACTGATCGTCAAAACTATCAGAATGCTTGCAAGTAGGTAGACAACAAGCCATTGAAAAGCCAAAAGAAACACAGGGCAAAAAAAAAAAAAAAAAATATATATATATAAATAGAAAAATTTAAATACACAGGACAAAGATAATTATCGATAAAAAAACAACAATTACAAATAAAATAAAGAGACAGCAAGAGCGCACAACACAAGAGAGAGTGCAAGAACAATTATAAGTCGAGCTTTGAGAGCGTTGAGGCTTTACAAAAGTGATTACGCGGGAAAAAAGCTGAGCACAAGCACAAAGCAGAGAGAACAACATAACCACGAGCACTGATGGTATGATGTGGGCGATGAGAGGAGCAACTGCACAAGCAATGACGAGAGAGAACAATAAAAAAAAAAAAGACTTAAGTGCACCAAACACTAATCACGAAAATGAAAAAAAAAAAACTGTTTAATTTAGCAAATTATGCAATTAAAACACAAGGGTGTCAAGCAAACGACACCAGCGAAGGCGAAAACAACTAAGCACAATTAAAAATTGAGAGAAAACAATATATATTAATAAAAACTCAGGAGCTATGCAAAAACACGACCGTCACGTCAGAGAGCAGAAGCTTGATTTTTGGATCAAGAGCAAACCATTCTAATACAATCCCGTTAGTGACATCAGTATATCGTGCGAATTCTTTGGACAATCAAATGAACAGGAAAATGCACGATTCGATAGCAACTGAGAATTTTGGACTACGGCCGTTTATCAAGTCTTTAGAAACCGCTTCGATCTAAAGAGATAGTTGGAAACACAACAGTGAAATTAGAAGAAGAATATGAATACCGGATTGTTATGGTAAAAAAAACATTAAATCTTCCCCACAGTTACAGTATGGCTTTGAAAAGACTCCAGTTAATAGAGAATAAAATTATTCGCTCAAATAGCGTAAAGACCTATGATGAAGCCATTATGGGCTTTGTGAAGAAAGAATATGCCGTCAAAATGACAAAACTTTAAGCTTTTTTAACCAGTTCTAAGACATGGTATCTACCTCATTTCGCCGTTTACAATGTGAGCAAACCAGGAAAGCTACCACTAGTACTCGAGCACTAGCAGCCTCAATCGAAGAAGTTTCATTGAATTCAAGATTATTAAAAGGATTAATGAAAATCCACCATTAACTCAAATTTGATTCCGATTTCGACAAGGAGCAGTGGCAGTGTGAAATGTTTTTGCAGGTGCGAGTTTGACAGGAAGATCAGGATTGCTTACGGTTTTTATGGAGACATGGTGACACAACAAGAGAAGTCGATACTTATAAGATGACGTTCATGATATTCGGAGCCACTTGTTCTCCTTGTTGTGCTCAATATGTAAAAAATATAAATGCGCAGAATAGTACGAATTCAAAGGAAGTAATTAATGCAATACAAAATAAATATACGTTGACGATTTTGTAGCAAGCTTTGTATCCAAGCAAAAGGCATACGACATAAGGCCTGAAGTATAAAGAGTGCATGAATTAGCTCATTTTGGACTAAGAGGCTTTGTTTTAAACTTCGAAGTGGGTACAGAACATATTGAATCAAGAAGATGAAAATAAAACTGATAAATAACCAGTAAGTATGGATAAGAAGGCTGTCGATAAGGTATTGGGCATGTATTGGTACAAAGACATAGACCAATTTACTCTTGACTTAAAAATGAATCGCGAAAAACAAAGCATACTTAAGGCTGAAAATTGTCTAACAAAAGGCAGCTTCTTAGCATGTCTATCTATGATCCATTAGGGATGTTAGCCGACCTGTCGATTCAAGGAAAAATATTGATTCATGATGTCCGACGGTCAGGCATTGACTGAAATTTTTTGATCCCAGAAGAATTATATATTCGTTTCAAAAATTGGGTTTTACAAATCGAAAATGTAAAGGGGTTTAAATTAAACAGATGTTACTCTCAAAATTTGATGACATCTAACATATAATTGCATATTTTTGTAGATGCTAGTAAACAAGCCTTTGCTGTCGTTGGTTATTAGAGAATACTACTTGATGGACTAGCGGACGTTGACGATACTATGCGCAGTACGTTCAAGTGGCCCCTACGACACCAGGACAAAGCCTGTTACGCGCGAGCCCAAGCAGATAACTGCCCACCTTCCACGCGACCGACCGAGGGGTGCAGCCATATAACGCACGGCACGAATCGCGTGGACAAATACACAATAGAAAAAACAGACAAACAAATAATATTATAGCTATCTGTTAACTAAATGGAATAGGATAGATGTTTTAAGTATTTTAATCACGGACCGTAACTGTTTTTTAGTTAAACCAAAAAAAATTAATAATAATAATTATTTTGTGACTTTTTCCTCGTATTTTTGATTATTAAAATAAAACTCAAGAATAACTTTTATTTTTGATTTTTATTTTTTCCCTCAACCCATAACTGTTACTTTTGAGAAAAAAAATAAAAAACATTTGTGATTTATATAAAAAAAAAATTATAAAAATCATTTAATGTCAGTAATGATTTTTTTTTTTTTTTTCTCAAAAATAAAAAAAATATAAATCATTACTGACTCAATTTAAATTATTAATAGTTTTCTATTAATAAATACAAAAATTAAAACTGGGCACTATTAGAACCGTTATTATGTCGTTTTCCGTTAGAACAATAGTATCAATTAGCAATCCCTGTATCGGTTGCCAAATTATTTATTATTTATTTCTGCATTAAAGCTAATTTTAAGCGACCTTAGATGCAATTTGTCTACCGATTCGGTACAAAAAACGCCTTTTGTAAAATTAAATACCGAACAAATTTGGAAATTGTAAAATAGTGCCCAGGTTTAATTTTTCTATTTATTAATAGAAAACTATTAATAATTCAAATTAAGTCAGTAATGATTTTTTATTTTCTCAAAAATAAAAATCATTACTGACATTAAATGATTTTTATAATTTTTTTTTTATATAAATCACAAATGATTTTTTTTTTTTTCTCAAAAATAACAGTTATGGGTTGAGGGAAAAAAATAAAAATCAAAAATAAAAGTTATTCTTGAGTTTTATTTTAAAACCCAAAAAAAGAATTAAGATTGAGGATTTTCGTAACAATTATTACATATATGATTTTTTTCGAAAAATTTTTGGGAACTAATAATTATTTTCGGTCCCTGATTTTAATAGAAAACTCTAAGCCAATTACAGGGAATATAAGGTTGTAATTAGAGCAGAGGACCCTAAAAGGTTCATGCATGGCATAGTTAGAAGAGCAACGACTAAGCGATAAAGATATCAAAGGATGTCTACTCCGTCTACATGGTACCGACAAATTTACCTGAGCTAATAACTCAGGCGAGTCAATATAACCAATTAGGAGCTTGTGCATAAAAATAACACTAAGCATTATTCTACTGTTACAAAAAGAGCAAGGTTTATCAAGAGAAGTCTACTAGAATACGAAGGGAAATTGATATTGCGATCCCACCTTAAGCCACGAAGAGCAAATAGCAAGAACTGCTTTTGAAGCGATTCAAGTCTAATCTGGTGCGACTAATATTGAGGTGACCAAATGCGAGATCCATACTCTAAAATAGGACGGACAAGCGAAGTAAAAAGAACTTTAGTGATAAAGGGGTCATCAAATTCTTTTGACCATCTTTTAATGAAACCCAGAACACTCATGGCCTTTGCGACCGTGGTGGAAATATAGGTGTTAAAATTCAACTTATGGTCCATAAGTACGCCTAAATCATTCATATTATTTAGACGTTCCAAAGGACTATTGTTTAGAAAATAACTGACCAGTTGAGGAGAATTACGATGAAAAGTCATTACCTTACATTTGGTAGTGTTAAGATTTAATAAACAAAACTGGCACAAGGATTGAAAATGTTTAAGATCAGCTTGTACCCGACTAAATAAACATATTTCTTTATAAGTAAGACAAAGCTTGACATCGTCAGCATACACAAGCGCACGGTTATGAAACTTATAAAGTATAATTAACAGAATCAAAGACTTTGCTGCAGTCAGTATATATCATCAGTTTGTTTAGCATTTTTGAACCCCTTGATAATTATAGAGGTAAATTCTAAAAGGTTAGTGGTTGTAGATCTACGTTTCACAAACCCATGTTGGGATGGCGAAACAATAGAGCTGGAAAAATGTTGCAATTGAGAAGTTATAATTTTCTCAAAAGCTTTTGCAAAATAGCGGACAATTTTGAAATACCCCTATAGTTAGAGGCTTCGGACTTTTTGCCATTTTTATGCAGAGGAATGATATACGACTCCTTCCAAATAGATGGAAAAGAAGAAGATTCCACAGACAATAGAAACAATTTTAAAATGGGTTTACATAATGCGTTTGCACAGAACCTGAGTACACATCCAGGTAGACCATTTGGCCCCGGCAAACAGGTTTAACTAGTTTAAGTTCGCTAAGAAGAGAACTTTCATCAATCACTGAACTCAAGAAGCAATTACCCTTTTTTTAATGATAAAGATACTTACACGATATTTCGTTGAGGAATCAGTTGTTTTGAAAAAACTCACAGTCCTATCGGCAATTGCCTGATCATCGCTTTTTTATTTTGAAAAAACGAAAAAAGATGGGTGCACAGAGGTCTTACGTTTAGAATGTGACCATGCTAAAGCGGGTAAATTAAAATCACCTAAAACTATGAGTATGTCTTGGCTGGAAACTAAAGAGGAGACAAACTGAATGGGCTCTAAATGATTTAAATAGATCACCATGTCTGACAATGGTGGAATATATGAACAAGTAATAAAAGCATTAAAGGACTTAAAATTTGCTTTAACACCGACAAACTCAATCTCCTGGGTACTAGAAAATTGAATCATTTCAGATGATAAAGCAGCTTCAACAGCTATCAGAACGCCACCGCCTACGCGAGAAATCCGGTCACGTCTGAATATAGAAAAGTTTGTGGAAAAAACCGATGCATCAACAATATCAGGTCTTAGCCACGTCTCTGTAAAAGCTAAAATGGTATGTTCAAAAGAAAGACTATCTACATAGAGATTAGGAAGTTTAGATTTCAGTCCTCTAAAGTTCTGGTAATCCAGGTTAAAGGACGAAGCTAGTTTTTTGACACACCAGCAGATGCTAATGAGGCAGGAATAGTATTAGTTGTTGTTGTTGGCAGGCGAATTGGTTTCCGATTTTTCTTTTTACATTATATTCCTTAACTATTATATGTTTCGGCTAAAAATCTTCTCGACATATAATGTCGAGATATTGTCAGAAACACTAATTTTAAAGGACGAAATGTCCCGAAAATAAGAAAATTTAAACTTTCCCACCGCAATATTCGAGACGTAAACTTTCTTCCGAATATAGGCTATTACATTATCAGATGTGACAACAGGGTCTAGCCTAGAAACAAATAAATATTTCTTTGGTGGTATGCCAACGAGAGGCCGCGGTCCCGAATCGTCAGCCGCAGCAGCAACGTTGGACATGTCACAAGTCAACTTGTTTACGGGGCCCTCGATACTTTTACAACTATCAGTATTTTCCATTGGAATGGGTAATTGCCTGGACACATCGAACACTACAATAGGTATCGTTTTTAAGAGATCATTCCCAGGTGATACTGGTAATTCCTTACTAATCGCATTCACAACCGGGCTCTTAAACGATATCAATTGCTGTACATTGGGAGTGGACGGTGCATGAGACCGGTCGGGGACGATAAGATATAGGAACACTTGGGGTGTCGGAGACTCATTAATAAGCGATAAGCTTCTGAACTGAGTCTCCACCGCAGTAAACTACGCTTGGAGTTTGTTAAAACCTGCCCTCAAAGTGTCAAAACTACCTCTAGCCTCCGCCTCATGAATGAGCGCATCTCATTCTTGACCTCTCGGCAAGCATCACATCCATATTTTAAGCCACCACCTGTAGCAATAGACTTCTTGATTGAAAAAGGGAATAATAAAAAAAAAAAATAAGAAATAAAAATTGTAAACGTAAAAATCTGTATATAAGAATATACTGACCAGTTCTGACACAAGGGTTAATTTGCGGAGTAAGCATTCACAACTAAAGAAATTAATAAGCAAGAATACACAAAACCAAAAACACGTATCACAGAGTCGCGGGTAGGCAAACGACGAGAGCGCAAATCAAACAAGAATAGGAAAGAGCGGGAGAGCGCGTCAAATTGAACATATGCAACAACAATTTATATGCAAAAGCGCGAGAGTTTGCTACAACGGTAAAGACACAAAAGCAAAAGAAATAAGCAAAACAACAACACCGCCGATGCAAGTATTGTTGTAGGCTTTACTTTATGTATATTTAAACAAAAGCGACTGCAAGAATTCGCGAAATGAAAATCAAATTCGAATGCTGAAATTTTAACTAAGCCGATAATGAATTTAAGAATTATAAAATAGTTTTAAATCGCGAGAAAAAAATAAAATTTGATAAGCGCAAATAAAAACACGTCCGTCCTCTGCAACGAGTAAAAGAGAAAATGAAAAAATTTTCGTCGCGGGAAAAACTAGATGCGCACCAATAGAGACGTTGTCTGTTCCGCGATTAGAGCTCCAGGCAGCGGTTTTAGGTACCCGACTCAAGACTCTGATACAGGAAAGTCATTCTGTTAACGTGCAGAAATATGTATTATGGTCAGATTATACTAAACTGGAAACAACAACTGAAAATTATTGGCGATGGGTTCCAACAGATTTAAATGCTGCCGATAAAGCCTCGAGAATAAAGTTAAAAATTAAGTACGAACCGGGTAAAATTTGGACAAGAGGCTCCGAATTTTAATTGAAGTATGAATCTAGCTGGCCAGTACAGGAAAAGATCTACGTTGAAAACGATTAATCTGAAGTAAAACGGGTATATTTAACAACTTCTGTTGAAAATATTATTGACCTGAACAGATTTTCTAAGGATTTGAAACTGAAGCGAACAATGAGATGGATATTGAGATTTAAACAACGGATATTGAAACGTTCATGTGATAATGATATAACAACACTTTCTTCGCGGGAATTGCAAGATGCAGAAAATACATTTGCAAAAATCATTCAAAAATAAGTCTATCATAAGGAACTAGCTGATTTACAAGCAAATTCAGGCGTATCAAATGACAGTAGCATCTTCTCTTTAACTCCTACCATGAATGCGGACGGGATCTTAGTGGTCAACGGTAGGCTTGACTATGCAACATCATTACCGCAAAGTGCTAGTCAGACTGTCATATTACCCAGAAAACACAAATTAACTGATTTAATAGTAACATCGTGTCACGAAAGATTCCACCTTCAAAACGATGAACTCATTATCACTAAGATTGGCCAAAAATTTTGGATAATATGCTAGCGAGCTGCTGTAAAAAGGGCAAAAAACAGTTTGCCAGTTTTGTAAAAATTGAAAAATTTAACCGCAGGAGACTCTGATGGGTCAGAGCCGATCGTGTCACTCCTAACCAAAGGCCGTTTTCCTATGTAGGACTTGCCTATTTTGGGTCAGCTACTGTAACGATCGAAACTTCGTAAACAGACGTGGTATACAATTCAGAATACGGTCGCATATGGTAACAAATTTTATTGGAGCTGATCGTCTAAAAAGGAAAGTCAAAGATCCATCTGACTGGAACTACATCGAGATGGCAAATAAAGGCATAAAATGGAAGTTCAATTGTCCAGCAAACCCAAGTTCAGGAGGCTGTTGGGAACGCCTAGTTCAGTCAGTTAAAAAGCTTTTGGTAATAACGTTGCAAGAAAAGGCGCCACAGGTTGAAACACTTAGAAGTTTGCTTATCGATGCAGAAAATATCTTAAATAGCAGACCACTAACGCACATTCCCGTGGATAAAGACAATCAATGTCCAATAACACCTAATCATTTCCTGCTTGGCATAATCAATTTGACACAAACCCTTGCGAGGAAGACTTTTGTCATCATTTGGAAATGATGGATAAGGGAAATACCAATTTTGACAAAGCGAACAAAGTGGTTCGCTCCGATTCGGCACATCAAAATGGGAGAATTAGTCATAGAACGTGACGAAAATCAACCCAGGGCGAACTGAATGTTATTCTAGCAAGATATGGGCTGATACGAGTTGTCGAAGTGCAAAAAAAATGCTGGAATTTCAAAACGACCAGTGTCTGAACTTGCTGTATTAGACGCTTTGGGTAAAATTCCCCAGTAGTTTTATGGTAGGCGGGATGTTGTAGAGGCGGTATATTGAAGCCATAGCCTTGAATTTAGGTAGCCTTAATCGTTTTTTCTTTAGATTTAGTATGTATCAACCTGAATGCAACCCTGACTTATCGGGGCAGAGACCAGCTCTAGGAATTGAGACGAAGCCTCAGTATAGAAGAAAATTGCACAGGAACGATATGTTAAAATAAACATCCGATAGTAGCACAAAACGATGCTCGAAGCCATGGGCCTTAGGGTTTAATATATATTGATAAACTCTATAATTCGTTGTATCTAAGATACAAGATTCGTTTGTAATAAAAAAAGTCTAAAATCAATTTGTGCTAAATATTCTATTTTTGTATCGGTAAGACTTTCAGGCGTTAAAGTAACGCGTGGTCGAGACATTCTTGACGCTTACATGCATATAAACATTTTACCATAAGGCCGGAGTTGGCCGTTGGATGGTGGGCGCGCTAGGGTACTCGTATGCTTGAGTGAGCGAGATACTAAGATATGCTTCTAAAAAGCATGTGAAAATGTTTTTTTTTTTTTTAAATAAATTTGAAGTATATTATTTCTTTTGCATAAAAGTGGCAAAAAGTCCGAAGTCTCTGACTATAGGGGCTATTCAAAATTGTCCGCTATTCCAAAAGCTTTTGGGTAAATTAAACGTTTGCAAGTGACATTTTTGCTGCTCTAATATTTCGCCTTCCCAATTTCGATTTGTGAAACGTAGATCTAGAACTACTAACCTTTTAGAATTTACATCTATAATTATCAAGCGATTTAAAAATGCCAAACAAACTGACGTCATATACATTGACTTCAGCAAAGCCTTTGATTCTATCAAGCATACCTTATTACTTTCTAAACTGAACGACATTGGATTCCCACCCCTTATCCATTCTTGGGTTCGAGAATATTTAACAAATATAAAACAGAAGGTACTTTTTAGGACTTGTTTTTCTAATTCCATTCCTGTGACATCCGGTGTACCTCAAGGTAGTAATCTTGGCCTTCTGTTTTTCACATTATTTATTACCGATCTTCCATCAGTCATTATTCATTCGCGTGTGCTTATGTATGCTGACGATGTCAAGCTTTATTTACTTGTAAGGAAGATTCATTTAGTCGTGTTTCACTCGCTATAATATCGAGGTCTAGGTATATGTGTATGTCTTATAATCATCACTGCAGTAGTGTTCCAATTCAAATCATATATTCAATCATATATTGCATTATGTCACTCATCGAAGTCGGTCGTATATTTTTGCGCTCTGGCTTAATTTGTGTCTTTCGTTCATTCGTGAATTTATAATATTCAATTTAAACTCATTGCCTTTACCAATTTTTAATAAACGCTATACTCATCGCAAAGTTTGATTAAATTTATTAATCAATTACAGTTCATAGTTTGTTTTTGTTTGTGCGGTGTTGGTGGTCTCTATTCTTCTGCTTTCTCTTTTGATCGCGCTCGCGTCCGTTTACTTCGCGCTTGTGACAAGTTTTTGTTGTGTGTTGTAATACAAAAAAAAAAAAAAAAATATTCTCTTTCTTTCTTGTTTTCTCTTTCTAATTTGCATATTGCAGTTTGCTTTTGCTTTGGTTTGTATACGCATCTCTTAACATATATACATACATTAGGGAAAAATTTATTTACATACTGATTTATAATTTGTTTGTGATAAATCAATTATTAAATAATGACTGTCTGTTGCAAATATTTAATAATCACAGCAAGACCAGTGAAGACTGTCTTTACTGTTGGCTGTGTGACAATGTAATGCACTTTTAATGTGCCGATTATACAGTCAAGGTGCAGGATAGTATTGCACAGGGTGGCGGCCTTAAATGGAGCTGTGATTCGTGTCGTGGCTTGGAGCTCGAGATGCGTAGTTTTATGAAACGGACTGGGGATGCGTTTAAAACCCTGTCAGCTGGCGTTCATAAGCTCCAAGAAGAGCTTTTTGCGATGGAGGTTCAATTCAGAAGTTCTAAACTTTTGATTGAATCCCCGACCCGAAAGAGGGCCAGGTTTCAGGGCGCGTTCCTCAGTCCTCAGTCTTCCGACAATGACCCTATGTCACCAAATGTACAGCAGCTGATACCATTTAGGAGTCCGGCTTTGGAAGGTGTGGAGGCTCTTCCCATTTCCCCTGGAGACAGTATCCCACCTACATACACGATATCGGTTGTAGTTTCCGAACCGTCCGGGCAAACATCCGTTTCTAAGAATATTGCCAATAAAGTAGTTACAAGAGGAGCTAGTAAAGTTTTGGCTGCTTTAGCTGCTGCTGCTGTTGCTGCTACTGCTGTGTCTGGCACTTCTAGTTCCCTTGTTGTAGTTCCACCCAAAAAGCAAATTTTCATTTCGCTGCTTGATCCCAATACTACATTTGAAGAAGTCATAGCCTACATCCAGGGCAAAGTTCAAGCACCAAACATTGCTGTGGAAAAGTTCCGTTTTTCATATACTCGGGACATTTCATCCTTTAAAATAAGTGTCTCCCCAGATCTTTTTGGCCAAATATGCCATAAAGATTTTTGGCCGGAACACCTTATTGTAAAAGAGTATACAATAAAAAATAAGAATCGGCCTCCGATTAGCCTGCTACCTGCCTCTGTGAATAACGTTCCTTCCGCCTCGTCTGCACCTGTTGGCGAGTCAAAAAACTAATTTCATTCCTAACTATGGCCTATCAGAACTTACGGGGACTAAAGTCTAAACTCTCTAGATTCTATGTAGATAGTTTAGCTTTTGACTTTCATATTCTAGCCTTTACTGAGACTTGGCTAAAGCCGTATATTGCCGATGCTTCAATTTTCCCCTCAAAATATTTAATATATAGACATGATCGGACTATCCGTAATGGTGGTGGTGTTTTGATCGCTGTTGATTCGGCGTTTTCGTCTGACATTGTACAGTCTTCCAATCAGGAGATTGAATTTGTTTGTGTTAAAATTTCTCTAAATTCTTTTTCTGCCTATTTTTCTTGTTCGTATATTCCACCACAGTCCGACTTGGCAGTATACATTTGGAAGCGATTCAACTTGTTTCCTCATATATCTCTGACAAAGACTTGCTCGTTATTCTGGGAGATTTTAATTTACCTGAGATTGCTTGGACCCTCTCATATGATTCTTTATTACTGTTGCCCTCCTCGTCACATTGTTTTATAGATGGTCTGTTTGAGTTGTCACTCACTCAAATAACTCCTGTCCGGAATAGTCGGAACAGATCACTAGATCTGGTATTTGTATTGGATTCTGTAACTTAATGAACGAAAAATCTAGATGCTATTAAAGTTTTAAAAAATCCGGTAAAGCATCGGATTTTTTCCCTATACGTAGTTGCTCGTTCAAATTTTATGGTGCTGAATTCACAATGCTATAAGGATTATCTTCAGAGATGTAAACTTAGGGTTTTCTTACGATCCTAAGCAATTTTATAAATTCGTCAAACGTAAGACATCAGTGCACCCGTCTTACTTGCCTTTCGAAAACAATAAAGCTGACAATGATCAGGCAATTGCGGATATGTTTGCTGATTTTTTCAAAAACAACTTATTCCTCTTCGATTTATCAAGCAAATCCTCCTTGCAATCGTCTAATTGCGTTTTAGACCCTGTGTTTGAAGAAAGTTTGGTTCTTAGCGTGCTTAGTTCCGTCAAACCAATATATGCACCTGGCCCTAATGAAATACCAGGCTGCGTATTAAGGTTTTGTCCAGAGGCCCTATGTAAGCCAATACTTAAATTGTTTACACTCTCCGTTACATCTTCCGCCTTCCCGTCTATCTGGAAGGAATCATATATTATTCCTCTTCATAAAAAGGGGAAAAAGTCCGAAGCCTCCTAAATTGTCTGCCATGTCCAAAGCACATGAGAAAATAATGTCTCAATTGCAGCATTTTTGTAGCTCAATCATTTCGTCATCCCAATATGGGTTTAAAAAACGTAGATCGACAACTACTAACCTATTAGGATTTACATCTCACTCAATCAAAGGGATCAAGACTGCCGTCCAAACTGATGTCATTTATACTGACTTCAGCAAGGCCTTTGACTCTGTTAATCACACTCTGCTTTTATATAAGTTCAATGCACTTGGCATCCCCAGCCTTTTGCTAGATTGGATTCTTCAATACCTTTCTAAGCGTACACAAAAGGTCCTCTTTAAGTCTTCATTTTCTAAGACCATCCAAGTGACTTCTGAGTACCTTACGGTAGTCATTTGGGTCCATTGCTATTCATTCTTTTAATAAATGATCTTTCATTGGTAGTGTCACATTCTCGGGTGCTTATGTACGCGGATGATGTTAAGCTTTACCTCAGTTGAAAAGACATATCGTCTTCTTGCCAACTTCAATCCGATCTTAATGATCTTCTGAATTAGTGTGAAACCAACCTATTAAACCTTAACGGCCCTGAATGTAAAGTTATGTCTTTTTATAGATGCACTCCATACCTAGCAACTTACGACTATCAATGACTTAGGTGTTCTTATGGGACCATAAATTAACTTTTAATCCTCATATTTCTGTACAACCAAACTTCTGTATACTTCATTAATCCGTCCTATCTTAGAGTACGGATCTTGCATATGGTCACCTCAATATGAGACGCACCAAAGTAAAATTGAATCTGTTCAAAAGCCATTTTTGCTATTTGCTCTTCGCGGTCTAAATTGGGATCGCAATGTCAATTTACCATCATACTCCAGTAGGCTTCTTTTAATCAATCTTCCTTCATTAATTAATCGTAGAATAATGCTTGGTGGTATCTTTATTCATAAACTTTTAATAGGTGAAATAGACTCTCCTGAGCTATTGCACCAGTTAAACATATCTGTACCCCCGTAGACCTACTAGAAATTTTATTCCTCTATCCTTAAAACATTGTAGTTCTAACTATTCTTTGCATGAACCTTTTCGAGACCTATGTTCTGATTACAATCTTCTGTATTCCGTAATCAGATCAGATGCCTCTCTTTCTCTTGTGAAAACCTCTATTTTAGCACATTTAGCTCGTAATTAGCTTTAGTTAATTATATTTTTAATTGTTTGTCCGTTATATTTGTATATATATTATCCACGCGATAGTGCCGTCCGATATACGGCTGCGCCCCACGGTCGGTCGGACGGGAGGTGGACAGCGCTCTGCTTGGGCTCGCGCGAAACAGTCTATGTCCTAGTGTCGTATGAGCCACTTGAACGTACTTCGCATTGTTCGCGTCAACGTCCAGACAATATCAGGGGTGTCACAAAAATCTCAGGAGATTTCGAGACAGTTTTTATACCATACACCCATAGGGTGAAATGGTATATTAAAGTCGCCAAAATGTATGTAACAGGCAGAAGGAAGCTTCTCCGACCCCATAAAGTATATATATTCTTGATCAGTATTAACAGCCGAGTCGATCTAGCCATGTCCGTCTGTCCGTCCGTCTGTCCATCCGTATAAACGCGTAGATCTCGGAGACTATAAGAGATAGAGCCACCAAATTTGGTTGTAGGCTAGTATAGTATGTAGAGTGATCAAGTTTATTTCAAATTTTTGCCACGCCCCTTTCCGCCACCGCAAATTTAAAAAAGTTTATCTCAAAAACTATTGCAGCTAGAGACACCAAATTTGGTATGTATATTTGCATAGTAAATGCGCACATTTTGTATGTATAAAGTTTTTGCCACGCCCCTTTCCGCCCCCCGAAATTTGAAAAAGTCGATTATCTCCCGTATTTGTTTACCTTGTGCAATCAAATTTGGCACACTTAAATTTGATACTAATACCCAGCAAAATACCAAAAAAAATAGCTGAGTTATGCATATAAACGTTTTTGCATAAGGCCGGATATGGCCGTTGGCGGGTGGGGGCGCTAGGGTGCTATGCATAAGTGCGCGAGATATTAGGATATGCTTGTAAAAAGCATGTGAACAAAATTTTTAAAATAGGCAAATGCATTAGTTATTACAAATTTGAAATATTTGTTTTACTGGTGTATGGTATACCTAAGTCGGCGAGACGACTTACTTACTTAATTTTTTTTATTAAATCTACCAAAAGAAATGTTGGTGTTATAGAAAACACGGCAATTTGATTTTGGGTCACCCTTTTGGTTCACTGTTACTGATAGAAATATCAGCTGCCACGATAAACGATAGCTGCTATTTCGATGGTGGATGAGTCAAGCAGTGTTGTGCATTGTTAAAAAAAAACAAATGAAGTAAGTAAGTCGTCTCGCCGACTTTAGGTATACCATACACCAGTAAAACAAATATTTCAAATTTGTAATAACTAATGCATTTTGCCTATTTTAAAAAATTTTGTTCACATGCTTTTACAAGCATATTGAATAGGGATTTCCGAAGAGAAAGAAAATAACCCAGTCTTCATTCGTTGAATTCAAAATATGAACTGATTTTATTTAAAAACTCTTAAACTCTAAGAAGCGACAATTGTTCTTAAAAATGCTTATTCTAATGCCCCACGTTTTCGGGGGTTGAAAATTGTTTATATTTCATGCTGAGCGCTGGTTACTTGATACCGCGCCGCTGTTATAATCTTAAGTGTTTTCCACAAAATGTGGATGCATGTTTTGTTTGCTATTAAGCAATAATTGTCATATGAATTTTATGACTTACTTTTGTTTATGTTTCGTTTTTGTATATTTCTTTGGTCAATCTGATTTGGTGAAGCCGTTTTCAGCTGACCACGATGTTTAATCTTAAACATTCTGCAACGGGGCGCCAAATGTGGCGTTTTGAATTCTGTGTTTAACTTTAGGTTGTCTTATACAAATTATTATTAATATTAAAATTAGTAAGATAACTAATATTAGGGAAGCATGACCGGTTGCATGATGGAAGTTTAACCCTAGTAATTCAATATGATGTTCCTTTAATGATTGTAACTGGCTTCCTATTTTCTCCAATTCTGCCGAATGGTTTACTATGTTTGCTTCTACTGGACTCCATACGATACTTGCCATGTTACTAATGTCCCCTACGAGCGACGTTTTAATAGCTACGTATGATTCTGACTGGATGCTATGATGAGCAACTAAAATTTTATCCTCTGTCCTAGCTGTGCAGCCTGATTTGAGATTCAAAATTCCTTGCTCTGGAATATCCACTACCTCATGCTGTTCGTTACCGCATTGGACTCTGGCCTTAGTTTTAGGTGGGACCTTGAACAACCAACTACTGCTACTATCTAATTCTACCCAGTAAGATCTTGTCGCAACGATCGTTGTGTATAGGCAGTTAGATTTGGTACTTTGTTTAAGCGCTGTCAGCTCACAGGCATTATCATTGGCACTATTCCATGGCCAACTTCCTTCACATATTCTCCTGCTCGACTGCCAGTTACGACATTTTTGCATAGCTGTCTCAGACATTAGATGATACGAGTCTATTTCAAAGTTATATATTAAGTACTGGCTATCTATATGAACCATTATCATTTGATTATTGTTTAATCGTACAGGCACTGGAACAACTTTATAGAGAAAAGACGGATGCCTACCAAAAAGTGGTATTTTTGCATTTATGATTAGTTTTCTGTCAATAAAGATACCCTTGGCCGTCAACAGAGTATATATATCTTTTAACTCAGTACCTGTCCTTTTACCTGGTAGTACTAAAGCTTCGGACAACTTGTCCTTTATTTTTGTTATTTCCAACTTCATCTGGCTTGGTTTTAAAATGTTAGGGTTCAACCTACCATGATTAATGTCTATTAAAAGATTTATAATTCCTGTCTGGATTTTTTCACATTCATCCACCACTGAACTCAGTTGCCTTACAATCATGAAAAACTGGATGGACTCTCTATATACGTAATAGCTTTCTTTTAGTACTTCCGTCATATTTTCAATCCGGTTGTTCATGTTGCGAAAGCTATCATTTATTTCATCTATAGTTGTCTTTAGAATGTTTGCCGTGGAGTCTACTATCGATGTCTGCCTTTCTTCTAGGTGTTTCAGATTTTGCTGATTTGTCAGTAAATTCCTCATGTTTTCTTCCATCTGTACTCTGTCATCTGCATCCATTATGCCAAATAATATATGGTACAGTGAACCCATGAATTCAAACGGTGCTCGTTTGCTTCTTGGCTTATTTTGACTCATGAACAATCTATTATTTTCTTCGATTTCCGTAATGCGTTTTATCGTGTTGTCTAATACGAAATGGCACTGGTCTTCGAAATTATATAACTTTTGACATAAAACCCTCATTTTAGGAATCAATCTGTCACCTTTAGTTAGCATTTCAAAATATGCCGACATGTCATAGTATACAACCAGATCCCATGAGGACGCTACTACCTCCACCTCACCCATTGGATCTAAGTACAATGCGGCTGTTGCGTTTAGTTCTTTTACCGTAATTTTTGGTCGATTATCTTTAATGCTTGCTGCATTCGACAATTGACAAAGTAGCATCAACATTGCTAACATCATTACGGTTCCTACTTTGGACAGATGATCGAATCTGGTAGTTTTCCGATATCGGTTCTCCTCCACGTCTTCTGATGATTTTACCCCAATGAGTGGACAAATTTTATTTATAGGCCTTGTAATTGACCCTTCCTGCAATTTGACTTTTACCACTCTTACTTTATCGTCCCTGCCTTTATGAATTTCCTCAATCTTGCCTAGAGGCCACCTAGCTGGGTGACAATTTTCATCTTTAATCAGTACGACTTGACCATTCTCTAAATTTTCTGTGGTTCGTCGCCACTTATTCCTCTGCTGGAGAGTATATAGATATTCATCTTTCCATTTTAACCAGAAATCTTTTTTCATTTTCTGAATTAATTTCCATCTGTCTAAGTTTCCAATTTTTTCCTCTGATATGGACTCGGCTGCTTCTAATGTTGGTCTTCCAATTAGGAAATGACCGGGAGTTAGCACTTCGTTGTTGTCCATATCTTCACCCGTCGTATACAACGGACGTGAATTTAAAACGGCTTCTATTTGGCACAATAATGTAGCAAGTTCCTCATATGTGAGGTTACTGTCTCCTATGACTCTTTTTAGATGATACTTAACCGACTTTACCCCAGCTTCCCATATACCTCCGAAGTGAGGTCCTGCCGGGGGGCTAAAATGCCAGCTAATCTGTTCTCGCTCTAGAACAGGGGCAACCTGAACGTTATCTTCAACTGCTTTTTTGAATTCTTCATCGAGCCTCCTAGCTGCTCCCACAAAATTTGTACCATTATCAGAATATATGTTAGCGCATTTGCCCCGTCTTGCAACAAATCTTCGAAATGCTGCTAGGAAAGCATCAGTTGTCAAATCACTAACAACTTCTAAATGAATTGCTTTAGTTGACAAGCACACGAATACTGCTATGTACCCTTTGAATGTTTTTTGTCCCCGGTTTTTTGAGCATCTTATAAGATATGGACCGGCAAAATCAATCCCCGTATTATGAAATGGAGATGACACCGTTACCCTGCTTTTGGGTAGGTTACCCATAATTTGCTCCGCAGTTACTTGGCGGTATCTGGCACAAGTAACGCATTCCCTTAGGTATTTTTTAAGGGCGTTTCTCAATCCGAAAATCCAAAATCTCCTTTGAATTTGACTTCTCATAAGATTAATTCCTCCATGTAGAGTTTCCTTATGAGCATCCTTAATCAACAGCATTGTTAGATGTGATTTATCCAAAATCACAGGATGTTTGGCATCAAAACATATATTGGCATTTTGTAATCTTCCCCCCACGCGCAATATTCCATCGTCATCCAAAAATGGATTTAAGCTTAAAATTTTACTTTTCATGTCAATTTGTTTGTTCTGCGTAAGACATGATATCTCTCTGTTAAATTGATATGCCTGTTGGTGTTTAACTATAAAATTTTTAGCATTCTTAAGCTCACTGACGGTGAGATATGATGGGTACACTCTATCTCTTTTTTTAATGCCAATAAATCTTAATACATATGCCGTAATTCTGGCCAGCTTATTCATACAGGAATATTTTTCAACTAGATCCTGCACAATACTGCTTTCTGTATTTACTAGCACGGAATTTACCATACTTTTGTCATCATCTGTTTTTGGTTTAGGCCATTTATCATTTGCCTCGCCAAGCCACTTTGGCCCATTCCACCACAATTCACAATCTTTTAACTTATTTGGACAAATACCCCTTGAAGCTATATCTGCAGGATTATCTTCTGATTTTACATGGTTCCATACTATTTCTTTGATTTTTATGATATCCTCTATGCGACGCCTTACGAATTTTTCCTTACTAGCACCGTTTTTTATCCAGCACAGTGTGATAGTAGAGTCACTCCAAGCATATATTTCAGCTGGAACAGCAATAGATTGCTGGACTCTTTTTAGCAATTGCGATAGCAAGTGTGCTGCACATAATTCCAATTTAGGAATAGTCTTCCTATTTTTGATTGGATTAACTTTGTTCTTGCTGGCTATTAAGGTAACTGCTTCACCTATTTTAGCATATACTACCGCTGCATATGCCTTTTCTGAAGCGTCAGCAAAACCATGAATCTGTAACAACATATTAGGCTGTGTCTTGATCCATCGGGGTAATCTGACTTCTTCCAGATACACCAAATTGTCCCTGAAGGATTTCCATTCTGTTGTTTCGTTATCGGACAACTCTTGATCCCAATTTTGCTCCGCTAGCCACAACTTCTGCATGAATAACTTGCCTATTACTGTTACTGGTGCTAGCCAACCTAGTGGATCATAAATTTTGGCTAGTGTGGATAGTACCCCTCTTTTATTCACCTTCCTGTTTTCGTCACAGTTTACCTTAAATTTAAATTCGTCTTTAAATGGCTCCCACTGCAACCCCAAGGTTTTAATTGCTTCGTTCTCATCAATTTTTAATACTTTATTATCGCCTGTATTAATAACCTCTTCAACAATTTCGGATCTATTCGAAATCCATTTTCTCAAATTCATTCCTGCCTTTTCCAGCTCTCTGGAAACCTGCTGAACTTTGTGTTTTGATTCTTGTACGGTATCACCCCCTGTCATTAAGTCATCCATGTAGAACTCATCTCGGATAATTTCACTAATCACTTTATCCTGACACCTGTTTGCGATTTCTGCAAGCACCCTTGTAGCTAAGTACGGTGCCGATGCAGTACCGTACGTTACTGTTGTCAATTTATATTTTCTTAATTTTTTCTGTGGTGAATTCCTCCACAAAATATGCAAATATTTTTGATCGTCTTGATCAATGTTTATCTGCCGATACATTTTTTCAATATCTGCAGATGCTACGTACTGCCATTTTCGCCATTTTAATATTATGTCGAAAATGTCTTTTTGGAGTCGCGGCCCGATCCACATCACATCATTGAGACTTCTGTTATTTGTGGTTTTTGCAGAAGCGTCAAATACAACTCTTAATTTAGTTGTCAAACTTGCTTCTTTTACTACTGCTTGATGTGGAAGGTAATATGCACCTTCATCCTTAGTTTCTACCATATGGCCCAACTCCAAATATTCTTTAATGAATTTTTCGTACTCCTCCTTAAGTTTTGGATTTTTTTGAAATTTTTTCTCCAAGTTAAGGAATCGCGCTGTTGCTTGCGCCTTCGAGTCACCTAAATCCCTTTCTTGCTTAAATGGGATCGTTACCACATATCTTCCCGATTTATCAATTATTGTTGTTTTGTTAAAATTTTCTTCACATTGATTAGCTTCTATATCATCTTTTTCGTCTGCCTCCAATTCCCAAAAACGTTCCATATCTGTCACGTCTATTGTTGTAGCTACTATAGACTCATCTCCTTTTGATTTAGTACATCCCGATACGATCCAGCCAAATTGAGTGTTTTGTCCCAGCAAGCCGTTAATCTTGGCAACTCCACTTTTTAAGATATGGGTATATACGTCTACCCCTATTATCATATCAACCCTACCCGGTTTATTAAATGTGGGGTCAGCTAGCACGTAAGTTTGCCATTTTGACATATCTACGTTTGCTATTTTCAACGGAAGTGCTTTCATTAATTGCGGTAATACAATTGCTTCAACCTTAATAAGTTCCTTCTCCGAACCACGTGTTTTCATTTCAATATTTACCCTATACTTCGACGTTCTACTTTTTGTTGCAGATACGCCACTTATTTCTGTTTGTTTCTTGATCTTAGGTAATTTCAACATTTGAGCGGCTTCTTCAGACAAAATAGTGCTCTGAGAGCCATTATCAATTAAGGCTCTTAATGTTTCATACTCTCCATTTATTTTTTTAACTTGTATTAGAGCTGTGGCCAACAGTTTTTGTTGTTCCGTAACACAAGTATTTACCTTCGCCTGTTTTTCCCCAAAATGAAGCAGGGTATGGTGCCCCTTGCTGCACAATGAGCATACCATTTCATTAGTGCATTTCTTGTTGCTTGAATGCTTCAAGCATCGTGTACACAATTGCACTTTTTTGGCTATTTCATACCTTTCAGTAGGTGTCAACCCTTTAAACATATAGCACTTATACGCTTTGTGCCCGGCAATTTTGCAAATCGGACATTTATCTTCGATTTCCGCATAATTTAACACAGTTTTTAGCGGTTTTTTCTCTTCTTTGCTCATGGCACTTAGCGAGCAATATCTTTGCTCCAAGTATTCCATGACATCAGATAGCATTTGAATCTGCCTTGTTTTTCTAATTTGACTCTCATACAATTGTAGAGCCTCTCTGTCAAATTTCCTTAGTAGGAGTTGTGCGCATATGACGTCAACTTCATCGGACAAATTTGCTTTTATTTTAATTAAGTAAACTGACTCATTAACTATGTCAATCACTTCTTTAACACTTTTTGCGGATTCATTGTTGATCATCGGTAAATCAACGATCCGACTTAATTGTTCGGAAAATACCCTCCGATTATTTTCATACCGCTTGGTTAACAATTCCCAAGCGGCACTATAGTTATCAGCTGAACCTGACAATAGATGGGCTACCATGCTCTTTGCTTCGCCCTTTAACGCGGATTTTAAATAATTGAACTTAAGAGCAGGACTTAAATCCTCTCTTTTTTCAATCAGTTCCGCAAATAGTTCTACAAACAGGTCCCATTCTCTAGGTTCTCCAGAAAACGTGGGTACCTGTATTTTCGGCAACACCGGTAAGTCGCCTTTCACGGTTACATTCTCATCTTTCAAATTTTTCTGATCATTTATCTTCTCTTCTAATGCTGACAAGGTATTCTGAACGTCGAACTCCAATTCTTCAATGACTTCTTTAAACGTTTCATTACATATAAGTTCATTTGTATAAGCTTGGCACATCTGTACCTTCTTGAACAAGAATTCTATTTTTTATACCATACACCCATAGGGTGAAATGGTATATTAAAGTCGCCAAAATGTATGTAACAGGCAGAAGGAAGCTTCTCCGACCCCATAAAGTATATATATTCTTGATCAGTATCAACAGCCGAGTCGATCTAGCCATGTCCGTCTGTCCGTCCGTCTGTCCGTCTGTCCGTCCGTCCGTCTGTCCGTCTGTCCGTCCGTCCGTCTGTCCGTCTGTCCGTATGAACACCTAGATCTCGGAGACTATAAAAGCTAGAGCCACCAAATTTGGAATGTAGGGCTCGTGTAGTATGTATGGTGATCAAGTTTGTTTCAAATTTTTGCCACGCCCCTTTCCGCCCACGCAATTCAAAAAAAACGTTTATCTCAAAAACTATTGCAGCTAGAGACACCAAATTTGGTATGTATATTTGCATAGTAAATGCGCATTTTTGTATGTATAAAGTTTTTGCCACGCCCCTTTCCGCCCCCGAAATTTGAAAAACTCGATTATCTCCCGTATTTGTTTACCTTGTGCAATTAAATTTGGCACACTTAAATTTGATACTAATACCGAGCAAAATACCAAATTTGATGAAAATCGGACAAAAAATAGCTGAGTTATGCATATAAACGTTTTTGCATAAGGCCGGATATGGCCGTTGGCGGGTGGGGGCGCTAGGGTGCTTATATGCATAAGTGCGCGAGATACTGAGATATGCTTGTAACAAGCATGTGAACAGAATTGTGGAAAATAGGCAAATGCATTAGTTATTACAAATTTGAAATATTTGTTTTACTGGTGTATGGTATACCCAAGTCGGCGAGACGACTTACTTACTTCATTTTAATATACATTTCGCCTGTTCTATTGTCTATCATACGTAAATCTTTGCTGACCATTTCCAAATATTGCTGGAGCTGACGGACCTTTCCTTTTCATTACTGGAGGTCGCATTCCCGCGCGACTCTCCTTTGCTATCATCAAACATTTCTGACATATTTGCTTCTGTTTCAACTAACACCGACTTACTATTGCCTGGTTTTTCTGACTCTCCTGTTGCTATTATTTTGGCAACTATCGTTAAAACCTCATCATGTACTTTATCTCTGTAGTACTGATGATCGAAAATACCCTGCTGGAGCAATTTTTCATGGTTAGGCATCCATCGGCTACTAATCACTTTTACTTCCTCGATTACCTTGCTGGTAACGTTTCTGGGATCCAGTGCTTCCAACTGCCTTAACCTGGTATGCAACTCTACCTGCTTCTCTAACAATTTAGCAGTCTTATTACTGAACATTTTATACAGTGGATGTATATATGTATGTGTGACAATCAATTGATTCTTTTTTTTTTTTAATTTTTTTTTTTTATATTGGTTTTTAAATGTTTTTTTTTTTACATATATCCCTGCCTATTTTTGCGTATGGTTTTCAGGCCACACTCTAATCGGACAGCTTTTATTGCCGCACAATTGTACATAGTTTTTTATAATTATGAAAAAAAATATGCATCGCAGTGCATTAAAAAAAATGTGCGACGCAGCGCATAGTTGTTTATTTTGGTGGGCGCTCTTTGTAGCGCTATCGGTCCAGACGTTCAGCAGCTTTCAAGTTGCCGGTGCTGGTCTACGCACAGGCTGTTGGGGTGCCGATGCTGGTTTCTCCGATCTCTTGGCTCCCGGGGGTCTAGCTTGTCGCGCTAGACGATGCCGGTGCTGGTCTTCGCACAGGCGTATTCGCAATAAGGTGAGTCAAATGGTCCAGGGCAGTCCTTGGGAGCCGTCTTCCCCGGTGTGTTTTTTTTGCTGTGTCGTTGCTCAGCTGCTGTTGTCCAGGGCCTATGGGCTCAGGCGGTACCGGTGCCGGTCATCGCACCAGATTTTCTCTAATTAGCAGCCTCTTCTTTGCAACTATCTTGTTGCTCTGCTGTTTTTTGTAGTTGCTGACTTGCAACTACATATGCACTTTTAACTTTAACTTTTTTTTTCGATATTAGGGCTTCGAATACGCCACACACAAAAACTCCCGCCGCCGATATTACTACAGTTGCTCCACTAGCCAAACTGTCTTTAAAATCGGACGCACGCACTTTTTAATTATTAAGCAATATTTTGCTTTTTATATTATACTCTGTCTCTTACCACGGGTGGGGGAAAACAAGAGTAAATTTATTTTTGCTACCTTTAGCTGATCTTAGCATTTACACTTGCATAAGATCAGACTTCAAGGAGCTGATTCACACTCTGAGTCTCTTACCACTGGTGGGGGAAAACTACAGAGTTCCTTTTTCTCGAAGGACCAAAATGAATAGGGATTCCCGGAGAGCAGAGAAAATAACCCAGTCTTCATTCGTTGAATTCAAAATATGAACTGATTTTATTTAAAAACTCTTAAACTCTAAGAAGCGACAATTGTTCTTAAAAATGCTTATTCTAATGCCCCACGTTTGCGGGGGTTGAAAAATGTTTATATTTCATGCTGAGCGCTGGTTACTTGATACCGCGCCGCTGTTTGATCTTAAGTGTTTTCCACAAAATGTGGATGCATGTTTTGTTTGCTATTAAGCAATAATTGTCATATGAATTTTATGACTTACTTTTGTTTATGTTTCGTTTTTTGTATATTTCTTTGGTCAATCTGATTTGGTGAAGCCGTTTTCAGCTGACCACGATGTTTAATCTTTAACACATATCCTTATATCTCGCGCCCTTAAGCATAACACCCTAGCCCCCCCCCCCCGCCAACGGCCATATCCGGCCTTATGCAAAAACGTTTATATGCATAACTCAGCTATTTTTTGTCCGATTTTGATCAAATTTGGTATTTTGCTGGGTATTAGTATCAAATTTAAGTGTGCCAAATTTGATTGCACAAGGTAAACAAATACGGGAGATAATCGACTTTTTCAAATTTCGGGGGCGGAAAGGGGCGTGGCAAAAACTTTATACATACAAAATGTGCGCATTTACTATGCAAATATACATACCAAATTTGGTGTCTCTAGCTGCAATAGTTTTTGAGATAAACGTTTTTTTTTTTTGGGGGGGGGGAGGGGGGGGGGGCAAAAATTTGAAACAAACTTGATCACTCTACATACTACATGAGCCTACATACCAAATTTGGTGGCTCTAGCTTTTATAGTCTCCGAGATCTAGGTGTTCATACGGACAGACGGACAGACGGACGGACAGACGGTCATGGCTAGATCGACTCGGCTATTGATACTGATCAAGAATATATATACTTTATGGGGTCGGAGAAGCTTCCTTCTGCCTGTTACATACATTTTGGCGACTTTAATATACCATTTCACCCTATGGGTGTATGGTATAAAAATACCAGGTTTTAATCTTAACATTTGTGTACCAGAGATCTGCAAAATTTACTTTTTTCTTGATTTTCTCATACGGTAAATTCTCACTCAATTCCACTCCCTGAACGAAAGTCAGCGTTGAATGAAAATCAGCTCATGCGGATGAGCATACGGATTGCGTATATGCACAGCCTTACACATTTCGGCTTGGGCGCATAATGCCATTCGGCTCAACCGATGAAACATTCATAAGTACACGAACCCACTGTTGAGTTAATTCATGGTCAATGATCTTTTAAGCGTACGTTGTTTCGGCTCAACATTGATTTAAATCAAGGGGTATGAGTTTGTGCATGTGCTAAGTCAAGGATATGAAAATACGTAAAATACAGAATATATATGTAGGATTGCGTAAGAACCCCTAACGATATAGGAGTGCCGATAACGATTGGTTTGATATTTATCGATAGGTTGATAATCGATAAGATAAAGAGAGAGAGGATTGAGTTGCTGGACGAAGAGGTTGTGTTGGTCTCGTTAAATTTAAAACATTCAATAAGACGGTTGTTTTCTTTTGTTAATAATTAAATAAATATGATAAGCTAAGCTAAGCGTGCTGAATTTGACAACAAAAAGAAACAACAACAAAGACGAAAAGATGAAAGATGAAACGCTTAAAATACGACAATTTTGTGAACAAAATGAGCAAAAGCAACAAAAAAAGACGAAAACAAGTGAAAGACGAGCAACATCCCAAGTACGAAAATTTATTCAAAGACGAACAAAATACGAAGAGCAACAAAAGACAAAAGACGACAAAATTTGTTCAGAGAGGGACAAAACGACGACCACATAAGACAAAACAGAAGAAAAATTGAACTTGCTTGAACTCGGCGCTATCCAATCATTCATGGCTATCACACGGAGAGTGGCTGCTAACACGAGGAATACCAGATCGAGACGTGACAACCCAATTCACCACTACGTGCACAGTCAGAAGGCATCAACCATCCAACATTTTGTGTGTGTGAGTGAGAAGAAGCTAAGACGTAAAGAAGACGAAACGTAAGAAGAACACTGCGTAAAGAAGATCAAGAGAAACGGACAACAAAGACGTAAAAAAAACCAGAGCTACATCGTAAGTACATTTATTTTTAATACTAACAATAGTTAAAGAATTTAAAGATAAGAGAAAAGACGAGTTTAAAATTTTGAAAAACAAGAAAAGAAGATTTAAAATTTTGAAAAATAAGAAAGAAAGATTTTAAAGTTTTGAAAAATAAGAAAAGAAGATTTAAAATTTTGTAAAATAAGAAAAGATGATTTAAAAGTTTTGAATAAGAGAAAAGAAGAATTACAATTTTTGAAATAAGAAGAGAAGATTTAAAATTTTGGAAAATAAGAATTGATGACTTAAAAGTTTTGAAATAAGAGAACAGATGAATTACAATTTTTGAAATAAGAAAAGACTAACTGCGATTTTTGGAAAATAAGTAAGAAAGAAAAATTCAACAAAGCGGAATCAGAATATTTGTAATCATATAAACTAACATCTAATATAAACATTATTTTAAATTATTTTGTATTTAATATTTTACATATGTTGTACAACGAGATCACCCAACTGACCGTCCCGGGATTAAGAGAAAAGTTGAAAGAGTTGAACTTACGTGTCAAATGCAACAAACCTGAATTAAGAGAGAGATTAACTTCATATTTTGGTTTAGACAAACGAGGAATCCTTATATTCAGAAGCTAATACTAGTATTCAAGGCGAAAGTGAAGAAGTTGAGAGAGAAGTGACAATGGCGTTCACATTAAAAGATATTCGCGATTCGTTGACAGAGTTTGATGGGAGCCACAAAAAGGATGTAATAGAATGGCTTTTAGATTTGAGGGTACTGCTGTAACAGTACAATGGAATGAACTTCAGAAATTTATTTATGGTAAACAGCTGTTAACAGGAGCTAAGTTTTTCGTAAACAGTCAAGATGGTCAAACAAGTTGGAGTAGCCTTAAGTGCGCGCTACAGAATGAGTTTACTGTTAAATTGTCGTCGAAAGAAGTTCACAATCAATTAGAGAGTATAAAGAAAAGATACAACGAGAGTCTATTTGAGTACTTTTATGTAATGAAGAGTATAGCCAAAAGAGGTAGAAGAGGTAGAAAGCATTGTCGAATACATAATTGAGGGTATCCCTGACATGAAAATGAATAAAAGCGTTCTTTACCAAGTTGGAGACTTAAAGGAATCACGAGAGAAATTAAAGATCTATGAAATATGCTTCAAAACCACGATATGAAAAAATGAAATCGAAAAGTACTTTAGAGCATTTCAGATGCTTTAAATGTGGAGGAACTGCAAAGAGGAGGATTTCAAATGTTTTAAATGTAATCAGATGGGCCACAAAGCTAATCAGTGTGAGACGAAGAATACAAAGGTTACAACGAAGACAAATGCGAACAATCAACAGATGGCTCTAAGGTTTAATCGTTTTTTTATGGATGTTCCAATAGGTAATGGAGTATAATCTGCTCTTTTGATTCGGGCAGTGATATTTCTACTATTAGCGAGAGTGCCTATAAGGAAATATACCCTGTTAACTTAAAGAGTGATCGCATGGAGCTCATTGGTATATGAGGGAAAAAGATTTGTACCTTTGGATTTTTAAACGTCAATACAGAGTTAGTTGGCAACGTCGTGGAAATAGCCTTTCATGTTGTTCGAGATAAATATACTTTGTGCAAATGAGTAATTGGAAATGATGTTTTGGAAAACTTAAATATTACCATTGGGAAGAGAGGAATTGTTTTCCACAAAGCGGATAAGATGCCGAAACCAATCAGCACTGATAAGCAAACCGAAACAAAAGTCCAGGAATGAAGACTGTAGTACCAGACGAGATCACAATTCATCAGAGGCCAAGACGTTTACCATATCAGGATCAGACAATAGTAGATCAGCAAATAAACAGAGGGACGAAGGCGGGAATAGTTCATTAAAGCTTTTCCAAGCACTTATCTACTGTGGTGCTAGCTTCGAGGAAAGATGGCAAGAAAATAGTATGCTGTGACAATGCATTGTCATTCCATTGCAATGGAAAGCCAAATCCGAAGATAATACGACGCAACATTGAAGACCACGGTTTTGCGATGAAACATCGACCTGGAACTAAGATGAAACATACAGATGCTTTAAAGGTGACTCGTTGTTTAATGTCCGAAGAAACGCTTAAAGAAGAAATGAGAACAACAACAAAGGAAGGTTTAAAGTCTCAGTCAGAGGAAGAATTTTTTATGGAGTTAAAATAGGGAAAAGATAAAATTCGTAGAAAGGCAAAAGATAATGTAGACAATATGGGGGAAAATGAGGGCCCCAATAAGACCAATACCGTAGTAGAGTACATGAAGATGTAGTGACCATAATTGCGTGAGAACCCCTAACGATATAGGAGTGCCGATAACGATTGGTTTGATATTTATCGATAGTTTGAAAATCGATAAGATAAAGAGAGAGAGGATTGAGTTGCTGGACGAAGAGGTTGTGTTGGTCTCGTCAAATTAAAAGCATTCAATAAGACGGTTGTTTTCTTTTGTTAATAATTAAATAAATATAATAAGCTAAGATACATAAAAGCGAAGTGGTGTTAGGAGTATATTATTAGACAAGTTAATGAAATAAAATAAAAAAATGTCACACACTTACATACATGTACGTATGTAATAATACATACATATAGAGGAAAACATAAATATGTTTTACATAAAAAAGGCACGAGATGACAAAATCAAACTAATTATGCTAATTCAACCTACAATCATACTCAAAAACAAAAGAAAACAATGAAAACTAAAATATATCGGTAATGCATCTAAACGAGTTGAGTGGCTGTGGCAGCATGAGCAGATTTTCATTCAACGCTGATTTTCACTCAACACTGAATTGCGTTCAGTGAGGTGAATTGAGTAAGAATTTGGGCGTATAAGTAAATCAAGGAAAAAAAATCAATGTTGAGCCAAATAAACTCAGTAAGAAAAAAAATATGAGCGCATTGGAGTGTACATACGAATGTTTGATCGGTTGAGCCGAACGACACGATTATTCGGCTATTTTTCTGTATGATTTTTTTTTGTCATCACGCCCTGCCGTTTTCTGTTGTGTAACTTTTTTAAAATATTTTATTAATAAATAAGCTTGTTGTCAAAACTTCAGCTCCAAAAATGTTCAAATAATTACCGCGCTCAATATTATTGCAGTATTGACAACACTTTTGTTTACTTTTATCAAAATTGTAACTGTTAAAAAAGTTTAAGTAAAACAAGAGATACTTTGTGTAAATATGCTGACAGTCGGTGAATTTGCATTACATTCTACAAGAAGGTAAGACAGCAAGGAGAAGATGCACTGATGAAAACTAAGAGAGGCCTCAAATCCCTTTAGTAAGTCCGATGAAACGTAAGTAAATATCGTACATTGACTTATCTGGACAATTTTCACTACCGAGTGAATAATCCAAAATTTATCTATATTCTAGACGAATTGTAAGAGCATGTACTGGGTAGCTTCATTCTGGTCATGCTGCAGCTTGAGGTCACCCAAGTTTTAGGTGTTAGATCGATTCAACAGGTATTTGGAAAGGATGGAAGTCTTTTCGCTTCGGAAGCGTTATTCTACCAAAAGTACCAGGATTATTTGTTTGCATTGACGACACTTATGTGAAACTAACGAAGCCCACGGAATGTATAAGGGTTATTTTAGTTTGAATTTCATGATTAAGTGTATTGAATGTCGTTAAACTTCACCATAAACATTTTACAAAATTATTTATATTTTTCTAATATCAAATATGCGATTACAAAATGCGGATAAGATTTGCGACTCAACAATGTCAGGCACAAGCCAAGATTCCTTCGCATGGAAATTATAGGCTGCAGAAGAATTCCTTAAACTCACAATGGGAAGCCGGTAATCAAAATTCCACAGAGCAACCACTGAAACCTATTCTTCTGCACAGCATGTTTTTAATCTGAAGCACTTATCTGCACAAAACATTGTTGACAACAACAGAGCCGTTTTAGGTCAATCCAAGGTAGCCTTCTGTATCATTTGAGGAAAGTGTCGCAGATCGTCAATTTGTGTTGTGCTCTTCGCAATATTTGCCGTAATCGTAGTGATGCAAACTTTGAGTTAGACTTCAAGGTGCGTATATTAACCATTATAAATAAATCAAAGTAATGCAGTCCTCGGTAGATGAGTTGTCTAAGTGGAACAATCACAAAGGCAACTGAACAACGAGGATCCGGGTTCCAATCCTAGTCTAGGCTGACGACCATAGTTGCTAGTGTTTGTACAAAATATACAGGTGTATAGTTATACTGTATCGTATACCATATAATAATAATTAAAATCAAAATGATAATTTATTAAACTATTAACTTTTGGAACGAAGTTCCTTATCGCGCGTTATGAACAGGGGGCTAAGGGTAAGAAAGTCAACGCTGTGAGATTGAGATTGTGTGTGTATGTCAGGGCCCGGCACAAAGAGAGTGCTTGAGCTTAAAAAAAATGTAGTTTTATATGTGCACTTGCCTGTGTGCGTATGTGGTTTTACACTGCGCAAAGTAAAAATTGACAAAATTTTGCCTCAAATCATGAAAACAGCAGATAATATGATGCAAAAGAACGATAGAAAAATCAAAGCGACATAGATGTGCCTGAGGCGAAATGCTAAAAAACTAAGTCCAGCCTGGGCAACATCGAGTTCGAATGCTGTTCAATTGTCACGTGTTTTTCGCGGAAGCCGAACTGGTGTGAAGGGATTGTGTTTTCCGATGCCAGAAATGAGTTTAGTCGGATCTGCAGGACCTTTTCAAAAAGCTTGGAAAGACATGGCAGCAAACTAATTGGCCTGTAGGATGATAGCTGGGTTTTTTCTTTTCCACATTAGGTATCATGATAATAGCATTGAACAGTTTGCAGATGTATTGTATGGCAATGATAAGGAGCTCTATGATCATTTTCGGTGTAATTAGGTCATCGCCAGGGGCTTTTTTCGGCTTTTGATGGTTTTTGATAACTGCAGAGATTTCGTCCGATTGGAGTTCCGATTACTCACTATCCGTTAATGTGCTCAAAGGGGGAAGTACTAACGAGTTTGATGTTGGATTTGGCTGGAAAACCTTTTTAAACTGAGTGGCAGACACCGATGTCCTCTCTTCGGCACTACGGGCCCATCCACCGGATGGACTCCTCATCGGTGAAACTATCTCTGTAGGAGTGCTTGAAGTTGGGTGGGAATTCCACAGAGGATGTTTAGTTCTGGTGAATCTTAGCTTTTCTATGTATTTTCTTTGAGTGCAGCTTTCTTTTTGTCTTAACGCCTTCGAGAGGTTGCGATTGGCATGCCTTAGGACAGTACACTGTCATTCTTTTCTCAGATGTCGGTTTACCAGTTTTACCGTTATTAGTTGTTCTATCCGCCGGTCCGTAGGCTTGTCAAGAGGTTCGGTATACGTAGAGACAAGTGGTGTAGATACTTTTGCTGCAGCTCTCACCAATTATTCAAGTGCAAAGACGCACATGTCAATGTCCTCTGCAGCATCCAGTTTCGGCGAACAGTCAATGTGGGCACTCATGTACATTTTGAATTTAAGCCAATTCGTTTTATTGTTTTTGAGCCTTTGAGGGCGATCAAGTACTTGAGGTCTTGTTAATGGTGTGAATAGCACTGGAGAGTGGTCAGAAGTTAAGTCTAGCATTGTCTCGGCAGTGATCCCATCACACGGAATCCTTTTGGCTACTGCAAAATCAATCAGGTTCTGAGTGGGTTGATTATTGTGTGGTACAACTGCTTGCCTTTAGGTTTTACCAGGCGAGATCCCCAGTGCGTATGTTTGGCGTTATAGTCCCCTGCTGCAATGAAGCGATCTCCGAGTGTGTTAAAGAAACCGGTAGACGTAAACAATATAAATAACTTTTTGTTTTCGAACATAAAACGTCACAGCGCTGCTTGCTGCATACTACGTCCTACGTCATCATGAAATCAAACAGAGCACATGCATACACACACACAGACGCAGCGCTACAAGAACTGTATGTGTATGCGTGTGGAGCTCTGCTTAGGGAATGATTGAAGAAGAAAAAATTTTTTTATAATAAGAGAAATAATTAGAATATTTTGTTTGTGTATTGATGAATTCAGTTGCAGGGAAAGAAATGTCAAAATTTTTGCCAAAGACTGCAAGGGTATATAAACTTCGGCATTGCCGAAGTTAGCTTCTTTGATATTTATATGTAATTTATTATCTCTGCTTCAATTCAAAAAGAACTGTAAAAATGTAAATGTATTGTAATTTGCAATGATATTTAAATTTTTTTATTTATGCCTTATTTCTTTTTATAGGGGAAAACATTGTACTCCAGACCAAGAGGCTTACATATGTATGTATATTCTAGATTTTATGACGTCCCATCCCAACATAGCCAAGGGCAATGTCAAAGGAGATGGTAGCAACAAAACGCAGACCTAAGAGAGAAGGCAACGAGGCACTGAATGTGTGATCGAGACAAGTGAGCAACATTCACACAGACGGCGGCATCATCCCTAGAAGTGTGCGTGAAAAGATGCTAAGAGCAGCAAATGAAGCAGCAACAAGACGTAAACCTAAGAGAAAAGGCAACGAGGCACAGACAGTGCGAACTTCGTGGTACAGACGGTACGAACAACGAGGCACAGAGAGTGCAAAACCAAGAAGAGAAGCACAGACGACGGCATCAACCATTGCAAGGGTGAGTGGCAAAATTTACAGGGTATTCAGAGAGCGGCGATCAAACAGACGGTACACGAGAGAGCAACACTCACACAGACAATGGCATCAACCATCGCAAGTGTGAGTAGCAAAACGTATAGAGTATCCAGACAGAGGTATTGAGGCCGACGATCAAGGACAGAGGCGTACGCAGCAATTTTGGCTAACGAGAGGGACGCCAACTGATTTGAAATATAAGGGCAAGTATTAACTAAGCAAGAACAAGACCATAACCGAAGAGTAAAATATCTGTATTACAATATAAATTGATATTAATTAATTTAACCCACTAACGTTACATAAGATATATATTTAAAATTTGTTTTATGATTTGTTTGTTAAATTATGCCACACGACGAAATCTTGCAACTCATTGTAGCAGAGCTTAAAGAAAAATTTAAATAGAATAATTTCAGTATTAAGGGAAACGAGGCAGAATTACAAGTGAGAGTAATATCTTTTTTCGAGTCAGGAGTTGAAGAAGCATCCTTCTACGAGGACTCACTAGAGCGTAGCTTACAAGTAGTAAACGACCAAGAAGAGGTACCAAGTAAAATAGCGTTCACACTAAGAGATATCCAAGATTCGTTAACTGTTTTCGATGGCAGCCAGCAGCAAGATGTCGACAATTGTTTGTCAGTAGCGAAGACGGTCTTACCGATTGGATTAGTCTAAAGTCAACATTAGAGCGAGAATTTTGAGAGAAGTTGTCCGCAAGCAAGTACATAAGCTATTCGAGAATAGAAAGACAAAACAGAGTGACAGTTTGACCGAATATTCTTATGAAATAAAGAGTTTGGCAAAAAAAAACCATATTACACAAAGAAAGTGTTATAGAGTATATATGTAAGGTAGCAGACGTTGACGATACTATGCGCAGTACGTTCAAGTGGCCCCTACGACACCAGGACAAAGCCTGTTACGCGCGAGCCCAAGCAGATAACTGCCCACCTCCCACCCGACCGACCGAGGGGTGCAGCCGTATAACGCACGGAACGAATCGCGTGGACAAATACACAATAGAAAAAACAGACAAACAAATAAATAAAAAATACTATAGCTATCTATTAACTAAATGGGATAGGATAGAAGTTTTAATCATATTAATAGAAAGCTCTGAGCCAATTACAGGGAATATAAGGTTGTAATCAGAGCAGAGGACCCTAAAAGGTTCATGCAGGGCATAGTTAGAAGAACAACGACTAAGGGATAAAGGTATCAAAGGATGTCTACTCCGTCTACATGGTACCGACAGATTTACCTGAGCTTATAACTCAGGCGAGTCGATATCACCAATTAGGAACTTGTGCATAAAAATAACACCAAGCATAATTCTACGGTTAGTTAGGAAAGGTGTTAAAATTTAACTTATGGTCCATAAGTACACCCAAATCATTCATATTATTTAGACGTTCTAAAGGACTATTGTTTAGAAAATAAGTGACCAGTTGAGGAGAGTTACGAAAAAAAGTCATTACCTTACATTTGGTAGTGTTAAGATTTAGTAGATTATACTGGCACCAGGATTGAAAGTTTTTAAGATCAGCTTGTAGCCGACTAAATGAATCTGTATCTTTTTAAGTAAGACAAAGCTTGACATCGTCAGCATACATAAGCACATGCGAATGAACAATGACTGATGGAAGATCGTTAATGAATAGTGTAAAAAGCAGAGGGCCAAGATGACTACCTTGAGGTACACCAGAAGTCACAGGAATGGAATCGGAAAAAGAAGACTTAAAAAGTACCTTCTGTTTTCCATTTGTTAAATATTCTCCAACCCAAGAGAGGAAAAGGTGTGGAAACCCAATGTCGCTCAGCTTAGAAAGTAATAGGGTATGATTAACGGAATCAAAGGCTTTGCTGAAGTCAGTGTATATAACATCAGTTTGTTTACTATTTTTGAACCCCTTAATAATTATTGATGTAAATTCTAAAAGGTTAGTGGTTGTAGATCTACGTTTCACAAACCCATGTTGGGATGGCGAAATAATAGAACTGCAAAAATGTTGCAATTGAGAAGTTATAATTTTCTCAAAAGCTTTCGGAATAGCGGTCAATTTTGAGATACCTCTATAGTTAGAGGCTTCGGACTTTTTGCCATTTTTATGCAGAGGTAAATAGATGGAAAAGAGGAAGATTCGACAGACAATTTTAAATTTAAAATGGGTTTGCATAATGCGTTTGCACAGAACCTGAGTACACATCCAGGAAGACCATCTGGCCCCGGAGAATAAACAGGTTTAACTAATTTAAGTTCGCTAAGAATAGAACTTTCATCAAACACTGGATTGAAAATGCAATTAGCCTTTTTAAATGATAAGGATACGGACTTGCTCGATATTCCGTTGAGGAATAAGTTGTTTTGAAAAAACTCGCAAACATATCGGCAATTGCCTGAACAGTGCTCGCTTTTTTATTTTGAAAAGACAAAAAAGATGGGTGCACGGAGGTTTTACGTTTAGAATTGACAAAATTATAAAATTGTTTAGGGTCAGAAGAAAACTGAAGCTTACACCGCTGAAGATAATTCTTATAGCATTGTGTATTAAGCATCATGAATTTTGAACGAGCGACTGTATACAGAGCATAATCTGATGAACGACGTGTTTTTTGAAACTTCTTATAATATCGTGTCTTCACATTTTTCAAATTGGATAACTCACGAGAGAACCAGGGAGGTTTGTTAAGCCGCCCCAGCCTACCAAGAGGCACACAAATATCAAAGAGTGAATTCAGAGTATCATAGAAAAAACGAACAGCTGAGTTCATATCTCTGCAATTGTACAGATAAGACCAATCGGTATTAGTAATGTTTTCATTAAGGGTGACAAAGTCAGTCTTACGAAAGCACCTAGTTAGAGGTAACTCATTTGAACCAAGTAATGGTGAAAGCAAGGGCAGATCAATTTTTAAATTTAATGTAGGATGAAATTTGTCTTCTGGAAGAACAAATGGTTCGATCCTAGAAACCCCACAATAAGAAGTATCCAATACAAAAAAAATGAAGTAAGTAAGTCGTCTCGCCGACTTGGGTATACCATACACCAGTAAAACAAATATTTCAAATTTGTAATAACTAATGCATTTGCCTATTTTAAGAAATTCTGTTCACATGCTTTTTACAAGCATATTTCAGTATCTCGCGCACTTATGCATATAAGCACCCTAGCGCCCCCACCCGCCAACGGCCATCTCTGGCCTTATGCAAAAACGTTTATATGCATAACTCAGCTATTTTTTGTCCGATTTTGATCAAATTTGGTATTTTGCTGGGTATTAGTATCAAATTTAAGTGTGCCAAATTTGATTGCACAAGGTAAAAAATTACGCAAGATATTCGAGTTTTTCAAATTTCGGGGGCGGAAAGGGGCGTAGCAAAATCTTTATACATGCAAAATGAGCGCATTTACTAAGCAAATATACATACCAAATATGGTGTATCTAGCTACAATAGTTTTTGAGATAAACGTTTTTTTGGAATTGCGGGGGCGGAAAGGGGCGTGGCAAAAATTTGAAATAAACTTGATCACCTCTACATACTACATGAGCCTACATACCAAATTTGGTGGCTCTATCTCTTATAGTCTCCGAGATCTACGCGTTCATACGGACGGACGGACGGACGGACGGACAGACGGACAGACGGACGGACAGACGGACATGGCTAGATCGACTCGGCTGTTGATGCTGATCAAGAATATATATACTTTATGGGGTCGGAAAAGCTTCCTTCTGCCTGTTACATACATTTTGGCGACTTTAATATACCATTTCACCCTATGGGTGTATGGTATAAAAAGATCTAACGATTTTCCATTAGAATTTAAGACAGGATTGACTTGGGAGAAAGATAAGCCTAGAAGGCCGTCAATAAAATCATGTGACAAAGAGGGCAGCAACATGGTAGATTCATCTGTTAGTGACCATACTAAAGCGGGTAAATTAAAATCACCTACAACTATGAGCATGTCTTGACTGGAAACTAAAGAGGAGACAAACTGAATTGCCTCTAAATGATTTAAATATACCACCATGTCTGACAATGGTGGAATATAGGAACAAGTAATAAAAGCATTACAAGATTTAAAATTTACTTTAACACCGACAAACTCAATCTCCTGGGTACTAGAAAATTGAATCATTTCAGATGATAAAGCAGCATCAACAGCTATTAGAACGCCACCGCCTACGCGAGAAATCCGGTCACGTCTGAATATAGAAAAGTTTGTGGAAAACACCGATGCATCAGCAATGTCAGGTTTTAGCCACGTCTCTGTAAAAGCTAGAATGTTATGCTCAAAAGAAAGACTATCTACATAGAGATTAGGAAGTTTGGATTTCAGTCCTCTAACGTTCTGGTAACCCAGGTTAAGGGACGAAGCTAGGTTTTTGACACACCAGCAGATGCTGATGTGGCAGGAATAGTATTAGTTGTTGTTGTTGGCAAGCGAATTGGTTTCCGATTTTTCTTTTTTACATTATATTCCTTAACTATTATATGTTTCGGCTAAAAATCTTCTCGACATATAATGTCGAGATATTGTCAGAAACACTAATTTTAAAGGACGAAATGTCCCGAAAATAAGAAAATTTAAACTTTCCCACCGCAATATTCGAGACGTAAACTTTCTTCCGAATATAGGCTATTACATTATCAGATGTGACAACAGGGTCTAGCCTAGAAACAAATAAATATTTCTTTGGTGGTATGCCAACGAAAGGCCGCGGTCCCGAAGCATCAGCCGTAGCAGTAACGTTGGACAAGTCACCCACTGCAGCAATCAACATGTTTACGGGGCCCTCAATACTTTTAGAACTATCGGCAATTTCCATTGGAATGGGTAATTGCCCGGACACATCGGACACTACAATAGGCATCGTTTTTAAGAGATCATTCCCAGGTGATACCGGTAATTCCTTACTAATAGCATTCACAACCGGGCTCTTAAACGATATCAACTGCTGTACATTAGGAGTGGACGGTGCATGAGACCGGTCGGGGACGATAAGAGACGCTGGCGGATCTACAGATACTGAAACACCCCAAGGACTGGTCCTTTTACGTTTCGGAGACTCATTCATAAGCGATAAACTCCTGAACTGAGTCTCCACCGCATTAAACTCCGCTTGGAGTTTATTAAAACCTGCCCTTAAAGTGTCTAAGCTATCTCTAGTCCGCCTCATGAAAGAGCGCATCTCATTCTCGACCCCACGGCAAGCATCACATCCATATTTTAAGCCACCACCCTTAGCAATAGACTCCTTGATTCTGCCTGTGTAACCTGCACACTTAACGTGAACCGCATTGTCACACAGCCAACAAAGAATATAATCATGGGAGTCAACCGGATTAATGGCCACTATGCAATTATTTTTTGAGCAGACAACCATTTTATCAAAATTTAATTAATTTAATTAAAAAAGGAAAATACAAAAAAATAAAAATTCTAAAGGTTAAAAATCTGTGTATAAGAATATACTCACCAGTTCTGACACAAGGGTTAATTTGCAGAGTAAGCCTTCACAACTAAAGAAAAGAAATTGCAAAAATACACAAAAACAAAAACACGTATCACAGAGTCGCGGGTAGGCAAAAGACGAGAGCGCAAATCAAACAAGAATAGGAAAGAGCGGGAGAGCGCGTCAAATTGAACACATGCAATAACAATTTGTACGCAAGAGCGCGAGAGTTAGTTAAAACGGTAACGACACAAAAGCAAAAAGAGATAAACAAAACAACAACACCGCTAACGCAAGTATTGCTGTAAGTTTTGATTTTATTTAAATTTAAACAAATACACAAAAGCGACAGCAAGAATTCGCGAAATGAAAATAAAATTCGGATGCTGGAAATATTAGCCGATAATGAATTTATTCACAAGTTATAGAAAATAAGTTAATCGCGAGAAAAAATAAAAGTTGATAAGCGCAAAAAAAAAAAAACACGTCCGTTCGCTGCAACGAGTGAAAGTTTTTTTGAAGTGAATCGAAGCAGCAGATTAAGAACTATTGTAACTTTTTTTCCAAACTACTTTTACATTAATATAATAAATAAACATAGTTGAGTTTACTCAACTCACATTTGGGGGCTCGTCATATTTTGGAAAGTGCAAGTTATTTGGAGTTGTCCGGAGGTGTCTCAAATTTGGCCAGAGGAGTCTTCAAAAATTTTGCCGCGAATTTGTTGAGTGACGCTGCTGAAAGGGACGGCACTACAAACACAGCGCTCTGGAATACCAATAGTGAGAGGGAGACAACAGAACTACCACCGAGGTTTTGCCGCGAATTTGCTGAGTGACGGTGCTGAGAGGGACGGTACTACAAGCACAGCGCTCTGGAATACCAATAGTCAGAGGGAGACAACAGAACTACCACCGAGGTTTTGTTGCGAATTTGCTGAGTGACGCTGATGAGAGAAACGGCAGTACAAATAAAGCGTTCTAGAATACCAATAGTGAGAGTGAGGCAACAATACTACACCAGATCGAAAGCAAAGGAGGCAGTGCAGAAAATGGCAGACGAAGCTGGTGGCGACTTAAAGCTGGATGAAGTTGCATCTGAAGGGCGAAGTTAGTGCTACTGGAATTCAGGCCATGGCTGATAACACCAAAATTCTGCAGGAACTGGTGCAGTTGCTCGTTTTGAAAGTGGGATCAGAAGAGCAGAATAGAAACAGTGGTACAATCGCAGCGGAAAGCTTTGAAAAAATCATCCCTGAATTCGATGGCGAAACAATTCCGGTGAAACATTGGTTTCTGAATTTTCAATCAAATGCTGAGGCATATGGCCAGAATATCAAGCAAATGTATGTACAAGCACGTGCCAAAATGACCAAAACGGCAAAGTTGTTTCTGGAGGCCATACACGTATGTCAATATTCGGAGCTACGGATGATGCTGGAGAATGAATTTGGTCAACGAAGTAAATGCAGCGCCGAGATTCACGCAGAGCTACGTAATCGCAAAAAGCACAATCAAGAGTCATTTCACGAGTATCTTCATCAGATGAGAAAGCTGGCTGCGGTTGGTGACGTTGATGCGCAGTCCGTAATCCGCTACATTGTCGACGGTTTGCAGTTGAAGAGCGACTTTAGGTATACTCTCTATGGTTGCAAATCCTTTCAAGAGCTTCAGGAGCAGTATGCTGTGTATGAGCGCGTTGCCGAAAGATCCGCGAAACCCTTTTTGGCCAACGAGACGAATCAGAAGAGATTGCCGCATGTCCCAAATATGACGAAGCACTGCTTTAATGGTGGATCTGTTGAGCATTTTCGTAAAGATTGTGATGCTGCTACGAAATGCTTTCGGTGCAATAAAGAGGGACATATGGCGAAAAATTGTCCTAGCTCAGCTGCGGACGTTAATGTTGTTCGTGACACTACACGCATGAAGAGTATAGCTGTCAACGGAGTCGAGGTGGAGTGCTTGGTGGATACGAGAGCCGATGTTCGATGTTCGATGTTCCCCGACAGTATGCAAAAGGAAGTTAAATGGCAGAATCAGAACTACAAGTTGTCAGATGCTGTAGCAGAAGCACCTGCAAGGCGGAATACAGCTAGTTTTCGCCAGTTCTCAAGCCGATTGTCAATGGCTGTGAAAATCGATGTGGAAAACCACCAATTCGATTGGCTGCAGAGGCAACTCGTCGAGTCGCGTGAAACTTTGCCCAAAGAGGTAGTGCTGAGAAAATTTCTTGAAGATCAATGGCAGGAAAGGCAAGAGGCCTACAAAACCGAGGTACAGAGTTTACGTGATCATGTAAAGACCCAAGAGCAGCTGCTGTGTGATATGCAACAAAGGCTCCTGGAGACCAGGGATGAACAGTTTGCCGAAGCATCTCGACAAGTCTCAGATTTGGCCAGTGCGAAGGCTCAGCTGGAGCGACGGGTGAATAGCCTGAAGAAGATTAATGAGAAGCTAAGCGCTGATCTGGAGGAAATTCGATCCACATCTCAGCTTCCGATGGCAGGCTTGCAAGCAGCCCTAGATAATGGCCGAATGTAAGGTACGAGGGAGAGTTACAGAGCTTAACAGCAGCAAGCGGACAGATGATCACGAACAGCAGAGTTTAACAGCAGCAAGCGGACAGATGATCACGAACAGCAGAGTTTAACAGCAGCAAGCGGACAGATGATCACGAACAGCAGAGTTTAACAGCAGAATAACAGAGAGTACAGTTGGCAGCAGAATATGGGAGAACACAGACACAGTTGAAGTTAGAGAGTCGAAAAAGCAGCAGCAGCGAGAGAAGAAGAAGTGAATCGAAGCAGCAGATTAAGAACTATTGTAACTTTTTTCCAAACTACTTTTACATTAATATAATAAATAAACATAGTTGAGTTTACTCAACTCACATATATATATGTAGAGGGTATACCAGATTCGAAGCAGAATAAGAGTGTGCCAAGAATTTTAGAGCATTGCGAGAAAATTGTAGTGACCGGATTTTTCCTTTCAAATATTTAATCGACAAAATGAAGAGAATTTATTTAAATCAACCGCGCTTTCATGAAGAGCATATAAGAACACGGTCACCCTGAAACGATCATGGTCAAGTTAATTGCAGGGTTGAGTTTCAGCTTTGAGTACAGTTATGATACCCACGCTCACATCGCCCAATGAAAAGACGCCACGTCGCAACACTTTGGAAAAGACCCGTTAGAAAGCTCTGTTCGCAAATTCTTTTGCATAAGACGCGTGCCTTAGTTCAAAAATTTATTCTATTCTGTTCTGCCGAAGCGATAAGTCGCATAAATTATATAGTGATTTTTACTTAAAGAAATTTCATGTACGTAATACCACGTGGTCGTGGATAAAAATTAATTACCAGGCTATCTAGCCAATATCTGTACAAAATTTGAAGACCAGTACAGTGCCAAACCTAATCGTTCGGTTAGTTTATTAAAAGTGGAAGAGTTGAAAGGTGATATTTTTTATATTTAAGAGAGGTTTTGATTCTCTGACCCGGTAAACTAAATTCATGTATTCACAGTCCCAGCCGTTACAAGGTACCGAATATCCGTACTAGAGCTAAGAGAAAGCCTAGGCCTCGGAATTTCGTAGCTGGAGTTTCCAGAATTTAAGGCGACGAAAGCCCCACGGTTCACCTACAGTGACATAAGGCGCTGAAGGAAGGCCATGAATTAGGCAAAACCTTAAAATCTACATTCGAGGGAGCTGCCTAGACTGCTGAAAATGAGTCGTTGTCATATGGTCCTGTAAATACGCTACCTCGCTCATGTCGCTCGTAGGCCAAACGAAAATATCAAAACCGTCTAGAAAAATAACCCACAACGTGTTTAAAGAGAGTGTTAAATTGAGTCAGCCTCTCTTATAATCTATAAAATTCGCACTTTGTCATTCGATTGGAATCAATCATAACTCAAGGTTCCTTCAGCAACGGCCTTGTACCGAACAATTTAAATTTAGTTCTTTTTCGCTCATTACGAGCTTTAAACCTTTTTTTTATAGTATTTAAGTAACCTCTAGTTAAGAATCCTACTTTAATTGTTTGATCTAATGAAGCGATATGCGCAAGGTAACCTATGGAGTATATTTCATTGTCATTTATATAATTAATCTAAAACTTCTTTAAAAACCACACCACAGCAAATTCGACGTCATCTTGGGCCCAACGATTACAACGAAAAACCGTGAAGTAAACCAAAGTCGTGAGTAATGTGTTAATCCTTTAAATTTTTTTATTCTGAAAAAATCAAATTTTTTTGCTACATATATATATATACATATGAAATATCCCCATATGGTTTGATCTAGCACAACCGTTTCTTTCTCTTATATTTAAAATATTAGTAATTTAAGTCATATTTGGATTTGAAAGTAATGAAGTCAACAATATGAAATTTTGTCAAGTTTGTTAGGAAATAAGTAAAGAATCCCGAAATTATGTTTGAAACAGGAATAATGATTTGAGTTAATTTAATATGGTCTGTCAAGTACCCTTGCTAAACTGTCATAAGATGTCATAAAAGTAATAAAACTACATTTGTTTTGGGACAACCTTTAAAATAGAACTGTTGTCATGGTCGGGTGGGTAAAGAAGAGGGACTAATCACACCTAAGTTCTCTCACATCCTTTATTTAGATTCAGGTTTGTCTTCTTTGTATAGGTCACGGTGAATTGGCACCTTAGCAATAGTAATAATAGTAACACAACCTTTAGCTTTTGGTAGTTAGTTTAGTTTTCAAAACGCGCATTAAATTTATTAATGATAGTGAGTGTGAAAAGGGGAGAAAGAACCCCGACCAATCCGACGAGCTAGACCCGAGCATAGCAAGAATGCGCACCCTCGATCCTGATCACACTTTTGGTTTTACCCTTTTGTCATCTCAACAACAAATGAGTATATCGTATAACATTTCCGGAGGATACCACTCATTTTAAAGACTTACCCTCAACCTTAGTGCCTTTACTTCTGAACTGGAGTTCTTTTAAAGAGGATTGTGTCCACTAACACCTTGGAGCCTTTTAGATGTTAACTAGGTTGAGCGAGAATTATAAACCAAAACCCATTCTGGTCACTACATATATTAATAATTGGCGCCCAAACGTGAGGCACGACCAATAAATCCATAAACAAATCAGTTTTTTAAAATTTGAGGAAGATTCTCAAATGATGGGTCGTCCCACCAAGCTCGAATAGTCCATCCATATTTACAATTTTTGTTAGGAACACTTAGAGTTCCATTTGATTACAAGTTATTGTGCATATTCTAGGAAGTATTTTGGTATCGCGCACGAGTACGACCTTTGGAAATGCGATTGCAATCCCGAATTGAGGATTGGTCGACCAAGTGAGTTTCGTGATAGCCTAGCCTTAGATACATATTTCAAGAAATGCTACGGTAGTATAAATTTGGTTTTGATAGGCATGGAGGATTTATTTTGGATTTACTATGTTCTGGAGAGTTTCGGACATAGTCCAGTCATTCAAGCTTATCCACTCTCAAATCAGCAATAGGCATATTAGATACAGTAAGACCAAAGAAGAAAACAAACATTTAGATCAAGATAAAGTTGAGACATCTATGAACAAGTTAAGCAAGAGGAAAGACAGACTTTAGTGCAAAAAATTAAAAAAAAAAAAAATTAGTAAAATTTATTTGAACATAGACATTCAACATGTTTCGCAGTAATGAAAATATAGCCCAGCCGGCAATAGAAGATCCATTTTGCGGTATTTGTAATGAGGTAATGAACGCGACGGATTTGATAGCAAATGCTCCATGTAAACACAGATTTCACAAGGAATGCCTTCTTGAGCATCTTAAGACAACTGCAGCCTGTCCGACATGTGCGACTAGTTGTATTCCTTTACAGCTAACATTTTCCAACAACACTTTAGCAGCAGAATTACATTCACTAGCGAGGGGGTCAGCAAGTGTTAATACTTCTAACGAAAATGTCCAAAAATCAGCTACAAAACACTACAGAGGCAAAGGCAGAGTGAAACACGGCAGCAAACCCGGAGTTAATACTAAATCACAACAAAAGCAAGTAGAAAGTACACTTGATTGCCCAGATTCAAAGAATGCTTTCAACGCAAATGCGCAGGTCGAAATAACGAATTACATCAATTCGGCTTTAGACAGTCAGCAAGTAAGGATAGTGCAGGATTTGACCAATATATTAAGTCAGAATATTGAGTCGTCTATACAAAAACACCTAAGCTTCACTTCAACTTAGCCAACAACAAGCAATCGGACCAAGCCCCAATAGAGAAGAACCAGAAACCTTCCAAAGATCAAGAGTAGACCTAGACATATCAGAAACAAGCAGAGATCAACTTAGATCACTTAGTTGCATTTCACCTGGAAAAGCGTCTAGCATTATCCAGACGTGGCGAATTAAGTTCGATGGTACAAAACAGGGTATGAGAATGGAAGATTTCATCTATCGAGTAAGATCACTGACACGACAAAATTTAAATAACGACTATCAACTATTATGTGATCATTTATATTTATTATTTGCGGGTAAAGCCAGCGATTGGTACTGGAAATTTCATAGTAACCATAGCAACCTTACCTGGGAAATATTTTGTGTCGAATTTCGCAAAAGATTTGAAGATGTAGAGACAGACTTAGATATTTGGGAAAAGATTAGAAAACGACGTCAAGGTGAAAACGAAGTTTTTGACGACTACCAGTATGCAATTGAAGACTTAAGCGATAGACTTCAACAAGGCATGTCAGAAGAACAGTTGGTAGCACTCTTAATTAGAAATTCTAAATCCAGTCTTCATCATGAGTTACTCCATCTGAAAATCGCAAACAGGTCACAGTTACGAGTAGAGGTACGCAAGCACGAACAGTTTTATAACGAAGTTAAAACATTTAAACCACGCACGCTGCGCTCATACGTTAACGAATTGACTGAAACCTATGAAAAGTTAGACCAAACAATTGATAAAGAATCATGCGAGGAAGTCCTTGCTATAACAGCAAACCCATCTAGTCCAAAGTGTTGGAATTGTGACCAACATGGTCACCGTTTCGATGACTGCTTAGAACAGCGTAGTATCTTTTGCTATGGGTGTGGCACTAAAGAAGTATTTAAGCCGCGATGCCCAAAATGCAATCCAACGGGAAACCGGATTTCGGGTGTGTTTCCCAAACATCACAAAGCACACCCGTAAAACCCGCCGAATCTAGTTCTCAAATGGAAAATAAAGCCCAAGAAACACAAAACAAGTCCATTTTAACTAAAAGAGAACCTTATCATCTTCGTTTGCAAAACTACAATAAGGTACGCGAAAGGATATTTGCAGGAATAGATTATGTAAATTGTATTAGAAAACCCAGACGTTCAACTATACGGATAAGAAAATTTTGGAAAGCGATTCGCGCTAACCACCAAAAGATCGTTTCAACCATCTTTACTGAGTCTGACGATCGATTATATACGGAAATCACGATCGAAAATAGAAAATACAAAGCTTTGCTAGACTCAGGAGCGAACATTAGCTGTGTCGGCGGAATGGCTGCCAAAGAATTGTTAGACACCGGTAATTATAAAAAGTGTTCAGACAGAATACATACGGCGAATGGAACACCAAGTAAAATAGTAGGTAGACTTGAAACTAAAATTAAGTATAGACAAATCATAAAGACAGTAGAGTTATTCATAATTCCCGAACTTAAACAAGACGTTTATCTTGGAATTGATTTCTTTAGGAAGTTTGGTCTACTGGACTTTATCACTTCACCACTAGAAGTTACAGAATTGGATGTAGGATCAGATTACTCGGAAGAGCTACCTAAATATCATAATTTATCACAAGAGCAACAGAAACGACTGAATGTAATAATAGGTAACTTTCCATCATTTGAATTAGAAGGACTTGGCCGCACTAAGCTAATAGAGCATACGATCGATGTCGGTTCAGCAGTCCCCATAAAACAACGAACTTGGCCCGTATCACCTGCTAAAGAAAACCTTATGTTTCCAGAGGTAGATATGATGTTAGCCCTAGATGTTATTGAAGAATCAAATAGTCCCTGGAGCAGCAACTGCGTCCTGGTTCAGAAAGGAAGTAAAAATAGATTGTGTTTGGATTCACGTGAGGTTAATCGAGTGACAAGGAAAGACGCTTACCCATTACCGCACATCGACGGTATTTTAAGTCGTCTTCCCGCAGCACAATACATCACTGGTTTAGATATGAAACATGCATACTGGCAAATTTCTCTTGATGAGAAATCGCGTCAATATACTGCATTTTCTATTCCAAATCGACCGTTGTACCAATATAAGATGATGCCTTTTGGTCTTTGTAACGCTGCTCAAACCCTTTGTCGGTTAATGGACAAAGTAATACCACCTCAGTTACGTAACCAAGTTTTTGTATACCTCGACGATCTCTTGATCATGTCCGATACCTTTGATTCTCACTTACTTTTACTTCAAGAAATAGCATTATGTTTGCGAAAAGCTAATCTTACCATCAACATAAGGAAATCTAAATTTTGTATGCGTGAGATAAAATATCTTGGTTTTATTATTCGTGAAGGACAATTAATGACCGACCCGGACAAGATAAAAGCCATTAAAGAATTTCCAACCCCGACAACCGTAAAACAGTTAAGACGATTTTTAGGATTGTCCGGCTGGTATCGTCGATTCGTCGAAAATTATGCCACCATTTCTTTCCCTCTTACAGAGTTATTAAAATCCAAAGGTCCCTTAACGTGGAACGATTCGGCTTCTTTAGCTTTCGAAGACTTGAAAACTCGTTTAACCACCGCACCAATACTGATCACTCCAGACTTTTCAAAACAATTTATTTTGCTATGTGACGCGAGCACTGTTGGAATCGGATGCGTTTTAGCCCAAGAGCGAGAAGGAATCGAGTTACCAATCTCTTACATGTCCGAAAAATTATCAAAAGCTCAGCGAAATTATTCAGTAACTGAACTAGAATGTTTAGCGGTAATCAAGGGTATTAAAAAATTTCGACCTTATATCGAAGGACAAGATTTTGTAGTAATCACAGATCACGCTTCACTCCAATGGTTAATGCGCCAGAAAGACCTATCAGGGAGACTCGCAAGATGGTCAATGAAATTGCAATCATTTTCTTTCCAAATAATACACAGGCGAGGTTCCGAAAATGTAGTCGCTGACGCGTTATCTAGGCAAAACGAGTTAGAGATATCGGAATTTGAAATGAGTACTTCTATTGTAGATATACAATCAGAATATTTTAAATCCCCGGAATATCTAGAACTGATAAAACATATTCAAAGTAACCAATCTAAATTCCCCGATTTAAAAGTTATAGAAGGATTCGTTTATAAAAGAACCGTTTTTAACAATGTCGTAGAGTCTCGAGAAGATATATCATGGAAATTGTGGATTCCATCTGCCTTAGTACCAGACGTCTTACGTCAGGCGCATGATTTACCAAGTTCAGCTCATTGTGGAATGGCGAAAATGGTAGAAAAACTAAAACGATATTTATTTTGGCCAAATATGGTAAGCCAAATAAGAGCTTACGTTTCCAATTGTGATATTTGTCGTTCAACGAAGAGTCCAAATATTGTGCTAAAACCCCCTATGGGAAAGCCTTTAGTTTCTGAACGTCCGTTTCAAAAACTTTATTTAGATCTCCTCGGCCCATATCCTAGAACCAAGAATGGAAACATTGGACTCATCGTAATCGTCGACCATAACACGAAGTTTCATTTTTTGAATCCCATAAAGAAATTCACTGCGCCAAGGATTTGTGAATTTTTGGAAAGAACAATATTTTACACTTTTGGTGTGCCCGAAGTCATTCTAACCGATAACGGATCCCAATTTAAATCAAGTTATTTCGAAGCCTTTTTAACAAGTTTTGGTGTATCGCATCGGTTTACGGCTATATACTCGCCGCAAGCTAATGCCAGTGAAAGACTTAATCGATCTATTCTTTCCGCGATTCGTGCATATGTCGGAGAAGATCATACTAATTGGGATGTCCATCTCAACGCTATAAGTGGCGCGCTCCGAGCTAACGTACATCGAAGTACCGGTTTTTCACCATATTTTCTTACATTCGGTCAGAACATGATCCTTAACGGGAATGACTATACGCTGTTAAGAACATTAGATTTGTTAAAAGATGACACAAAGTTAAATCACCCTGATATTCTACAACTATCTAGACAAAAAGCACAAGAAAATATTGATCAGACCCACGGGAAAAACGCACAAAGATATAATTTACGTAGTAGAAATATACAACTCAACGTTGGTGATCAAGTTTATGCCAGGAATTTCACCCAGAGTAATGCCGCTAAAAAGTTTTCGGCAAAATTAGCATCTGTTTTCGTACCGGCAACTGTAAAGAAGAAACGTAGTCCCTTTTATTACGAATTAGTAGACAACCACGGTAAGATCCTAGGAGTTTTTCACTTAAAGGATATTCAGGTCAAGAAAAAGTGAAGAAATCCTGTCTTGTTCAGATCATGCTGCTGTGATAAAAATCGCGCTTCATTATCTGTGGTGTAGTGACCGGATTTTTCCTTACAAATATTTAATCGACAAAATGAAGAGAATTTATTTTAAATCAACCGCGCTTTCATGAAGAGCATATAAGAACACGGTCACCCTGAAACGATCATGGTCAAGTTAATTGCAGGGTTGAGTTTCAGCTTTGAGTACAGTTATGATACCCACGCTCACATCGCCCAATGAAAAGACGCCACGTCGCAACACTTTGGAAAAGACCCGTTAGAAAGCTCTGTTCGCAAATTCTTTTGCATAAGACGCGTGCCTTAGTTCAAAAATTTATTCTATTCTGTTCTGCCGAAGCGATAAGTCGCATAAATTATATAGTGATTTTTACTTAAAGAAATTTCATTACGTAATACCACGTGGTCGTGGATAAAAATTAATTACCAGGCTATCTAGCCAATATCTGTGCAAAATTTGAAGACCAGTACAGTGCCAAACCTAATCGTTCGGTTAGTTTATTAAAAGTGGAAGAGTTGAAAGGTGATATTTTTTATATTTAAGAGAGGTTTTGATTCTCTGACCCGGTAAACTAAATTCATGTATTCACAGTCCCAGCCGTTACAAGGTACCGAATATCCGTACTAGAGCTAAGAGAAAGCCTAGGCCTCGGAATTTCGTAGCTGGAGTTTCCAGAATTTGAGGCGACGAAAGCCCCACGGTTCACCTACAGTGACATAAGGCGCTGAAGGACGGCCTCGAATTAGGAAAAACCTTAAAATCTACATGCTCGTCTTCAGAGGGAGCTGCCTAGACTGCTGAAAATGAGTCGTTGTCATATGGTCCTGTAAATACGCTACCTCGCTCATGTCGCTCGTAGGCCAAACGAAAATATCAAAACCGTCTAGAAAAATAACCCACAACGTGTTTAAAGAGAGTGTTAAATTGAGTCAGCCTCTCTCATAATCTATAAAAATTCGCACTTTGTCATTCGATTGGAATCAATCATAACTCAAGGTTCCTTCAGCAACGGCCTTGTACCGAACAATTTAAATTTAGTTCTTTTTCGCTCATTACGAGCTTTAAACTTTTTTTTATAGTATTTAAGTAATCTCTAGTTAAGAATCCTACTTTAATTGTTTGATCTAATGAAGCGATATGCGTAAGGTAACCTATGGAGTATATTTCATTGTCATTTATATAATTAATCTAAAACTTCTTTAAAAACCACACCACAGCAAATTCGACGTCATCTTGGGCCCAACGATTACAACGAAAAACCGTGAAGTAAACCAAAGTCGTGAGTAATGTGTTAATCCTTTAAATTTTTTATTCTGAAAAAATCAATTTTTTTTGCTACATATATATATACATATGAAATATCCCCATATGGTTTGATCTAGCACAACCGTTTCTTTCTCTTATATTTAAAATATTAGTAATTTAAGTCATATTTGGATTTGAAAGTAATGAAGTCAACAATATGAAATTTTGTCAAGTTTGTTAGGAAATAAGTAAAGAATCCCGAAATTATGTTTGAAACAGGAATAATGATTTGAGTTAATTTAGTATGGTCTGTCAAGTACCCTTGCTAAACTGTCATAAGATGTCATAAAAGTAATAAAACTACATTTGTTTTGGGACAACCTTTAAAATAGAACTGTTGTCATGGTCGGGTGGGTAAAGAAGAGGGACTAATCACACCTAAGTTCTCTCACATCCTTTATTTAGATTCAGGTTTGTCTTCTTTGTATAGGTCACGGTGAATTGGCACCTTAGCAATAGTAATAATAGTAACACAACCTTTAGCTTTTGGTAGTTAGTTTAGTTTTCAAAACGCGCATTAAATTTATTAATGATAGTGAGTGTGAAAAGGGGAGAAAGAACCCCGACCAATCCGACGAGCTAGACCCGAGCATAGCAAGAATGCGCACCCTCGATCCTGATCACACTTTTGGTTTTACCCTTTTGTCATCTCAACAACAAATGAGTATATCGTATAACATTTCCGGAGGATACCACTCATTTTAAAGACTTACCCTCAACCTTAGTGCCTTTTCTTCTGAATTTCTTTTAAAGAGGTCCACTAACACCTTGGAGCCTTTTAGATGTTAACTAGGTTGAGCGAGAATTATAAACCAAAACCCATTCTGGTCACTACAAAATCTGAAAATGTACGAGAAAATCTCTACTGAGAAAGAGACAAAGTGGTCTTAAGTTTCCGAACTCGAGAAGAAGCAAGAGGATGTTGCTATAAATGAGCCAAGATGCTACAAGTGCGGAGGAAGAAATCACATAGCAAAAAACTGCAAGGAGAGCGATATTAAGTGTTTTAAGTGTAGACAATAGTTTAAAAAAGATAGTAGTAAAGTGCAGCAACTTACTCAGATTTTGGGAAATCGTGTTTTCAAAACAGGTAGTGATGTCTCGGCTACAAGGGAAAGTGCATATAAACAAGTTTATCCAGTTCCGTTGAGTTCAGATGTCAAAGAGATATTCGGAATAAGAAGCAAGGAAATATACACTATAAAATCTTTTAAAATAGATACGGCTTTAAATGGAGTTCCTATTAAGATGTGTTTCCATGTAGTGAGAGATGTGTGTTTCACAGGAATGAATTTGCAGCGTAGGAAAATAAAATTATTGCTTGTTATAGTAATTCACAAAATTTACACTCAGTACGCGAGAAAAGCCCAATAGATGAAGAGATTAAACAAATCGACGCATTAAATAAAGTATGTTTTTTTACTGTCAGGAGATTCATTGAGGAGTAAGATACAATTTGCGCAGAGAAAAGATGAATGGATAAGTACGTTTCTTAAAGAGTTAGAGAAAAGAGCGCTTGCCGATTATTACATGCAATCCGGAGTATTATGGAAAGATCCCGTCAAGGTACTTATTGTAATAACTGCTAGCCTAGAACGAGATATAATATTGGTTGCTCATCGGCAAGAACACTTTGGAGTTAAGAAGACTATTGATCTAGTGGAAAAAAATATTATATCCTAAGTTTGCCAAGCAAAGTGGAGAGTGTGGTGAGGTTCTGTAGAGAATGTATTGTGAAGGCGAAAGAGAGCCTAACCAAAACGCGGGAGGAACACTGGGCATCGTTTAATTGAGGTCGAAAATCTGCAGGTGAATATGAGGTTGACGAGCTGGTGACTGTCAAGCGAACACAGTTTGGATCTGGCCCTAAGCCTAAGAGGAATAATTTAGGACCTTATCGGGTTGTTCGGAAAATGAGGCATGATCGCTATGCAGTTGAGAAAGTAGGAGACGGAGAAGGCCCAAAATGTACTACCACCTTGGCGGAATATTTGAAAAAATTGTGTCCATCATTCGGGGCAAATGTGGAGGTCGGGTGGCCGAATGTAGGATAGCGGTATGGACAGTAGTAGAGATGACTTCGAATTAGAATGGGTATCGATAGAATATCGATAAGAAACGATATACGAGGCATGAGATGTAGAGAGTCAGTCTGTCGTGGAGCGTCAATGAATAGAGTCGAGTCGGTGAAGTTGCGTCTAGAGAAAGAATGAGTTGAGTTGAGTCTCGAAGTGTGTGTGCAGTGCATTTGGAGTGTATGCGAATAAAGATAAACGTTGTGAAGTACTTAATAGTTTTGTTAATAAGCTAATAGACTAACATGATACAATAAAACTTTGATAAAACCAAACCAGTGTGTGTAAATTAAATTAAATTAAATTAAATAAATTAAATTATTCTGGAAATATCGTGCGGGATAAGGTTGAACTTTCCACATATATTCTTTCCTATCGTGCTTCTCAGTTAATTTGCCGTACCACCTAAATATTCGCGGAAAACAGCGAGTTCTGTCATTTATTTAAATTTTTGCCATGTAGTAATCCACTCCTCAACTTATATGTGTTTATTATGTCTTCTTGCATCTCCCCACTTTTTAATTGTGTTACAATGTCGCTTATGTCATGATCGCGCTGTTGTTCTGCTATCGAATTACAATAGTTGAACTATGATTTTTGATCATGCAGGTAATGGCGGAACTATTTCACAGCATTGTAAACAGCTAGAGTTTCCAATTCATAAGAATGATATTTGAATTTTGCTGCAGTTGCATTTCCCATCAATTCTATGTACTAGCATTGCGCCATAGCCATTTGCACTTGTTGTAGATCAAATATGGTCAATATCGGATCACAGGTCAGTGCTTGTATTTTTGACGTATAAGCTCATGCTGCTCATTTCAAATAAAGCTACTGTTTTTCGAAGTTAATTTAATTTGCTCAGAAAAGCGGGGAACAAACTGTCTGAAGTAAGATGCTAATCCTAAAAATTGCCTTAATTCTGTAACTAAGTAGTGCTCGGCTGGTTGACTTAGAGCACACAGGGCTTCTATCTTTCTAGGGTTAGGTTTAATTTCTCCACCCCCTTTAAAGATAACCCAATCACTCTATTTCGGTTTGTTAAAAGTTGCATTTCTTTATATTTAATGAGAATCCAGCACCTGACAATATTTTCAATACAATGGCTAAACTTTCAAAAGCTTCTTCTTTCGATTTAGCAACAACCAGTACGTCGTCCATGTAGACGTCTCCTAGTACTCGTACAATTGCTCGCTGTAAAGCAGAAGAGGCATTTTTAAGCCCAAATAGCATAGCAAGTAATTCATATTGGTCTTCCGGCGATACGAATGCAGTTTTTTCAATTGATTCAATTCAATGGGGACTAGATAAAATCCACTGCCCATGTCTATACTAGAAAAGAATATTCCACAACGCAACCTAGCAATTTGATCAGTAATTAGAGGTAACAGATGTTTGTCAGACACTGTGTTTGAACTCAATTCTCTATAGTCTATGCATAACCTATCACTGTTATCCTTTTTCTTTACTCACAGCATTGGACTTCCGAATGGATAAATGATTGGACGAATTACTTGTGCTTCTATCATCTGTTGTATTTTGGTTCTTACAGTTTTCTTTTTACTTTAATAAAGTTTTTTTGACGCCTTTGTACTGTTTTATTGTTATCTAATAAACGAATCTTCAATGCACCATTTATAAATACGCGTTTTTGGAATTCCATCTATGACGCTATCTGCGAACTCATTCAAAATATTTTTAAGCATTTTTCACGTTTTTTTATTGTCGATAGACTTTATTAAGACTTTAGTTACAGACTCGTCATGTACCAAATTCACAACTTTAGTCTTTAACATATATGTTGGAGGAGACGTCATCGTTGAAATTAGATTTCTATATATTAAAATTTCTTATATTATTTGTTTAAGATTCTTAGAATTTCTACCACTATATTTACATTAACATGTTCTAAAAGCTTCTGTTACATGGCTCATGAAGAGCTTCTAACTCATAAAACCGAAATATAATAATGGCTTCTTATTGGAAATTAAAGAGAAGACTTATTTTTCTTAACTCCACTCCACATGCTATTGAGCATTGGAATTTTGTACCATCTGCAATTGGGCAGATCAAACAATATATTAGAGTCAATGGTAATACCAAAACCAAGTTGTAGTATTTCATGGCCTAATAAATGTCATGTTTTAAATAATTATCCATCACAACATGGAATATAACCAGTGTTTAAAGTGCTGTAGTCAAATTAGAAAAAAGTCAACAATTTTGTGCTATTCATTGCTGTGACTGTTTAGCAAATATGAAAACAAATACTTTGTGTTGCTTTTGCTTCCGAAAAAACCGAAATCAGAAAATCTGACAGCAAAAACAACAGCAGCAAATAACCGAAATAGAAAATTTTAACAGCAGCAGCAAATAGCAAAAATCCGAAAGCAAGAAACCCGACAGCAGCTGGCCATGCCATTACGCTGATGCCTTCTGATTGAAACAAACATTTTCGAACTTACTCGTATGTTTCGAATCGCTGTGGTATAACCTTTTTCATGATGTTCACGTAGCCATTTTGATCCATACTTCCATCAATTTTATAGATTCGACCATATCATGAACAGGTCCAAATTATGATTTTTAAGCCACCATGCTTAACTGTTTTTAGCGTGTGATTTTGGTGGTTATCCGTATTCCCGTATTCATATGGGTTTTGGGAAATATATACATGTGTTTTTACAATCTTCGAAGTCAAGAGTGCGATTATCCATGGACTTCGCGTGCTAAGCTTCAATTCTAGGAGGAGGACATCACTTACCGACAGGTTTAGATTTTGTTTGATTCAATTGGCAGATGCAATCGGTTTTGAAATTTTTTTTTTTACATTTTTTTTAATCTTTTTAATCTTTAGCATTTCAAGAATGTTGTGTGAAAGTTTAAAGTAAATCGGAATAAAATAGGCAAAGATACAGCGCTTAACTGACTGGCCTTCAATGAAGCTGTTCGAGTATAAAAAACTTGAGGCCGATTTTCTGACGAACAGCATTTTTGAAGTCAGTGCGCACTCTAACGGAAAAACCACCAGACCGATCGATTTCAAATTTTTTCACAAAAAATTAAACACGTAAATAAGCAAGTCTTGACGAAGCGGTTTTTTTTAATTTTTTTTTTTTTAGTTAAAATTTAGTCAAAAATTTGGCCGAAAACGAAATTTTTAAAAACTTTACCACAAAAATGTGCTCTGTGAGAACATAGGATTATCCATGAAATATATGGCACAAAAATCATTCGAAAAACTATATGAACTGCTTTGGTACTTCACCGATAACTATTTGTTATCGGCTTCGCAATTACTGAGGTAGTTGTGTTGCTACTTTTTGATATGCGGTTTATAAATAAAGAAATATCTTGTGTTTGTTAAGAAAGTCCAATTATTTGTTTTTTTTTTTGTGCATATACATATATACATTCGAACCATGGCGTTTTATTGCAAGCGCTTCGCAGTATTAACAAACGTAATTTTGAGCACTATATGCGTTCTTGGTCATTCGGAACAAGGTATACATCACATTTATAACAGTAATTATTAATCTGCGACTACCTAATATCGTATGTGAATTGTATTTAAATAAAAGTTGACACATATTTCTTTATAAGTATTGGTACGTAATGCCTTATTAAAGTTAGACCGCAAATTATACATACGTACATACATAATTATGTATGTACATATGTACATACAATGTACATTCTGCTTAAATGGTAACGCCCAAGGGTGGAATATAAAAGAGGTCTGCTGCATTTGTATACTACTGTTAAAGTTTATAGATAAAAAATATACAAATGTATTCCGCACTTCTTTCAATATAGTTTTGTTTGAATATTACTTATCTACTTACACGTACATACATACACACATATGTAGTCAGTAATGCGCGTAATAAACAAGCATAGATAAATATATATGTACATATATACTTGACCATTGCATGAACCTAAATACATATATACATATATACAAACATACATATTTATCAATAACTCAATAAAGACAAAAGTTGTATACATATGGTAGTTGATAACAAATGTTGAAAAAAAGTTGAACAAATGTTGTCTAACAAATTTTTTTAAACAAACGAATACAAAATAAAAAAGAGTGCTAAGCTTGTGTTGCCTTTTTAAAATTAAAAATCAATCAAAAATTTTGCCGAATAAAGAAATTTTGACTTTAAACCCCTGGAAGAAATAAAAAACTTAGTTGGCTGTAAAGTCAGTTTACGAACGATTATATTTGGTGATAACGTAAGAAAACATTTGGTTGAAATTTACTTTGACTATTAGAGATTGTGAAACAACATAAACGTCCAATTTACGCTGTCTAAATGTGTTTATAAATCAATGAGTCTTGAGAAACAGTGAACAGTGCAATTCTCTTCCATATTTAAGTTTAAGGTTCTTTAGTTTCAGCACATCCCTCAAATGCTTTGGAAAGGATTCCAACCAGTTCATTATGGGCAATATGCTTTGTTTAATTTTCAAGTGAATCGGACCGCGCCGTCATTTTAATATAATTATTATTGAGACAAAGTTTAATTACATATATATTTATTTTACGTCAACTAACACAGCAGTCGACGAAAAAGTTTAAGCTAAAAGACAGATAATAATTAATCGAAGAAGGTAGCTTAGCTTTATGCAGAACTAAACATCATTAAAGAAAAGCAATGCAAAAAAATAAAAATAAAGGGGTAAGGTTTTTAAAGCCCAAAAATGTTTAAACATTTGTGTTGAATTGTGTGTTTTTGCCGGCTTGAGGTCAAATTGTTGAGTGAATAAAAACAAAATAAAAAACAGTGTTTTCTTATGTTCTTCTCCGATATATTTCGACCACTCATCGGTGGTCGTCTTCAGGGCAACTATAAAAACATTTAATTGTGATTAACTTTAACATTAATTTATCAACAAGAAACACACGTTCGCACACTTGGAATACTTGGAAAAAGTGACACTACGCAAACTCGGATTGCTATGACACGAAACAAATACAGATAGCACATAAACCCAACAACACGTTACGGTGTATTTTCAACAGGACAAAAAGTAAGATTGATACAATGGACAAGAGTAACGTAGTATATAAAATACCGTGCAACGGGACCATTAAGGAAAAACGGCACTAATGGCCTACTGTGCCGCCAGTAGACATTCCCCAAATTTTGACGAAGTAAACATAATAGACCATTACAACAAACGTTACACTTTGGAGATGCTGCACATAATAAATACCCCGACAAATATAAGACTTAATTATAAGGTAGATACAGACAACTGCGCGCATTTATACAGGCATTTATTAAGGACAAGTCAGTGTGAACCTCCACGTGACAGTGTGCGGACGTGTAATAAATAAGTAAGTGTTTCTTGTTGTTAAATTAATGTTAAAGTTAATCACAATTAAATGTTTTTATAGTTGCCCTGAAGACGACCACCGATGAGTGGTCCAAATATATCGGAGAAGAACATAAGAACAAACTGTTTTTATTTTGTTTTTATTTACTCAACAATTTGACCTCAAGCCGGCAAAAAAAAAAACACAACTAACAATAAAAAGGTCGCAACAATAAACATTTTTTGTGAATATATGAATATTATGGGACTATTTGTTTATTATACATGTTGTTTATTGACGTTTGAAGTATCATTGCTAAAAGTTTGAAGTTTATATGCAGTGTATGTCACTGAAAATCGTACACCTATTGTTTAAGATTAAACATCGTGGTCAGCTGAAATGGCTTCACCAAATCAGATTGACCAAAGAAATATACAAAACGAAACATAAACAAAAGTAAGTCATGAAATTCATATGACAATTATTGCTTAATACCAAACAAAACAAGCATCCACACTCTGTGGAAAACACTTAAGAATATAACAGCGGCGCGGTATCAAGTAACCAGCGCTGAGCATGAAATATAAACAATTTTCAACCCCCCGAAAACGTCGGGCATTAGAAAAGGTATTTTTAAGAACAACTTTCGCTTCTTAGAGTTTGAGAGTTTTTCAATAAAATCAGTTCATATTTTGAATTCAACGAATGAAGATTGGGTTATTTTCTTTCTCTTCGGAAATCCCTATTCATTTTGGTCCTTCGAAAAAAGGAACTCTGCAGTTTTCCTTCACCAGACTCAGAGTGTGAATCAGCTCCATGAAGTCTGAATTCTTATGCAAGTGTAAATGCTAATACCTTGTCAGCATAAAAGGAGAAAATAAACGATCAGAAAAATTGGAAAGTTGAGAATGTAACCGTAAGAGGCGAACTACCAGTGTTGCCAAAAATTCAGGTACCCACATTTTCTGGAGAGCCTCGAGAATGGGACCTGTTTGTGGAATTATTTGCGGAATTAATTGAAAAGAAAAGATTTAAGTCTGACTCTTAAATTCAATTATTTAAAATCCGCGTTAAGGGGCGCTTGGGAACTGTTAAGCAAGCGGTATGAAAACAATCGGAGGGTATTTTCAGAACAGTCGGATCGTTGATTTACCGATGACCAACAATTAATCCGCAAAAAGTGTAAAGGGAGTGATTGACCTAGTTAATGAGTCAGTGCATTAAATTAAAATTAAAACAAATTTGTCCGATGAAGTTGACATAATATTTGCACAACTCATGCTTCGGAAATTTGACAGAGAAAACCTCCAACTATACGAACTATATTAGGAAAACAATGCAGATACAATTACTATCTGATGTCGAGGAATACTTAGCGCAAAGATATTGCTCGCCAAGTGCCATGAGAAAGGAGGAGAAAAACCCGCTCTAACCTTTTTCAAATTATGCGGAGTTCGAAGATAAATGTCCGATTTGCAAAGTTGCTGGGCATAAAGCACATAAGTGCTATAAGTTTAAGGGTTTCACACCTACGAAACAGGATGAAACGGTCAAAAAAGTGCAGCTTTGCTTAAGATGCTTGAACCATTCAAGCAATAAAATATGCACTAATGAAATGGTCTGTTCATTGTGCAGTAAGGAACACCATACCTTACTCCATTTTGAAGAAAATCAGGAGAGAGTTAATACTTGTGTAACCGCACAACCAACACTATTGGCCACAGCTTTAATACAAGTAAAAAATAAAAAATGGAGGATATAAGACTCTAAGAGCCCTTATTGATTGTGGTTCACAGAGCACCATTTTGTCTGAAGGGGCCGCTCAAATATTAAAATTACCTAAAATTAAACAATATACTGAAATATGTGGCGTGTCCTCAATAAAATGTAATAAATCAAAACATAAGGTAAAAATAGATGTAAATCCTTGGAAAGGAGGTTGAGGCAATTGTGTTGTCAAAGTTAATGAAAGCTCTGCCATTAAAAATAGCAAATGTGGATATAGTACAAAAACCAGTAGAAGCCAACTCAGTAATACATACGGCAGAATTGGTAAGAATAGGAAGTCACTTACAATCGGTAAAGGAACATCAGATTGAACGTACATCATGTAACTAGTTCTGCTTCTTTAACAATAAGACAACTAACTATAAAAATAATGTCCAAAACGTCGCATTTGGCGGCTCTTTGCAGAATGTTTAAGAGTAGACATCGTGTTCAGTGAAACAAGAAGGGTGACCAAAAATGAAATCGCCGTGATTTCTGTGACACCGACATTTCATTTGGGAGAAACAATCTGCCTGAAAATTTCTAGAGACTTCTGCGATACACCTGATAGTTCAACTTATTAAAAAATTTTTTTTACTCGAATAATTTTTACCTGGTTAGATTACGACCTATTTGAAATTTAAATCAAACCTTGCAATTTAGACGGCTCGAGATCAATCTTACAAAAGAAGATTATTTCAAAGGCAATACAAAAAGGTGAGCAGGTTGTCTGTATAGCTATTTCATTTTTGGTCACCCTTCTTGATTCACTGTTACTGCTAGAAATATCAGCTGTCACGATAAACGTTGATTGCTATTTCGATTGTTGTTTATCAGCTGTCACGATAAACCTTAGTTGCTATTTTGATTGTTGATGAGTCAATAAGATGAACTTGTTTCTAAGAGCTCCCAAAGTTATAATTAAAACCAAAAATTTTAAAACAATTACCGCGCGAATTATGGTTTGCTTATTTAAAAAATACAACAAGATAGATGTTGAAAAAAAATTTAACTTTATTATAAATGATAATGAAAAGAAATGAACTTTAAGAAATGTTTTATTTCAAAGTGAATCTTAAGACTAAAACATGATATTTTGTTTGGCATGTGTTAATGCCCGTCTTGCTTTTTGTTCTTATTTCTAGTAAAGCTTAAGTAAAGAAAAATAACGGCGACGGTCTCGTAGCATATGCCTTGTGGTGCATAGGTAACGGAGACGCCCTTGCAGCCTATGCTTTAGTCTAATAGTATAACTCTCTCGTAGCTTAGGCGTTGCTATGCTTAAGTATCGGAGATGATGGAGACACCTTCGTTGCTTATGCTTTAGTTTCATTTATATGTAAATACTTTTCCACGATTATGCTCATTTCTTCTTTATCATCATTCTTATGCAAAAGTATGTTGGATTGTGTAACTCCTCCCCCTTTTGACGAGGGATTCTCCTGGATACAAATCTTTTGGAGATGGTTGGTTTTTTATACCCTTACATAGGGTATTATAAAATTGGTCAGATGTTTGTAAGGCACAGATGGAGAGTCGATATAGCTGTTTTACTCAGCCATCTTAATTTGAAATTATTTTTGGGTGGTTTCTATTACGCGGGTATGAAAATTATCAGGATCGGACTAAAAATTGGAGTATCCCCATGAAATTTACCAATAGTGATAGTATTTAATATAAAATCTCAGATCCCGAAATTGAATCTGATCGGGTAAATAGAACACAAGTTACAGTCAACACAAATCGGTTCACGAGCTACCGGCAGCGCTGCTTTCTGCTTACTACGTCATCATCAAATCAAACAGAGCACATGCATACACACACAGAGGCTACATGAACTGTATGTGTGTGCGTGCCGTGCTTTGCTTAGGGAATGATGGTAGAAGAACAACAATTTGTAGTAAAAAGAGTAATAATTTGAATTTTTTCTTTGTGTATCGATGAATTGAGTTGCAGGAAAAGAAATTTCATGTAAAAATATTTTTGCCAAGGACTGCAAGGGTATATAAACTTTGGCATAGCCCCGAAGTTAGATATTTATTATTCTTATTATTTTTTTTCCAATATCTTTAAATGTTAGCTTTTCGGTGAAATTCCTCTTCTGTGTTAGCAAATTATTGTATACAAATTTCTTGGTTATCTTTATAAGTAAGGATTGTACAGTTTTAATGTTTCGCTATCGATAGTTTCATCACAGTTGTATTGAATTATATTATTTATTTGTGGATATGGGTCCTAAGGTTGGTGGATAGGGATTCCAGGGAGCAAGAAAATAGCCCAATCTTCATTCGTTGAATTTCAAATATCAACTGATTTGTATTACAAAAGTACGGAGTATATATAGGATTATCTTAGGCTCTAGGAGGTAACATTTGTTCGTAGACAATCTTATTCTAATACGACTCACCCCCACTTATTCGGGGTTTGAAAATTATTATTATTTTGGGCACGGCGTCGGCGACTTTACATCCGTTGTGATCCTTTGGGCTAGTTTAGAATTACAAGTGCTTTTCCCACAACGTGTGTAACTGATTTATTATAATCATATGCTTTGTTTATGACAAAAGTATAGTTGTATCATATTTTCTTTGGTGCATCTGATTTGGTGAAGCCGCTTCAGAGGAACACGATGTTTATTCTTAGACATTCTGCGAAGGATTCTTTTATTTTTATTAAGTTGTCTTAAACAAATTATTATTATTAATATTATCATTAGTAAGATGACTAACATTAAAGACTCATGACCAGCTACATCATGGAAGTTTAAACCTAGTAACTCAATATGATGTTCCTTTAATGATTGTAATTGACTTCCTATTCTTTCTAATTCTGCCGTATATACAGTTGCGAGCAAAACAATAACACAAAACGCATAACACTTGCCGATATTTATTACTATAACTTGTATTTATTTACGTCAACTAACACATCAGTCGACGAGAAAGCTTAAGCTAAAGACAAATACTAATTAATTGAAGAAGGTAGCCTAGCTTTATACACAACTAAACATCCCCGACCCTGTGGAGGTGATTATTTGCACAAGGTGCCAGCTATGCCCCGTTTCACAGCCAATGTGGTCAGAGATGAGTTGCAGCCAATCCAGGTCCAGAATATTTTCAGTGGTTTCGCTGTAGATAATTAAAAAGTATAGCGCGAAGAGAAGTGACAGAAAGATGAGGAGAAATAAGGTGAAAAAGGTTGTTAAAAAATTGGCAAAGAACACGAAAAGGTTCGTGAAGAGAGTAGTTAGTCAGACATCTACTAAGGTGAATAGGAAAAAAGTTTCTGGTCCAACGTGAGGGAACACAAATATATAGCGTATCTAGTAAATTAGTAGAAATGACTTCGCCGTTGACTAGTTTATGGAGAAAGAAAATGCCAAATACGAGCCTGCGGTTGTAAAGTCAAGGACGATTAATAAGAAGAAGTCTATCAGAATAAGAAGGTAGGCGAAGATTCGCGTCCCGAATTAAGGAATTGCTTCTATACCGATTCAATACTACGCTGGTGAACATCATATTGAGGGTTCCACACAGCCGAGCAATATTCTAGAGTAGGGCGAACTAACGAAGTGTATAAAACCTTTGTCACGTATGGATCATCAAATTCTTTGGCCCAACATGTAAAGAAGCCAAGAAGACTGCATGCTCTGTTGACAATTAAAGATATATGAATATTAAATGAAAGTTTTGGGTCAAACATAACGCCTAAGTCTTTGAATGATGGTACACAATCTAACAGAACAGACTTAATAGAGTAATGAGCTAAGAACGGCGACAAACTACTGAAAGTCATAAAAGAGCACTTAGAGGCATTAAGGTGTAATTTATTAACGTGGCACCAATCACAGAACGCATCGAGATCTGATTGCAAGTACTGTTGGAAAGAAGGATTATTATATGAATAACAAATCTTGACGTCATCCGCAAACATGAGCACGCGTGAATGAGCCAAGGCCAAAGGCAAATCATTTATAAACAAGGTAAATAACGGTGGGCCCAGATGACTGCCTTGGGGTACACCTGACGTAACTCGAGCAGTTTTAGATATCGAGGAACGAAAAGACACCTTTTGGGTTCTGCCAATAAGATACGACTTTAACCAAGCCAATAGTTTCGGGGGAAAATCCATGATGTTAAGCTTCGTGAGAAGCATAGAATGATTAACCGTATCGAAAGCCTTACTAAAGTCAGTATAAGTAACATCAGTTTAATACTCATTACGGAAGCCATGGTGTACAAGGGTTATCAATTCTAAAATATTGGTAAGCGACGAACGACCTTTCCTGAAGCCATGCTGACAAGGAGAAATAGTGGATCTGGATAGGTGTTGAAGAAAAGACGTAATACTTTTCTCAAACAGCTTGCAAGATAATATTCTGATCTATTTCATACCTCTAAGTACGGTTATTAGCCATGTCAAAATATCAGAAAGACATGGCCGAAAGCTAAAATCTCGCCCAAATTAGAAAAAAGAACAGAGTGAGTCTCAAGGCTTCGTCCGTTTGCATCTCCTGTGGCGATCCAGGAAGAGCTTGAATTGCCGGCCAGTGTTTGGACAGTCCGTCAAGAGTTAACACTAAATAACTTTAACGCTCGCAGTCCTTGGAAAGTTCCGCTTCTCTCACAGAAGTACATAAACAAACGTATTGAATTCTCCGCAGTGAAGTGCGACGTTAAGAACGGAGTAGCTGCTGCAAAGCCAACTACTAAGTGAGGTCCTTGGACTGCTACAGAGCGTACATGGAACGCCATAACACCATAAAAGTGCCAGAAACTAATAGATTCCATGCAGCGTCGCCTCACAGCCGAAATAGGGAACAGTGGACATGCCACTAATTATTAATAGGCTGATATTAACTTGGTCTTTATTTTGAAACTATGTATTTCTGGTTCTGGTTTTTATACTCTATATTTGGAACATTTCCCATACCTTTTAGTGCCTAACAATCTAAAACGGTCTCTTGGATTTTTATATCCTCCATTTACATTTTTTACTTGTATTACAGCTGTGGCCAATAGTTTTGGTTGTGCGGTTACACAAGTATTAACTCTCTCCTGATTTTCTTCAAAATGGAGTAAGGTATGGTGTTCCTTACTGCACAATGAACAGACCATTTCATTAGTGCATATTTTATTGCTTGAATGGTTCAAGCATCTTAAGCAAAGCTGCACTTTTTTGACCGTTTCATCCTGTTTCGTAGGTGTGAAACCCTTAAACTTATAGCACTTATGTGCTTTATGCCCAGCAACTTTGCAAATCGGACATTTATCTTCGAACTCCGCATAATTTGAAAAAGGTTAGAGCGGGTTTTTCTCCTCCTTTCTCATGGCACTTGGCGAGCAATATCTTTGCGCTAAGTATTCCTCGACATCAGATAGTAATTGTATCTGCATTGTTTTCCTAATATAGTTCGTATAGTTGGAGGTTTTCTCTGTCAAATTTCCGAAGCATGAGTTGTGCAAATATTATGTCAACTTCATCGGACAAATTTGTTTTAATTTTAATTTAATGCACTGACTCATTAACTAGGTCAATCACTCCCTTTACACTTTTTGCGGATTAATTGTTGGTCATCGGTAAATCAACGATCCGACTGTTCTGAAAATACCCTCCGATTGTTTTCATACCGCTTGCTTAACAGTTCCCAAGCGCCCCTTAACGCAGATTTTAAATAATTGAATTTAAGAGTCAGACTTAAATCTTTTCTTTTTCAATTAATTCCGCAAATAATTCCACAAACAGGTCCCATTCTCGAGGCTCTGCAGAAAATGTGGGTACCTGAATTTTTGGCAACACTGGTAGTTCGCCTCTTACGGTTACATTCTCAACTTTCCAATTTTTCTGATCGTTTATTTTCTCCTTTTATGCTGACAAGGTATTAGCATTTACACTTGCATAAGAATTCAGACTTCATGGAGCTGATTCACACTCTGAGTCTGGTGAAGGAAAACTGCAGAGTTCCTTTTTTCGAAGGACCAAAATGAATAGGGATTTCCGAAGAGAAAGAAAATAACCCAATCTTCATTCGTTGAATTCAAAATATGAACTGATTTTATTGAAAAACTCTCAAACTCTAAGAAGCGAAAGTTGTTCTTAAAAATACTTATTCTAATGCCCCACGTTTTCGGGGGTTGAAAATTGTTTATATTTCATGCTCAGCGCTGGTTACTTGATACCGCGCCGCTGTTATATTCTTAAGTGTTTTCCACAAAGTGTGGATGCATGTTTTGTTTGGTATTAAGCAATAATTGTCATATGAATTTTATGACTTACTTTTGTTTATGTTTTCAAATTTGAGTGGTTATTCTGGTTATTATTAAATGTTGTCCTTTTATAATTATTTTGCCAAATCTGCCTTTTTGGTACTACAGTTTCGGACAATTTGTTACCGGAATCTATTTTGATATTATTTTTTAGATAATTATTATCTATTTGACCCAATGGTTCAGTAACCATTGCCTTCTGAATATTTTTATTTTGTACTGGCTCTGGTACTTTTTCTTTTTCTTACTTTTTCTTTCTTAGTTTTCACTTTACCTCCAATGTGAGTCCTGCCGTGGGCCATAAATTTATTTCCTGAGTTTTGTTATTGTTTTTATTTTGAAATTTACCTTTCTTCTTTTCCCAACGTTGTTCAAACCCTGTGACATCTATTGTTGTTGCCACTACAGATGTATTCTGATTTGATTTAGTGCATCCCGAGTCGATCCAACCAAATTGAGTATTTTGGCCTAGCAGGGCATCAATCTTTGTAATTCCCCCTTTTAGGATTTGGGTATATACGTTTACTCCCATTGTTATATCAATCCTACCAGGTTTATGAAAGGTAGGATCACCTAGCACGTAAGTTTGTCATATTGACATATCCACATTTGCTATTTTTAAGGGCAGAGCTTTCATTAACTTTGGCAACACAATTGCCTCAACCTTAAGATGTCCTTTCCTAGGATTTCGCGTCTTTACTATTTTTACCTTATGTTTTAATTTAGATTTTATTGAGGACACGCCACATATTTCAGTATATTGTTTAATTTTAGGTAGTTTTAATATTTGAGCGGCCTCTTCAGACAAAATGGTGCAATGTGAACCACAATCAATAAGGGCTCTTAGAGTCTTATATCCTCCATTTACATTTTTTACTTGTATTAAAGCTGTGGCCAACAGTGTTGGATGTGCGGTTACACAAGTATTAACTCTCTCCTGATTTTCTTCAAAATGGAGTAAGGTATGGTGTTCCTTACTACACAATGAACAGACCTTTTCATTAGTGCATATTTTATTGCTTGAATAGTTCAAGCATCTTAAGCAAAGCTGCACTTTTTTGACCGTTTCATCCTGTTTCGTAGGTGTGAAACCCTTAAACTTATAGCACTTATGTGCTTTATGCCCAGCAACTTTGCAAATCGGACATTTATCTTCGAACTCCGCATAATTTGAAAAAGGTTAGAGCTGGTTTTTCTCCTCCTTTCTCATGGCACTTGGCAAGCAATATCTTTGCGCTAAGTATTCCTTGACATCAGATAGTAATTGTATCTGCATTGTTTTCCTAATATAGTTCGTATAGTTGGAGGTTTTCTCTGTCAAATTTCCGAAGCATGAGTTGTGCAAATATTATGTCAACTTCATCGGACAAATTTGTTTTTAATTTTAATTTAATGCACTGACTCATTAACTAGGTCAATCACTCCTTTTACACTTTTTGCGGATTAATTGTTGGTCATCGGTAAATCAACGATCCGACTGTTCTGAAAATACCCTCCGATTGTTTTCATACCGCTTGCTTAACAGTTCCCAAGCGCCCCTTAACGCGGATTTTAAATAATTGAATTTAAGAGTCAGACTTAAATCTTTTCTTTTTCAATTAATTCCGCAAATAATTCCACAAACAGGTCCCATTCTCGAGGCTCTTCAGAAAATGTGGGTACCTGAATTTTTGGCAAACACTCTTCTAATGCTACCAAGGAATTCTGAAGGTCGAACTCTAATTCTTCTATGACTTCTTTAATCGTTTCATTACATATCTATAAGTTCATCTGTATAAGCTTGGCACATCCGTACCTTCTTGAACAAGAATTTAATTTTTTTAATATACATTTCGCCTGTTCTATTGTCTATCGTACGTAAATCTTTGCTCACCATGTCCAAATATTGCTGGAGCTGACGGACCTTTCCTTGAAAATTTTCATGGCTAACAATACCGTTCTTATTACTGGAGGTCGCGTTTCCCAGCGACTCCCCGTTGCTGACCTCAACATTTTCTGACATCGTTGCATCTGCTTCAATGTTTTCTGAATCAACAGTGCCCTGCCTGCTTGACTCTCCTTTGGCTAGTAATCTGGCTGCCACATCTAAACCTTCCACATACTTTCCATCTGTGAAATAGTAGTGTTCGGTTAATCCACTCTGTAGCATTTGGCTATGGTAACTAATCCATTGCTTCTGTATTTCACTTACTTCGTTAAGAATCTTGCTAGTTAACTTAATAACTCTTCTCTAACTTTTTTAACCTTTTATGCAACTCGTGTTGCTTCGCTAACAATTTTCCAGTTTTGGTAGGGAACATTTTTGTCTTATGCATATATTAGGATATCGATATAGTATATAATAACAATAAAAATGGATTGATGTACTTATAAATATTTTAATTTATATCTGTTGATGCTGTTGTTGACACCGTTCGCCACTGTTGTCCGCCAAGTAGAATTTGTCAGGTAGGGTTTGCCGATAGTCTGCTGCTGCTTGTCAATGGGTAGGGTTTGCCGAAAGTTTGCTGGTAGCTCGCCGTTTTTTTACATTCGTCTCGCCTCTTCTCTGCAACTATCTTGTTTTTATGCTGCTGTTTCTAGTTGCCGACTTGCAACTATATATAGTGTATATACATACTAGTTAACTCTTTTTTTTTACTTTCGATATAAGGGCTTCGCAGAGTTGCTTTTTTTCGAAGGACCAAAATGAATAGGGATTCCAGGGAGCAGGAAAATAACCCAATCTTCATTTAAAATATGAACTACGGAGTTTATATAGGACTATCTTAGGCTCTATTAGGTAACAATTGTTCTTAGTGGATCTTATTCTAGTACGACTCACCCCCATGTATTCGGGAGTTAAAAATAATTTTTCCTGTTGTTATTTCCCGTCGGAGTGTGTTTACCGCTTGGCTGTTTCCCAAGTGTTTTTTGCTAATGCTGAAGCCTTGATCTTGTTCGTTAGGATGAACAGTTTGAACTGGGGACTTATTGTCTTCCCCGTCGGTTGATTTTGACCTCCATCAGGTTTATTTCGTCCTCTCTGATCCTACTCAAAAAATTAGCAATGTTATTATTTTTCCCTTTTATGTTGTACTCCCCTAGACTAATGAGCCATCTATGAATCTTGGGTATAAGGCTTTGCCTGTATATTTAGCCATCAGCCACATCAACGGTGATTGCTCTCGAGGTTGAATTATCTACCATAAACATATGATTCAATGTATTTTACAGCCCCCACTATGGCTAAGAGCTCCTTCTCTATAGTTGAATAGTTACATTCCTGGTAACCTAGCGTTCGGGCTGCGTATGCGACTGGCTGGCTCTCTTGAGAGAGCACTGCCCCTACCGCGAAATTACTGGAATCCGTGGTGACAGTGAACTTGTAAAAATTTGGGTATCGTAGGAGTGGACTATTTGTAACTAGTGTTTTCAACTTTCAACTTCAGGTATTTTGACATAGGGAATGCTATTTTTGCATAATTCCTAACGAATTTCCGGTAAAACCCTGTCATCCCCAAGAATGATTTGATCTGCTTGGCAGTTCTGGGTTATTTTAAATTCTGAATAATATTTATTTTATTTGTGTTCGAGGAATTGAGTTTCTTTGTTAAGGAAGTTACACTTATCTACTTGAATTTTTAAATTCGCTTCTTTTAGAGTTTTTAATATTTTTCTTAGGGTGGTCATATGTTCTTATGCAAAAAATTAGTATGTCGTCCATGTAGACTTGCTGCCAATATAGTCCTTCAAGACTTCGTTCATGAGTCTCTGTAATGTCGATGGAGCATTTTTGAGTCAGAACGGCATTCTGATTAACTCATAGTGGCCTGACGGAGTGGAAAATGCGGTCTTTGGCCTGTCTTCTTCCCTAACAAGAATTTGATGAAAACCCTTCGCTAAAGCGAGGGTTGTAAAATACTGGGATCTACCCAACTTATCTAGCAGAGTTCAAATTGGGAATTGGAAATCTGTCATCGACCGTGTATTCGTTCAACTTGCGGTAGTCGATGACGATTCTGAATTTTTTTCACCCTGAATTATCGAGTTTTTTCTCGACAATCCATAAGGGAATGTTATAGGGTGAGTTACTCTCTACTATATTCTGCTCAAGCATTTCTTTTATCTGTCTATTTATTTCTTTTTCGTGAACTTGAGGATATCTATATATTTTAGAATATAAGGGCCTATACACTGTAGTAATGATTTCGTGGGAAATTCGGTTCGGCGCTGACAAAAGGTCTCTATCTCGAAAAAAAAAAAATCATCGGATTCTGCGGGTAAATCTTCGACAGCCCGACGTTCCTCGCCTCTATATATTTTAGAATATAAGGGCCTATACACTGTAGTAATGATTTCGTGGGAAATTCGGTTCGGCGCTGACCAAAGGTTTCCATCTCGAAAAAATAAATCATCGGATTCTGCTGGTAAATCTTCGACAGCCCGACGTTCTTCGCCGCTCAAATGTGCTAGGTTGAAATGTCTCGTATATGATCTCTATTTACTGGTTGCAGAGCACAAGCGTTGTGCATTGATTCTGGATATTCGTGTTCCAAAAAATTAAATTTCCTGTCTTGTAACTCTACGTATCGTACAGTATTATTGATTCGAGCATTACAGGCTTTCGGAAAGTTTTGGCCTATTATTGCTGAGAAATTTTTGTTTGGAAAATCTATGAGTTTCCACTGTAGTGTTTCTAAGCAGGGTATCTCTATTGCAAATGGTGTAGTTACGGCAAATTTTACACTATTAGAACCGTTAAGGGTTTCATAGGTACATGGTTTGACGAGATCAGTTTTAGGGTACTGGTGTTCGAAAATTCTTGATTTTAAGATGCTTTTCGTTGCACCAGTATGGACCAAGCATTTAATTTTCTCCATTCCTATTTTCCACATTAATATGGGTAAAGTTGCTCTAGGCAAGGTGTCAAAAAATGTATCTCTGCCTCTTCTGCTTGTTTCTCTTCCAAAGTTCCGATCTCCATAGCCGTGGGATTGTTCCTTTGGGTATCAACGCTTATATGAGACATTTTGTCTGTCTTGAGCTGCTGCCTTCATTGTTATAATTGGGTAGAGAATTTTAATTTTGGCTGAGTTGTGGCCTGTAATACAACTGTTGATTTGCCTGATTGCTCTGAGTTGGGGCGGCGTTATATTAACCGCGACTACTCAGATTTTGTCAGATTTTTTTTAGTGTTATTTTGTTTGATGTAAGTGTTGTTAGATGTTTTTTGTTCCTTTGTGTTATAGCTCTGGGATCATCCAGTGCACTATGGTCCTAAAAATTAAATTAATAGCTAAAGAACTGAGAAAGGTTTTTTCTGTTTTTTTTTTTTTTGCATTCGAAAGTGGGCGTGGTAGAGCCCACCAATTTTTTTTATTTTGAGAACAATCTGTATCAAATTTGGGGCTTTTGAGAGATAATTTATTTCGATTGATACTATTATTACTATTATCGACAATACTATTACATCTTACTTAAATTAATAGGAGTTTCAAATAAAATAAGTTGTGAGAATCAAAAACTTAATTTTTAATGTAAAGTTTTTATTCAAAAAATTCTTCATCCACATCAACTGAGTATTCGATATAAATATCGGATTCAACTATTTCTTCTAAATCAGATTCGTCATTAAGGTTTTGGCGCTTACTGATGCTAAGAGATGGTACTTCCAATAGTGAGAGCACATCTGCAGGAATAGGTTCCTTTATATTTTTTCCTTCGGCCAGGCATAAGCTTGAAATTATTGGATCGCTAGTGTCTATAGTTCTGTGGAAAACGTCGTGCATATTATTTAGCCTACTATTTTTTCTGGCGTGCATTCCTTTATCCTGTTTATATAGCTTGTTCCGTGCCTCCGATGCATTTTCACAATAATGTTGGGTCCGTGAATTAATACTTTATGGATTGTGGGTGCCATGGGGTACCAAGGATATTTTTCCATTGAAATGCGTGAGGTACGCTTATCAATATTAATCGAAAGCTTGCTTGAAATAGCGATATAAATGTAAGGTGGCAATAACGCATTCACCGACTGTGTGGCATCCCTAAAAAAGGCAGGCTTTCAGTCGAAGGTTGCCATCATGTTAAGAAAAGAGTTGAGCGTCAGTAGAAGAAGTCGTCAGCTGTCGGTCGGAGTTAAGTTGGGAGTCGAATCAAGATGCAAGTCGTCAGTTGTTTAAAGTTGTTGTAAAATATATATATGTCCTAAGCTACATATATATATAATATATTAGAAATACACAATATAATCTACATAAATAGTGTGGGGTCTATAATGAAGGTCGGCATCTAAATTTAATAAATTTAATAAAGGCTATCCTCGCTGAATTACCGTTGTTGGAGTTTCCACTTCCATTTTGATTTGGCTTGTCAACGTGTAATCCTAGTCCCGACCAAATTCTGCTTTGAATTTGCCGTTTGCGTATGAGCATTAAATCTTTAAGGCTTTAATTTTTTCCTTTAAAATATGTTCAGTGGTTTCCTTTGTAAACTGAATTTTAACAGGTCTGCAAAATCTGATAGATTGCTGCGTGCGGTTAATCGAAAAGAATCTGATTTAAATCGTTTACCAGCTTTAACGGAATAAGTGTTGTGGCAAACAGGCCTTGGTCTGGTCTACGTTAAGTATACGTACTTTGCCCTGTAGAACCGTCAAACCCATAGGTTGAAATCAACGTTAATTCTGTGATTGAATTATACATTTCCATGACTGTGATCTAAAATATCCTGTAATGGACCGACTGCAATAGTTTCAGAAATGGAAATGTTTTCAGGTCTACATTTTTCCTTTGCTTCAATAAGGTGCTTATAGATCGGGTAAATGTCGAAATTACGACTTTTATTCTGCAGCCTGATGTTTATGTATGTGCTCTTGGTTAATCCATTTTCCAGTAGAAACGCCAAAGCTTAATCAGGTCTTAACGGAATAGAATCCTTGGAAAAATACTTATTTCTTATTTGAGTTGCGTTTCTTTTTGATGCTTCCTTAAAACAAAAGAAAAATCGTAGCATTTGGCTTTTTTTTTTTTTTTTGCTGATACAGAATACGCTTGAACAGGTAACAGCTCACTCGCATATTTCCCTTTTAACCTAACCGTTCATTTGCTTTTTGATGTTGTTTTTAGCTCATTATTTCCAACTAAATTAACATTTTTGAAGACATCCAATTTTTATGTTTTGGATCCGTTTTGAGTTCTTCAATTTTTTCCAAAAGTGATCCGTTGATCTTTTTTATTGTGAAGTCAAAAACTGGCAATGCTTTGCGCTTGTTGTGTAGCCAGACGCATGGATATGCCCTGATCGACATGAATTTTGAATTTGCTTTTTTTTTTTTTTTTTTATCTTTAGCATTTGAATGTTTTGTAAAAATTTGAAGTAAATCGCAATAATGATTTAGAACTCGTTTTTTAGATTAGATTCTAGACTTCTTCATATCCAAAAATTATTCAAGCAAAAGCATGCTTCGTTTTGCTACCTTATTGCCTTTGCTTGCTTTTTTGCGTATCGTATCAACAAAAGAAAGTAGTTTTTATTTTGCTTTAAGTTTAAGATATTGGCGATTAAAATCTGATAAAAAATTAAAAAAAAAAATTATTATTGAAAACACAAAATTGTACTTTAGACATAATAATATATTTCAAATTTCATTATCTTCTTGTCTTTTTGCGTACGGCAATTCCATAAAAATTCTAAGGAAGTTAGGTTAGCTATAATGAAATAATGCCTAAGTCTAAGTTTTTTGTTTCCTGCAATTGCATTTGGCATTTTTGAAAAAAGGTCAACCACTTGATCCAACAATAAAAACCTAAAATCATGATGTTTGTAACGCACAGAAGAAGAGACAATTCGACCAATTTGGCTGTGGCGATGGAAGTGTGAGCGGGTGCGTTGTCATGCTAAAAGAGCACGTTTTTTCTTCGCCGAATGGAGCCGTTTTTTCTTTCATTCCGCGTCAAATCGGTGGCTGTTTTGCCTTTCTCCAGGTAGTCGATGTAGATCACACCTTGTGAATGCCTGAAAACGCAGGCCATACCCTTTTCGGCTGATAGGACAGTCTTCGCCTTCTTCGGAGCAGATTCGCCTGGAGAAGTCCACTGTGCCCACTGTTATTTGGTCCCTGGTGTGTGCCAGAAGATCCAAGATTCGTCGACGGTTACAAAACGACGCAAAAACTCATTCGGATTGCGTTTGAACAGCGGCAAACGCTTGCGCTCGTTGTTTGGAGTAAGAAAACGCGGCACCCATCGCGCCGACAGCTTTCTCATGTCTAAAATTTCATGCAGGATATAACCCACGCTGCCTTTCGAAATACCTACTGTCTCAACAATCTCGCGTACTTTCAATCGTCGGTCTGGCAATCCGAGATCGTGGACTTCTACGTTATCCTCCGTGGTTGCACTTTTCGGGGCACCTGGACGTGGCCCATCAAAAACCGAAGTGCGACCACGTTGAAACTCGTTGAACCAATTTTTGACGGTCGCCATCGAAGGAGAAGAGTCACGGTACACAGCGTCCAACCGCTCTTTGATTATGCGATTTCTCTTCGAAAAACAAGAATCGAATCACCGACCGATATTGTTCTTTTTCCATTTTTCTAAAATGTTATGCTGGACACGCTTGCTTGTACACTGAAATTTTGGGGTTTGTCGTTTATAAGATGATTCTACACGATAGTAAACTTTTCTTGCCATAGTAACGACACTGGGCGATGAGGGTGAGTACTTATCGGACCACCCTCGAATAGATATTCTTGATCAGCATGAGAGGCTGAGTCGATATAGCCATGTCCCCGTCGGTGCATATGCGTTTTACTCAGCCTTCTTAGGCGCTATCGGTATGAAATTTTTCTGTGCATTTTATTATCTGGGGCAGGCCAAGTATGTATGAAAATCTTTAGGATCGGACCACTATATCATATAGTTTAATACCAAAAGTAGGAGAAGCAAATGAAGTACCGCTATGAAATTTACTCATGGGATAGTATTGGATATAAAACATCACAACACTAAATTTTAATCTGATCGGTTAAATAGCACACAAGTTACAGTCATTATAAATTGGCTGCTAACAGCGCTGCTTGATGCCTACTACGTCATTGGTCGAAATGAACAGCGCAGCAGACCACACACACACAGACTCACCGCTATGTAAATTCTATGTGTATGCGTGCCGTGGTTTGCTTAGGCAATGAGGGAAGAAGAAGAAAAAATTGTAGTAAAAAGAGTAATAATTTGAATGTTTTGTCTGTGTATAAATTGAGTTGCAGAAAAGAATCTTGACATGTAAAAATATTAATGTCATTACTAAAATTGTGTATGTAAGTGCACTGTAAAAAATATCATGTGAGTGATGTCTCGTAAGTGACCCAGAAGAATCCTTTTCTGTAAAGAACAAGGCCAATATGAAAATATCATAAGAGTATTTATAAAGCTTGACGTTTCTTATTTCTGTAAAGAAAAAAAAAAAAAACCAGAAATAATAATAACAAATTAATCTGCTTCCGAAAATCGTGTACGTGATTTTGGAAATGCCGATATAGTAGAATCCGGTTAACGACGCTCAAGGGATCGACGATTTTCGTCGTTATATCCGGAAGACGTACTAACCGGAGGCTCTTTCATATAAGTTTGTATTGGGATCAACCGATCCCTCATCGAACTTTAGTCGCTATAACTGGACGGACGTTATAAGCGGAGTCGTGATTCTACTGTATATTTCCATACAAATCACGTTTGTCAGACCCATGTGATATGTAGGTTTTTATAGAGGTATATAACGTAGAGCTAATCTTCGCTAATTACCCTACCCTCATTGTATTGGTTTTTTCATTTTTAAATACATATTATTAAAAGAATAAGAAAACCATAACAGTTATTGCATTTCTTTATTTAGACTGCCAAAAAGCTTGTCTTGCTGTTGCATTTCTTCAGCAGTCCTATAACTAAGCAAATTTAATTGAAGAAAAGCGTTTCGTCTCGACGGAGATTTGATATGATCAAAACACTTGCACTCATGATGAAAATAATAGACACACCCCCTAAGCACAACATTATTATACCTTTGCAAACAGAGTATATTGATCTTGGTCAGAAGTGTGCAGCGCATAGAAGAAAGTATATCCAACCATAAAGTATATATTTTCTAGATCAGCACGACGAGACAAGTTCATAGATTACCTAGATTGCCTTTTCAATTTTTCCCAAGAAGAAAGTAGCAATCCAACATATTGAAAAGGCATATATACGAGTACAATCAAGTATTTAGTAGTTATAATAAAATATTACGCGATGTTATCAATTAATCAAAAACCACATGAAAAATTGCATAGTCTATTACTCCTTATACCTGCGGTGTGGTTTTCAGGTGAGGTGTCCCTAGTTTTATGACCTATGACTTAGACTATGTACATCTGATAGGTAAAAGACTACCCTAATTGACCCCTGTTAGTTATATTCCAAAGTTTAAAAAAAAAAACCAAGATTTTGTGTATTTTTTAACACTTCTGATATAAATTTTAGTGAGTATTAAAATTTATGCAACAGTCTATTAATAAAGAACTTCCTTTTCATATCAAATTTATGCAACGGACTAATAAAGAACATATTTTCCAAATAAAAATATGTTCAGTTTTTAAGTTGCGAATTTTTGTAAAGTTGTTATTTGTTTGTATTTACTAAAAAATTTCTCAACTTTGGGCGCCTCTAGCATTCTCTATCCCTTGTATATTTCATTTTATCCAAAGCCGACCATAAAAATTAAAATTTTTGTTATTTTTGGAACGCTATCCAGGCTGAGGCCTCGCTGTGTGGAGTTTTTAAATCGTTTAGTTAATTTACGCGTATTATATATACATTTTTATACCCTTGCAGAGGGTATTATAAATTGGTCAGATGTTTATAACGCACAGAAGCAGACGTTTCCGAGCCCTATAACCCGGGTAAGATAAAGTATGAAAACTGTTAGGATCGGACCACTATATCATATAGGTTTAGAAGTTATACATAGTTAGATCGGATAAATAGAACACAAGTTACAGGCTATATATGTACAGTGCCGTTGAAAAAGTAGCACCAAAACAAACATGGTGTTATATGGAGGGATAGGTTCTCGTACTTTCGTTCGGAGACCACCAAATAAGGAGTACAGACCAATGTACAACCAAAAAACCGTGAAGCACGGGGGTTCCAATATATGATATGGGCATGCTTTTCGTATTACGAAGTACATAGTTCCGATTCATTGGATTAAGACGATCATGGATCAGCACGTATACGTTGATATCCTGCAAAATGTAATACAGAGGATGAAATGCCATTAGCTTGAGTCTTCCAGATGGACAATGACCTCAAGTACACGAGCAAAGTGGTTTGCGGACTCCATCAACGTCATAGAATGGCTTCCACAGTCTCCAGATCTCAATCCGGATTGTGGACTAATGTCAAACAGGCTGTTTACACCAGCAATCCAACAACAAATGAAGCACTTTGGACGGTTGTGAAAGAAAGTTGGGAAAGGATCCCTCTTTTTAGACGCCAGGATTTAGTGGATTCCATGCCAATAAAGGAAACTCAACCAAATACTAACACACTAGTTAAACAGAAGAGTGGTCAACACTTCTGGAGACGTTTTTTTTTTTTTTTTTTTTTTTTTTTTTGGTGCTATCGTTATTGTTGTAAATATCAATGAGCTGACTGTGCTGGTCGGTGCAATCGGTGATCCAGTTATCATTTTGGCTGGAAAGGTGAGATACGGTACCATTTTGCTTAATCCTTTATGAAATTTAAAAAAGTATTTTTAGACCATATGTGTTATTAAAGGAAAAATACAAAATTTAAACACTTCAACCAATTGTCAATCAATGTGTAGTTTAATGCTTACGAAATTTGACCAGTTTGTTTATATAAAAATTACATTTTTTCGACTTTGATCGCTTGCAGCTCATATTCCCATGATTAAAACATAATATGCATCATTGTAAATGTCAATTTAATTTCTCAGCGCTACTGGATCATGTGAACAGCAAAATTTACATCTTGTTTTATTATTTAAATAATAAATCAATAATAATTATGCTGTTTAGGAACCAAGTAGTCAATGTACTTTAACTTATGACGTTATCACGAAAAATTGTATATACAGACTAACAATTTTTTTCAAATGTGCCTTGCTATTTCGATTTTGAAATTCGGAAGTTAACACACACGCGAACTCCTCCTAGACCATAAGAGCTACAGAGCTGAAATTCTGCATGTAGGCTTGTATATACTGCACAGTTTTTATATCTCGCATGCAGCCGGTCGGACCACTATATCGTATAGCTCCCATACAAACGGCAAAGTCACTAACAGTGACTTTTCTCAATAACTTCGTTATTTCCTATGCTAAGATTGAAGGCCGTTCTTTCGCAAACATTAGACTTTTTGGATAAAACGTTTTTACACTTTGATGACTATGGGTAAGGAAAGAGTTACCAAAACACTTGCAAGGGTATACAAGCTTCGACGCGGTCGAAGTTATCCCCGGCCCTCTGGTTTTAAACATTGATAAAGCTGATTTTCGAGTTGCAACATAACATTGCAAAGAAGAATTTGAAGAATTTGACCCCATTTTTTTTCTCCTTATCGTTAGAGCGTCTTTTGGGTTTAAGGAAGTAAAATAGTCGGTCCCTTGAGTGTCGTAGTAACCGCAATCTACTGAATAAAAAATAATTTTGGTTAAAATTGTTTTTATACCCTTGCAGAAGATATTAAAAAATTGGTCAGATGTTTGTAACGCACAGAAGTATATATATTCTTGATCAGCATGAGAAGCTGAGTCGATTTAGCCATGTCCATCCGTCGTCGGTGCGTATGCGTTTTACTCAGCCATCTTAAGGGGGGTTTCTACCTTGTTGGAGCTACCTCAAGAGCTGGCGGCAGCGCAGGGAAAGAAATTTCAAAATGTAAAAATATATCTGCCAAGGACTGCAAGGGTATATAAACTTCGGCGTAGCCGAATATTCTTTGATATTTTTTTCTTTTGGGATTTTCACCAAAGTAAGTTATAAGTTTACGCATTTGGCAATCTAACTAAGTAAGAATAAATTTAGTCCGGCTATCAGGATTAAGAAATTTCTTTGCTTGGTGCATGGTATATCGGAGTTAGCACGATGGTTGACGATTTACATAATTTTAGATCAAATGTATCCACTTCTTCTATTTTCCAGATTGGACAGAAATTGGAAACGATTTATCATTGAGGTGCACATCCGAAATGGCAACTGCATCATGGAGTTTCAACAATAGAAGTATAGAAACTAATACGAGGTAAACCATATTCATTATTTACTTAATTATATTTTTGCTTATATACATTCTTAAATCATTTTAGAATAAAACGCTGAAGTAGAATTTTCACAAACATTTGATTTATTTCATATTTATTTTATTTTATATCAAAATTAGTGATTTTTTATACCCTTGCAAAAAGGGTATATTAATTTTGGTCAGAAGTGTGCAACGCATAGAACGAAGCATCTCAGACCATATGAAGTATTTATATTCTTGATCTGCACGACGAGACGAGTTCAAATAGCTATATCCGTCGGTCCATCCGTCTAGATCAACGCGAACTCTTCCTAGACCATAAGAGCTACAAAGCTGAAATTTGCATGTAGGCTGGTATATACTGCAGGGGTTGTAAATCTCAGACTCGGCCGGATCGGACCACTACATATATCATATAGCTCCCATACAAACGGCAGTCACGAACAGTGACTTTTCTGAATAACTATATAAATTTAATATTAGTGATTTCATTATAGCTATAAACGACTGTGCCAAGTTTGGTCAAGATCGGGTGACTATATCAGATAACTCCCGTAGGAACGATCGGTCGAAAACAGTGACTTTTGTCAATAACTTCGTTACTTTTGACGCGATTGCTTTCAAAATAAACATTTATTAGTTTAATATAATTGTTTATTTTTGCGACCTTTTAATATTATTGGGTAACGTCGCCGTTTTCGTTTATAACGCTTGACATAGATTTCAACAAATTCTGACATTGTTCTGAGAAAATGCAATTTTGGTATACCCTTGCAGAGCGTCAGATGTTTGTATCGCACAGAAGGAGATGTTTCCGACCCGAAAGTTTATGAGTATATTCTTGATCAGCATAAGAAGCTGAGTCCATGTAGCCGTCTGTCCGTCCGTCTGTGCGTATGCATTTTACTCAGACATATTAAGGGGGGGGTTCTACCTTTTTGGGCCGAAAAAGAGCTTTTTTTTGTATACAAATTTTTTTCGGCGATCCGTGAAATGAGGCAGGTGGGGGAAATTTTACAATGACATCCCCATTTCGTCCTTATGGAAGTTCTACCGTTCGCGAATGATGTCTGCATCCGAAAATAATTCTTCTTAATCTAGACATTTTTTCGCAGAGCTGGTAGTAGAATTGGGAAAAAAGAATGAAAAATGAAAAAGTTATGAGCTATTTTAGAAAAAATAGATTTTTTGCCTATTTTTCGTTAATAATTAATTTTTTAAATGAACAGTTTTTTAATATTTTTCGCCATTTCTCCTACCAGCACTGAACAATATCCTAAAGAAAATGTGTAAAAAAGTTCACAGCGATTCCATGATCTCCAAGAACATAGTTTTGAGATAAGCGCCATGCGGTGTGGCCGGGCGCGCTTGGCACCGCTCCACTTAGCGACCGATAACTTTCGTAATTTTACAGATTTCATCTTGAAATTTTTACACAGTATTCTTAAAACATATGTATATCCGAAAATGCAAAAAAAAAATTTATAACACAATGTAGAAACCCCCCTTAAGAGCTAGATAGAATTTTTCGTTGGTCTTTTTATTACCTTGAAAAACAAGGTAAAACCACTAACCATAGAATACATAGATGCGTCAAACTCATGGTTTTTTGATTACAAACGCTAGCCTGAGCGTGGAACCCCAGAGAACTTCGGCAAAAGCCGAACAGCGTAGAACCCCGAGAGAGCGGCCACAGCAAGAGCGAAAAACATTCGCTCGCAGCAGTGTCGCTACGCATCGAAAATAATTCAGTCTGCCACAGACTACCGAACGACGCAGGCAGCTCTATGTCGCTTGTCATTTCGTTCTGTCTATGTATGTGTACACTCGTCGGTACATGCTCAGGCTTCGTAGTGTGTGTGTGACGTGAAGTTGTACAACACCGCATTTCAATAGCTCGTTCGACAAAAATGTTTCATTTTCGACAAAACAGCGACTAAGCGAATAGGACAAGCCCCTGTGGAAAGAATATCAAGAATGGATTGGTAACCCATTCAAAATGTATGGGGAAACATTCAGAAAAGCGTAAAAAAAAAAAAAAAAAAAAAAACATTCAATAAAGCTTAAGATTACGAAGTTATCCAAGAAAAATGACAACAGATTCCCGTTCAGCATAGATGGATTCGGTGGGGCCAAGGTGGCAACCCGCTATTGCCAATAATTGGTTTCGGACTAAGTATTAAGTCCTAAAAACCAAAGGTGACCTGTATTTGTTGTTTCAAATAATTCGAAATGGAAAGATTTTAATTCTTAGCTGTCACTACTAGTTTTATGAACAGCTCAAAATGCCCTTATTTTACTATCTTGCTGATTTCTGAAAATGGGGAACTTTTTTTTTTAGTCCAAAATGGTTCTAATTTTATTATAAGTATATAAATATGAATTTAAAAAGATTGGTGCATTTGTGCTATTTTTAATATGATTTATCAATTTTAAAGTCAAAGCTCAAGGGCACTGCTATTTTCATGAACACAGCTGTATATATTATATTATATATAAATTCCAAAAGTATGTCAATTGGAGTATCGATATGAATCGTTACTAATGTTATATTGCTAAATAGATCCCAAAATTTCAATCTGATCGGATAAATAGAATACAAGTTATAGTCAATAACTTGTACTTGTACTCGACTCTACTCAAGCGCTGCCTACTACGTCATTGGCCGAAATGAACAGAGCAGCAAACCACACACGCACACACAGACTCAACGCTACGTAAATTCTATGTGTATGCGTGCCGTGATTTACTTAGGGAATGAGGGAATAAGAATAACAAAAATTGTATTAAAAAGGGTAATAATGTTTTGTTTGTGTATTGATGAATTAAGTTGCAGGAAAAGAATTTTGAACATGTAAAAATATTTTTGCCAATAGGGGCCTAGGTCCGGACTATTTGATGGCTAATCTAAGACCCCAATTTCTTTATACTGCAGCCATGCTTTAGTTCGCTTGGCAGGATGAGATGATGCTCTATCCTGTTGAAACGCGATGTCAACACACTTTCTTCTAGGTTGTTAATGTATTTTTGAGCATTAAACATCCTATCAATAAAGTGCAGTTGGCCTACCCCTTTGGCAGACATACAATCCCAGACCAATATGCTTGCTGGAAAGTTAAATTTGAGACACTCTTTTATGGTAAGCTTCAGTTTTGTTTCGGATTACTCTCCTTCGCGCATCACCGACACTCACATCAAATTAAGCTTCATCGCTAAATATAATGGAGTTCCATTGCCTTTGAGTCCAAGACATTCGTTTGCAAGACCATTGGAAATGCTCCTTTTTATACCCTTGCAGAGGGTATTATAAAATTGGTCAGATGTTTGTAACGCACAGAAGGAGAAGTTCCCGACCCCATAAAGTATATATATTCTTGATCAGCATGAGAAGCTGAGTCGATATAGCCATGTCCGTCTGTCCGTCTGTCTGTGCGTACGCGTTTTACTCAGCCATCTTAAGAGCTATTGGGATGAAATTTTTTTTGTGGGCTTTTTATTACCCCGGCTAGATAAAGTATGAAATTTGTCAGGATCGGGCCACTATATCATATAGTTCTGGAACAAACATTTTTGCAAAAATTGGAGTATCCCTATGAAATATATACTAATATGATAGTATTTGACATAAATTGACAGATCCCAAAATTTGAATCTGATCGGATAAATAGAACAGAAGTTACAGTCAACACAAATCGGTTCAAATGATGACCTAGTAGACAGCAAGCAGCGCTGCCGGCAGCAAACAGCGCTGCTTGCTGCTCAAACAGAGCACATGCATACACACACACAGACGCAGCGCTACAAGAACTGTATGTGTATGCGTGTTGTGCTTTGCTTAGGGAATGATGCAAGAAGAAAGAAAATTTATTATAAAAAGAGAAATAATTTGAATGTTTTGTTTGTGTATTGATGAATTCAGTTGCAGGGAAAGAAATTTCAAAATGTAAAAAAATTATAAAAAAAGACGGAAGGGGTATATAAACTTCGGCATTGCCGAAGTTAGCTTCTTTGATATTTTTCCAAAGCGTAAGCAATGGTTTTCCCTTGGCCTAATAGTAATTTTAGATATTGAGTAAGTAACACTGGTAATCCTTATACATACATAGGTACTTTATAGAACTTATATCCAATATTTTGCAATTGCCTGCGAGTTCACTCGCGTTTAACACTTTTTCCTATTTTTTCAGACCATTCTGTTGCTAAATTTAAATTTTTGGCCACGATTAGCCTTCACAATTGTGGCCAGGGCTCTTTTATCACGAGCTGTTATTGCCGAAGTTCGGAATCTCTTTGCAACATTATTTTCAGTATTGCCCCTTTTCCTTTAACTGTTTATTATTCCTTAAACAAACGATTTAGTCAGATTTAATTCTTTGGCTATTTCATTAAAAGATTTCCCAGATTAATTATAATCTACAGCTAAACGTCTTATTTCATTGCAAATCGGTCTACCACGTTGCTAAACGTTGTATAATTTAAAGCAGTAAACATAAGTATTTTTCATAACTGTTTCTAGACTATGACTAGATACTGATTATGTTACACTGTTTGCCTTTCATTTGATCTTCTTTCAATTATAAGCTAAGCTATCGCACTGTACGAATAAATACTGGTCAAATTTTTTTTTTAACAAGTTAATCCGAGCTTTCAAAGAAGTTATCGTTTTTGTGGTTGTTGTTGAAGTACAAGAAATAGAATAGTATGATCTTTCAGAAAAAATATTATTGCATGAGTTATCTACTTAAGTGTTAAAAATATCGTCTGTTAAATATTAAATTCGTGTACAAATGCTTGCCAGACGAATTAATTATGGTCGGGGGGCTCGTAATAACATTGACAAGGAAATCACAGATGTGTCAAGCGCCAAAAATGGTCTCAAGGCGTATTGAACAAGGATGAAAAGTCTAGAAATAAAAGTAAGAACTGGTAAAAAAAAAACTTAAAAACAGCCACAAAGGATTTTCCTATAATATATGAGCAGCATTTTTAGTACAAAAGTTTTGATGTTTATGCCGGCATATTCTTTTTTGTTTAATTGTTGTTGTTCAATGTTAATAAAAAGACCTGTTATGTGCGAGAAATAAAATACTGTACCTTAATTTAAGTAAAAACTCTATTCGTTTCGTGCGCTAAACTTGGCAGAAAAATATTTTTAAAATACAGTTAACGACCGACAATTGTATAAACTGCGCGCAATAGGTATGTAATGTGTATGTGGGACAAAGACTTATCTTGTTATTTTGTCTAAAATATGCAGATTTGCGTTCTCTTGTCCTTCTATATTTTGCTTGTAGTGTGCTAAACGATGATAAAAAAAATTGTGAAAAAAAAGTATCACGGTTTTCCAGTTAAATTAATTTTTAGAATCCAACGTTGAGTTTTGCGAACGAAATAAGTAAATGGGGCAGATTGCTTTGCTTTGATTTGTGGGTAGGTAAGCACATGAAATAAGTACTTAGAATCACAAATTTTGTTAAATCTTTTATAATTAACAAACCAAAAAAAAAAAAAAAACAAATTTTCACACATTATCAAAATTTGTGGCAATTCGTAATTAATTTGTTTTTGTATTAGAAAAGGTCAAGTTTCGCTCTATTATATGATGGAGAGGGTAGGAGATTTATGGCACTGTGTGATGTCGAGATCCCAATTAGAAAAATTGCAGAACAAATTGGCGAAAAATTGCATACCACCAAAGAAACATATAATTGTTTCTAGGCTAGACCCTGTTGTCACATCTGATGATGTAATAGCCTATACATATTCGGAAGAAAGTTAACGTCTCGAATATTGCGGTGGACAAGTTTAAATTTTCGTATTTTCGGGACAAGTCGTCCTTTAAAATTAGTGTTTCTGCCAATATCTTTGACATTATATGTCGAGAAGATTTTTAGCCAAAGCATATAATAATTAAAGAATTTGCTGGTGTGTCAAAAAACTAGTTTCGTCCCTTAACCTGGGTTGCCAGAACGTTAGAGGACTGAAATCTAAACTTCCTAATCTCTATGTAGATAGTCTTTCTTTTCAACATAACATTCTTGCTTTTACGGAGGCGTGGCTAAAACCTGACATTGCTGATGCATCGGTCTTTTCCAAACTTTTCTATATTCAGACGTGACCGGATTTCTCGCGAAGGTGGTGGCGTTCTGATAGCTGTCGATGCTGCTTTATCATCTGAAGTGATTCAATTTTCTAGTACCCAGGAGATTGAGTTCGTCGGTGTTAAAGTAAATCTTAAATCTTGTAATGCTTTTATTACTTGTTCCTATATTCCCCGATCGTCAGACATTATGGTCTATTTAATTCATTTAGAGGCAATTCAGTTTATTTCCTTTTAAATTTCTAGTTAAGACATGCTCATAGTTTTAGGTGATTTTAATTTAACTGCTTTATCCCAAGTTAATCATGTCTTTAATTCTAATGGAAAATCGTTAGATCTTATTTTTGTATTGGATTCTTCTTATTGAGACGTTTTGAGGATCGAACCTTTTGTTCTTCTCGAAGATAAATTTCATCCAACATTAAATTTAAAAATTGATTTACCCTCACTATCACCATTACTTGGTTCAAATGAGGTACCTCTAACTACGTGTTTTCGTAAGAGTGACTTTGCCAGCCTTAATGAAAATATTTTTACTACCGATTGATCTTATCTGTACAATTGTAGAGATATGAATTGTATACAGTCGCTCGTTCAAAATTCATGATGCTTAATACACAATGCTATAAGAATTATCTTCAGCGCTGTTAGCTTCAGTTTTCTTCTGACCCTAAACAAGTTTATAATTTCGTTAATTCTAAACGTAAGACTTCTGTGCACCCATCTTTTTTGTCCTTTCAAAATAAAAAAGCGAGCACTGATCAGGCAACCCATCAACCAACTATCAATTAACCCATTTTTATTTTTTTTTTTTTTTAACGTTTAATATATATTTGTTGAATCTACTCTTAAATTAGAGCCTAACAACAAGTTTGAGATATTTTTCTTAATCTAGTAATTATGATATATCCAGGGGATATTGCAGGCGGCCCTAATCATTTATTATTGGGTTGGTCTGTCATTTCTTTTAAGACGATTTCTATTATTAGTTCGCGTAAGGGAATTGGCCAGAACATTAGGGTGTACACACAGTTTCGCAGAATACTTTAGTTGTTGACTACCTATTTCATATTTTACGCTAGGTATATTTAGATCATTTTGAATGTTGTCGTTCCGTATGTACCACGGAGCCCCAGTGATTGATCTTAAAATCTTCGACTGCGCCCTTTGTATAATGTCGATATTGCTGGTACTTGCATTTCCCCATAGTACGGTAAGTCCAGATGAGTTTCAGTGCGGAGTTGTATAGGAGGACTTTATACTCCAGACGAAGAGGGGACCGAGCATTGATGATCCAATGTAAGCTACTCGCTTTCAGTTTAAGCTGTAACTTTTTTGCCTCGATGTGCTTGCGCCAAGTTAGTCTTCTGTCTAGGTGGATACCAAGGTAAGTGACATCCGCGGCTTGAGGAATTGGTACGTTGTTTAGCATTATAGCTGGACAGTTTCTTTTGTTAAGCGTAAATGTAACATGTTTGCATTTTTGCTCGTTGACCCGGATACGCCAGGTTGCTAGCCATTCCTCTACCACCTTGAGGTGTTCCTCTAATTTTGCAGACGCTTGTATTGGGCATTTGGATCTGCTGAGGATTGCCGTGTCATCGGCAAAAGTGGACGTTGTAAGTCCTAAACTCGTTGGTAAGTCTGCAGTGTACAGCAGGTAGAGCAATGGGCCGAGTACACTGCCTTGCGGTACACCAGCTTCGATTTCAAAGTCAGCCGAGACGGAGCCATTACATCTTACAGCGAATTTTCTATTTTAAAGGTAAGATTCCATGAGTTTGTGGGTGTACTGTGGGAGTTTCTGCCGGATTTTGAACATTGGACCCTCCAGCCAAACTCTGTCGAAAGCCTGGGCAACGTCGAGAAAGACAGCCGTACAGCATTCTTTTAGTTCGAATGCTGTTCGTATTTCGGATGTTATACGATTGACTTGTTCAATTGTCCCATGTTTTTCGCGGAAGCCGAACTGATGTGAAGGGATTGTGTTCTCCCATGCCAGAAATGAGTTTAGACGAATCTGCAGGACCTTTTCAAAAAGCTTCGAGACATGGCAGCAAACTAATTGGCCTATAGGATGATGGTTGGGTTTTGTCCTTTCCCACTTTAGGAATCATGATGATAGCGGACCTTTTCCATGCTCTTGGGAAGTAGCCAATTCTTATTATAGCGTTGAACATTTTGCAGATGTATTGTATGGCGATGGTATCATTTTCGGTGTGATTAGGTCATGGCCAGGGGGCTTTGTTCGGCTTTATGTGGTTTTTAATAACTGCAGTGATCTCATCCGATTGGAGTTCCGAGTACTCACTATCCGTTAATGTGCTCGAAGGGGGAAGTACAAATGAGTTTGATGTTGGATTTGGCTGGAAAACCATTTTAAGATGTGTGGCAAATACGGATGCCCTCTCTTAGTCACTGCGGGCCCATCCACCGGTTGGACCCCATATTGGTGAAACTATATTAAAATTGGGTGGGCTTTCCACAGAGGATGTTTAGTGCTAGATGGACTGAGCTTTTCTACGTATTTTCTTTGAGCCCAGATATCCTCTTGTCTTAACTCCTTGGAGAGGTTGCGGCTGGCATGCCTTAGGCGAAGTTTTGCTGCTGGTGATTGAGTAACCTGCCATTCTCTTCTTAGACGTCGTTTTTCCGTTACTAATTGTTCTATCCGCCGGTTCGTAGGCCTGACAGCAGGTTTAGCGTAAGTAGAGGCATGTGGAGTAGATACTCTTGCTGCAGCTCCCATCATCGACTCAAGTGTAGAGACGCACATGTCAATGTCCTCTGCAGCGTCCAGTTTCGGCGAACAGTCAATGTGGGCACTCATGTACATTTTAAATTTAAGCCAATTTGTTTTGTTGTTTGTAAGTATATATGGGCGATCAAGTACTTGAGGTCTTGTTAACAGTGTGAATAGCACTGGAGAGTGATCGGAGGTTAAATCTAGCAGTGTTTCCGCAGTGATCCGATTACGCGGAATCCTCTTGGTTACTGCGAAATCAATCAAGTCAGGCACTTTCTGTGGATCTGTGGGCCAATAAGTAGGCCTACCCGGTGAGACGCAATCCATCTTATTGAGGGGGTTGACTATTGTGTTGTACAACTGCTTGCCTTTAGGATTTACCAGGCGAGATCCCCAGTGCGTATGTTTGGCGTTATAGTCCCCTGCTGCAATGAAGCGTTCTTCGAGTGTGTTAAAGAAACCGGTGAATTCCTTTTCAGAGATTGAGAAGCGTGGTGGGCAGTACAGGGCAACCAACGTAGTGTTGCCGCAGCTGGTTTGGACGGTTATAGCAGTTGCTTGAAGGTGCTGTGTTTCGAATCTGTTGAGAAACGAGTGTTTTATACGGTTTTTGATTAGGATAGCAGTCCCGCCATGAGCTTTTCCGCCTGGATGGTTTGTTGTGTAGAAGGTATATTTTAGTATTTGAAAATTATTTTTTGATGTTAAATGTGTTTCAGATATCAGCATGACGTCGATTTCACATGAGTCTAGGAATAGTAGCAGTTCATTTTTGTGCTTGGAGATGCCGTTAGCACTCCAGAGACATAGGCGTAGGGAAGCCATTATTTATTATCGATAAGCTTCTGGATAAGCAGGTTTGGCATGAACGGCATAAAAGTGGCCATGTTTTGATTAAGTGAGATCAAAAGGGCCTCTAAACCACTTGGAGTTTACTGGCCAAGTTCTGGTGTTCTAGGTGGCGGATTCTGTAGATGGTGAAGCGACGGAGTCTCTTTGGCGGGCTCTGTCTGTCCAGTTCGGAGTACACTAGCGAAGGATGCACTAGGACTGGTTGTAGCAGGCATGTTAGATGATCTGACAGCCTTGGGTAAGAATACCTCCGCTGTAGTTTTGGAGGCGTTGAAGGTGATTTTTGGTCGAGCTGGGGGTTCGCGCCCGTTTAGGTGTGATTTAAGATCCTTGAAGATGGACATCCTCTGTAGTTGGCTGTGTGGTTCCACAGTTACTGCATAGTCTTAGTGCGACGTTGTTTCTGTCCTTGGTGCAAATGCCATCTTTATGATGTTCGCCGCAGCCAACACACACTGACCTAAGATTGCAATTGTTAGCGGTGTGGTTGTATTCCTGGCAGTTTTTACACTGAGGTGGTTGGTATCTCTTATGGGGCTCCTCTACGGTGATTCTTCTGTGCAATAGGAGCTGAAGGTTGTAGATTGGATGCACTTCATTTGGCTTCGTCCGCTTTGCATCTGGTTGGAGCTCGATTTTAAAGAGCGGCTGTGCGACTTTATTCCTGTTGATGATGTTGACAACGGACTTAACCGCAAACCCTTTTTCGGCCAATGCGTCTGCTATTTCTTGGGGTGGGACCGATGGCTCGATCCCCTTTAATACAACCTAGAGCCCTTTACTGCTTTTTAGTTGGTAGGTATAGAAGTTGATGTTAGCATTACGGAGGTACTTTTCGATGATGCGGAAATTGTCCTCAGTTTGGGTTTGACATTTAATTTCTTTTATGTTACCCCTGTTGAGAGGGGTTACAATAAAGTTATTTGCCCCTACTGTTTCTACTAGCTTCGAAATCAGGACGCTGCAGTTGGCTCCACGGATGTATAAAAGGGGCGGTCTAGCCGATTTAACTATATCTACAACGCCGGCTTGATCGTCTTGCTGATCGGCAAGAATTTTAAAACGATTCCCGCTTAGAAGTGCTACTCGTTCATTTGGTTTGGTTATTTTCGGCGTGTTGCCACTTTTTTTCTTTTGCGGGCTTAGCTTCCGCTTAGTTATTTTAATATATCTATCCATTCCAGTTTGGACAGAAGGCGTTGGGTTTATTGTCGTGGCTGACTCTGGGCGACTTTTCGTTGACGGCTTGAGGCATGTCAATACTTCGGTAGACGTTGCAGTAGTTGCTGTCAACGAGCTGACGGTGCTGGTCGGTGCAATCGTTGACCCAGTTATCGATATTGATGGAGAAGCACACTGCTCTCTCCACGGCAAATTGCTGTTGATTGCTGAGTGGCTTGCACTTTCGGTGTTATTACTTACGGTAGCATTAAGTTGGTCGGCGACACCACCAAAGTACGCTTTCCGATGCGTTGGACCGAAATTTTTTGACATAAATTGACAGATCCCAAAATTTGAATCTGATCGGATAAATAGAACAGAAGTTACAGTCAACACAAATCGGTTCAAATGATGACCTAGTAGACAGCAAGCAACGCTGCCGGCAGCAAACAGCGCTGCTTGCTGCTCAAACAGAGCACATGCATACACACACACAGACGCAGCGCTACAAGAACTGTATGTGTATGCGTGTTGTGCTTTGCTTAGGGAATGATGCAAGAAGAAAGAAAATTTATTATAAAAAGAGAAATAATTTGAATGTTTTGTTTGTGTATTGATGAATTCAGTTGCAGGGAAAGAAAATTCAAAATGTAAACAAATTATTGCCAAAGACTGCAAGGGTATATAAACTTTGGCATAGCCGAAGTTAGCTTCTTTGATATTTTTACACTAAATTTTGCGGAGTGCATTAAAAAACACGTCTGCACGCCGCGGCGGTTGAATTAAATGTGCCATCAACCCATTTTAAAATTGTTTTTATTGTCTGCCGAATCTTCCTCTTTTCCATCTATTTGGAAGGAGTCGTATATCATTCCTCCGCATAAAAATGGCAAAAAGTCCGATGCGTCTAATTATAGGGGTATTTCAAAATTATCCGCTATTCCGAAAGCTTTTGAGAAAATCATAACCTTGCAATTGCAACATTTTTGCAGCTCTATTATTTCGCCATCCCAACATGGGTTTGTGAAACGTAGATCTACAACCACCTACCTTTTAGAATTTACCTCTATAATCATCAAGGGGTTCAAAAATGCTACACAAACTGATGTCATATACACCGACTTCACTAAAGCCTTTGATTCTGTTAATCATACCCGATTACTTTCTTAACTGAACGACATTGGATTCCCACCCCTTTTCCTCTCTTGGGTTTGAGAATATTTAACAAACAGAAAACAGAAGGTACATTTCAAGTCTTATTTTTCCTATTCCATTTCTGTGACATCTGGGGTACCTCAAGGTAGTCATCTTGGCCCCCTGCTTTTCACTTTATTTATTAACGATCTTCCATCAGTCATTATTCATTCGCGTGTGCTTATGTATGCTGACGATGTTAAGCTTTGTCTTACTTATAAAGAAACAGATTCATTTAATCGGCTACAAGCTGATCTTAAACATTTTCAGTCCTGGTGCCAGTTTAATTTATTAAATCTTAACACTGCCAAATGTAAGGTAATGACTTTTTATCGTAATTCTCCTCAACTGGTCAGTTATTTTCTAAATAATAGTCCTTTGGAACGTCTAAATAATATGAATGATTTGGGCGTACTTATGGACCATAAGTTAAATTTTAATACCCATACTTCCACCACGGTCGCAAAGGCCATGGGTGTTCTGGGTTTCATTAAAAGATGGTCAAAAGAATTTGATGAGCCCTATACCACTAAAGTTCTTTTTACTTCGCTTGTCCGTCCTATTTTGGAGTATGGATCTTGCATTTGGTCACCTCAATATTAGTCGCACCAGATTAGACTTGAATCCCTTCAAAAGCAGTTCTTGTTATTTGCTCTTCGTGGCTTAAGCTGGGATCGCAATGTCAATTTGCCTTCGTATTCTAGTAGACTTCTCTTGATAAACCTTCCTTCCTTAATTAACCGTAGAATTATGCTTGATGTTATTTTATGCACAAGCTCCTAATCGGTGATATTGACTCGCCTGAGTTATTGGCTCAGGTAAATTTGTCGGTGCCATGTAGACAGAGTAGACATCATATTATACCTTTAACCCTTAGTCGTTGTTTTTCTAATTATACCATGCATGAACCTTTGATTACAACCTTTTATTCCCTGTAATCTGCTCAGAATCTTCTATTAACACAAAACAAACATTATTTGTTTGTCTGTTTTTTCCATTGTGTATCTGTCCACGCGATTCGTGCCGTTCGTTATACGGCTGCACCCCTCGGTCAGTCGGGTGGGAGGTGGTCAGCTATCTGTTTGGGCTCGCGCGTAACAGGCTTTGCCTGGTGTCGTAGGGGGCCACTTAAACGTACTCCGTATAGTATCGTTAACGTCCGCTATATATCGTAGCAATGGAGCAGCTTTCCAAAAGGCATTATTTTTTTAAGTGCGGTTCAGCTGAACACAAAATAAGTGATTGCTTGGGCGAAACGAAATGTTTTAAGTATAATGAGAACGAAGATTTTGCTAGACATTAATGGTGGAAACGATGAAAAGAATTCTCGTGAAGATTTTAAAGTCTGCAATATAGTTAATCGTCGACGATTTAAAAAGATGTCCGTAAATGGTGTTTTGGTTGACTTACACAGGATCGGATGTGGCGATCTTCTTAGAGTTGCCAAACATCGAAGTGCATAGGAACGAATCTACGTTGACTGGGCTACGCAGAAAAGAAACTAGAGAATGTCTTTGAGGTTGCCAGTGTATATTAAATAGCAGTTCGCGAATTAATAGAAAGCAGCAGAAACAAAATCAGAACGAATGCCCAGTCAAATTTAAAATTATTCCGGATGCAACAACAATGAAGTCGTTTCATCAGTCGCTATCACGATTGACTGCCTGCGAGGCAGAAGCAGTCAAAAACCAAGTAGACGAATGGCTGACCCAAGGAATAGAACGAAAGTCAACATCGAGTGTGGCTAGTCGATTAGTTATTGTTCAAAACAATGATGGTGCACCAAGGACTTGCATTGATTATCGAAAACTCAACACTATGACCATGTCTGACCATTTTCCGGTCCCATTGATAGACGAAGTTTTGGAAAAGCTTCAAGCGGCCACATTCTTTTCAGTTCTGGATTTGGAAAATAAGTCCAGTAAGTACCTAACAACATTTGTTTGGACTTAAAAATTCACCAGCCGCATTTATAAAATTTGTGAACTATTTCTTTCAAAATTTAATCAACGATAATGTAATAAAGTTGTATATGGACGATATAATTGTGTATGCACATTCCGCTGATGCCTGCTTAAAGAAGCCGTGGAAGTTGAAAATCAAATGGAAAAATGCAGTTTCTTACAGTCACGAATTAACTTTCATTTGCTGTGGATTCACTTTAGATAAGTGACAGAATTTTCAGCGTGCAAGCAGAAGACAATGAAGGAAGACGTACCAAGACATCGTTTGTGCTGTATTTGCTACATTTCTTCTGCGATATTGTTCACGAACTAAGAAAAGGTATATAGCACGTAAATCATCCGGGCCGCTATCCACAATAAATTTATAATATAACAACGGATGTATCGTCACACATCAAAAAGGCGCAAAGTTTTGATAACCACATTAAGGCTGTGGTAACTATCCTCAATAGTTCATAATCGTACGAGAATTACGAAATGAAAGGCGGTACTGTACAAAGCAATAGATGGTAATGAGGCCACATGGAACATGGAACATTTCAAAAGCATCCAAATTTTTGGCAAACATGCGACGCCTCCCCTCGGATACGGCAAGTGAATGAATAATTATCACACTCTTTCTTGCAGAGATGCCTCAGACAATGCGTCTAACTTAAAAAAGCTTGCCAAAATAGCAGACAAAATGATAGAAGCAGTGGAAAACAAACCGTTTTATTCACACAACGTTCTATTTGTGCTATGACGCCTAGCGATTCAACTTCAGATGCTATAGAGAGCAAATGCTTGCTCAACATAAAAATTCGAAAATCTTCAAAAAGAGCTGAAACAGTTTTGAACACGAAAACATGATGCTCAGTCTTGCTCACGTAGCGTATCACGTGGCCGATCGCAAAGTGTAACTCATCACATCGAACCGCATGGTAGATCCGTTGCGGATCGGCCTTGTCGCCTGTTGGGTGATAAGCTAGCCTCAACGAAACAGCATTTCCATCTTCTAATAAAACAAGAAATTTGCCGTCCTTCGAGTTCATGGTCAATGCCACTTTATTTGGTTCCGGATCGTTATCCTATCGCTCATATCAACGATTTCACCGATCAACCGTTTTCACAGTTTTTCAATGCTCGATTTGGTAAAACCTTACTATCAAAACCCGATGGAGCCAAACGACGTCCAAAAGACAGCTGTCTGCACACCTTTTGGACTCTTCGAACTTTTGCCCTTTGGGTTAAAAATGCCACTCAAACCTTTCAACGATTCATGGACACACAAAAAATGTTGTTAAGTTTATATTCTCTCAAACTCTTTGGAAGAGCATAAAGAACATATTCGCTCGGTTTTGTAAATTCTCCAAAACCATGGAATAAAGGTATTCACCTTAAGCAAAGCATGCAACACTTTTATCGTTTCCGTCACCAAATGCAAAACTCAGTTTAACCTGTGATGCTTCTGACTCGGCCATCGGATTCAGAGATAAATAACATCTAGAAGACACTAGGTTTTTTCTCCAGATGGCTTTTCAAGATTGTGTGATATTCGGATGCCCACTTCCGTAAACTTGTCTGAAATCGAGGCACAGACAACAGACCTTGAGTTATGGGAATTGGAACGCCCAAAACAATTACAACAGATCAAGGCTCGCAGTTCGAATCGGCTATTTTCCAGAAACTCACACAGCTCATCGGTAGCAGACAGTGGTATGTATCTGTTTTGTATCTGGATTTTTGGGTGATAGACAGTGGTATGTATCTGTTTATCACCCAAAATCCAATGATTTAATCGAACGATGGCATAGATCTCCAAAAGCCGCATTGATGTGCAACGACGGCACACCTTGGACAAAACTTTTGCCAACTGCGCTTCTTGGACTACGCACTTGTTTCAAACCGGACATCAACGCATCAGCTGCGGAAATGTTGTATGGAACGGCACTACGACTACCCAATGAATTTTTTGAAGATTTGGACAAGCCATCAATGTCTGCATCATTTTTAAGTCCTTTTCGTGAACATATGCAAAAACTTCGCCCTAAGCTCACGTCTCATCGTATCAAGGAAAGAATGTTCATTTTAAAAGGCATCGATCAATGTTACATGCTTTCATAAGAACTGACGCAGTCAAGAAACCGCTTGAGCCATCGTTCTCTGATCCTTACGAAGTTATAAAACGTTAAACGGATTGAAACTTCGTTCCAAAAGTCAATGGAAAGAAGGTCGCCGTTTCAGTAGACAGACTCCAGCCAGCGTCCAAAGCAAAGGAAGACCAACAACCCGAGACTCAAGATATGAAACGCCCTGCACCAATGACATATGAGAAACATAACGGAGTTTGTTTTTCACCTTCAAATTCAGGATTTCCTCATTGGACGGGTCCTATGGCGACTCTGAAAATACTGGTTCGCCCTCTGTTTGTCGTTTCCCAATCCTAAACTGAATTATAAGTATTATAGTTGTTGTTTAACACTGTATCGCTTCTTGCAAAACTTACCAAGTTCCTAATAAACGTTTCTACATTTAAATATATTTGGCTGCCTTATTATTTTTCAGCAGCCATAGCGGATTAAATAATCATGGTGCCAAAGCAGATGGCAATTTTGCTACCCGCAAGACAATGCATGCGATTTGCCAGCAGTATTGGATCCCTTATTTAGAGCGTAAGGGGTCTAATTTTATTGATAATTGTATCATTTGTATAATTCACAGCAAAAAAAACTTGGCAAGCAAGTTCAGATGCATTTGATTAACATACATCGTTGCATACTCTGCATATCGACCATTTGAGTCCAATGAATACCACGTCTAAGTCGTACAAATATATCCTTGCCATGGTAGACGGATTTGCGAAACTTGTCGGCTCTTTAGCACGAAGTCAACAGGCCACGATGAAGTCATGAAAAAACCCACAGAATGATCTAACATATGTGGTTTCCCTAGGCTCTGCCTTTCTGTCAAACGCATTTGCAGAGTTCGTCATTAATAATAAAGTCGAACACAACCTAACAACCACTGGAGCTGCTCGAGGCAACGGGCAAACAGACGCGTGAATCCATCTTTACTGACCGTCATATCGGAGCTGTCTGCAGATTCAAGCACATGGTGAAATGTGTCCTACAGGTTTAAAAGGCTCTTAACTCACAGGTCCAGGCATCTACTAAAATTTAGCCATTCGAGCTGATGTTTGGAACGAAAATGTGTGCACAAGTTGGAGATCGAGTATTATGTCTAATCAACGAAGAATTCATTAATAAGTTTAATGTTGAGCGAGAGAGTTTGCGTGGCGGAAATTGGCCAGTAGTTTTCTTGACCCTCATGAGGTATCTAAGATAAACAGGAACGGCCGCTATGATGTACGTAAAGCAGCCCAAGTAGACTATTCGAATAAGTCGACCACAAGCTCCAATAATATGAAGCTGCAGAGGAATGCTATTGACAATGACAACCCGGAATCATCTGAGGCAGATGATGATGATCAGGAGGGCCGAATGTGAAACGGCATTGTCCAGATCAACGGCTTTGCCTGTCCCTGGCAATTAAGAGATGTCTAGAAGACAGAGAGAGCGAATTGGACCGTGAGTCGTCAGTAGTCCGTTGCAGTTTAGAGTTGAAAGTAGTTAATCGCAGTCGTCAGTTGTCAGTCGAAAGTCGTCGCGAAGCTCAATCAAAGTTGTTCTCAGTTGTCTTTTAATAACCAAGTTTCTGTATCCTAACCACTCAGTATCATCTATAATATGTACTATTGTCAATAAACATAATCATTATAATAAACTTTACATTTGCGGATCGTCCAGTTCTGAGTTGGATTAGGCTTGTCATTATCTTTACATACAAATATACTGTATATACTTCACGAAGTGCCTGCAAACCCAGGCTATACAGGCTATATGGATATACCTGGCTTTATGGATATACCTGGAGTCGGGAATTTGACAGCGTCTTAATCTCACTTTGGATAAAATTATGTACATATTTGCTTTTATTCTATGTATGTTGAAAATTGTTTTTCTTTTTTTCACATAAATTTGTCAGGGGCCCTTGAAGAAATACATACATTTAAACTGATTATAATATATTTCTTCCTAGAAGAGTTATACAGATTTGTGAATGGATTGAATAAAATTTTATAATTTCAAAACTGAGTTTTAGCTGGGCTTCAGGTCAATAAATCTTACTAATTCATTTGTAAGATTTTAAATCTTAGGCAGCACAAAAGGTGAGCGGGTTGTCTGTATAGCTATTTCAAGAACCACCAAGTTCTATCATCAGCAGACTGCTATAGAATCCACAGTTGTAATGGCCATACCATATCTTCAACGCTAAAAGTAGTTGGGAATTCAAACGATATGAACCAAGAAAAGAACGGCAAAGCTTGCAACTTGTATATACTGCAGGCGTTGTATATCTCGGATTCAGCAGGATCGGACCACTATATCATATAGCTCCCATACAAACGTCAAAGTCACGAACAGTGACTTTTCTCAATAACTTCGTTATTTTATCAGCAATTGTCATAAAAGTTGGTATTGGTCAGTTTTGTGTTTTTATTAATAATTGTGCCAAATTTGATCAAGATCGGGTGACTATATCATATAGCTCCCATACAAACGTCAAAGTCACGAACAGTGACTTTCTCAATAACATCATTAATTTTATAGCTATTGTCATAAAAGTTAGTATTTGTCAGTTTTGTGTTCTTATTAATAATTGTGCCAAATTTGATCAACATCGGGTGACTATATCATATAGCTCCCATAGGAACTATCGGTGAAAAACAGTGATTTTGATCGTTATTTCGTATGCTAAGATTGTAGATCTTTCGCAAACATTAGCCTTTTTAGATAAAACTTATTTCACTTTGATGGCTATAGCTAAGGAAAGAGTAACCCAAAAAGTTGCAAGGGTATACAAACATTGACGCGGTCGAAGTTAGCCCCGGCCTTCTGGTTTTAAACATGTTTCGCTATATTTCAAAAATACGCAACAAAAAGCCAAAAAAAAAAAAAAAACAAGTGATAAATTAGTGGACCAAAATTGATGATCAATCGATGTTATTTCAAAAGTGCCTAATGTCGGAAAGGTACAAGTTCTATTTAAATTGATTTATTGTGTATTTCATTGTATGAGTTGTTTTGCCACAAACTTTCTTCAAGAAAAAGGGAGATTTCAATAAAAGCAAGATGAAATCCTACAAGAGCTATTTACCTCAGTAGGACTTTGATCGGTAATTGGTCAAAAATAAGAAAGTGAAAACTTTAGATAACCCCCAGGCGAGTAGACTATAGTGGGGGGCACACATGATGGTGCAAATCCTACGCTGACCAGACTCTTTCCGATTTGCCAAAACGATCCCTTCGTACAGTTTCTGGTCATTCAGATATGCATTCTACTGATGTTCTTGGTCGTATTTCCATAGTTCATCCGAAGAATGATGATTGTTTCTATTTGCGGTTGTTACTGATACATGTTCAAGGGCCAACATCATTTGAATCACTACGAACTGTTAATGGAATAGTGTACCCCACTTTTCGTGCAGTGTCAAGAGCTGAATTTGCTTGGAAACGATATTCATTGGGACACGACAATTGCTGAAGCTGGACGGACGGACGAACATTACCATTTGAACTCGTCTCGTCGTTCTGATCAAGAATATATATACTTTATATGGTCGGAGATGCTTCCTTCTATGCGGTGCACACTTCTGAACAAAATTAACTAGTATAACTAGTGTCGCGCAGACTTTTGACGAAAGCAGTACTATGTCGCTTTGTTACGCAGCTACACGCAGAAAAATGAATGCTTCACTTTCTTACATGGCAAGTTTCAAAATATTTTGCCATTATTTATATTTTGTCCCTATAGGGTCAAAAATATAAGCGAACCCGCATATCGCGCATCTAATATAAATGTAATATATACATGTGTGCACATATATACATATATAGTATGAAATATCAAAGAAGCTAACTTCGGCAATGCCGAAATTTATATACCCTTGCTGTCCTTGGCAATAATTTTTTTACATTTTGAAATTTCTTTCCCTGCAACTGAATTTATCAATACACAAACAAAACATTCAAATTATTTCTCTTTTTATAAAAATTTTTCTTCTTCTTGCATCATTCCCTAAGCGAAGCACAACACGCATACACATATAGTTCTAGTAGCGCTGCGTCTTTGTGTGTGTATGCATGTGCTCTGTTTGATTTGATGAAGACTTAGTAGGCAGCAAGCAGCGCTGCCGATCAGATTCGAATTTTGGGATCTGTCAATTTATATCAAATATTATCATATTGGTAAATTTCATGGGGATACTCCAATTTTTGCAAAAATGTATGATATAGTGGCCCAATCCTGTCAATTTTCATACCTTATCTCACTCGGGTAATAAAAAGCCCCCAAAAAAAATTTCATCCTAATAGCTCTTAAGATGGCTGAGTAAAACGCGTACGCACAGACAGACGGACAGACGGACATGGCTATATCGACTCTGCTTCTCATGCTGATCAAGAATATATATACTTTATGGGGTCGGAAACGTCTCCTTCTGTGCGTTACAAACATCTGACCAATTTTATAATACCCTCTGCAAGGGTATAAAAATATGTGTAATAGCTGATACAAAATATGCATTCATTTTTAAGATATTTAGGTAAAAGGAACCCAAGGCCTATAACTGTATTTTGTTTTAATTTTTTATTCGTTTCTGAACAACTGACATGTAACATTTCAAAACACTCCGCAATGCACATTGGGCCAGATTCACTTTTTTTTGGCATAAACTACATTTCAAATGCTACAGAGCTAAAATTTTGCAAGCACATAAGTCAGATGAAAATAGAATTTTTTTTTTTTTTTTTTTTTTTTTTGAATATACCACGTTTTTACCGCTATCCGCCCAAAATTGTAAAAATGACCCCATTTGCATACTTTTTAGGCTTTATTTTTAAAATTTTGTAATCCTTTTTTAGAAAACAGCATGTATGTATAAAATAATTAAAGGATGTCTATACAATTTATTTTTTTTCAAGCAACGCTTCAAATCTTCAGACGTAATGCTGAAAATGCCCCAATAACCAATAACTGCGCATTTTAGAATGGAAAATTTCTCATTATATTTAAGTATAAACACACAAAATAGCATCATATACCATTAAGTTAGATGAAAAACATGAACATTAATCTGAGTATTCGACCTGCATCTCCAGGGAAATGTCACTGTTTTCGTGATCCGTATCCAAGTCGCTATCGTCGCTGCTTGAGAAATTTTCTTTGTTATTGTTATTAACATTTGGTGCTTCTAAAAGTTCTATAACTTCCTTTGGTCGTGGGTTTTTCTTATTTTGAGCTACTCGTTTGTTAATATTAATGCTTGAAAGAAAAGGGTCAGATGAATCCATTGATTTATTGAATACATCCGTTATGTTATTGATACGAGAATTCCGTCTTGCATATGATCGTCTATCACGTTTATAAAGTTTGTTGCGCGCTTCAGATGCATTTTCCCCAAAGCAACCAATAGGTAATACTGATGACGCCATTATCTGCGAACCGTGAATCAAAACTGTATGGACAGTTGCTGACATTGGGTACCAAGAATAATTCTGCATATAGTTTGACGCAGTTTCTTGGCAGAATTGGCTGAATTTGGTAATATTTATACGAAATTCACACGAAATAATAATCAAAATGATGTGAAATCGTTGATATTTCGGCTTTCATTTCGTTTGTTACATTATTTCGTCGTAATTGGCCAATAATCCAGTCAATAACTGCTTTTCCATTTCGCTTTTTTTCAATCCATACTTCAAGAAGTGCAGCATGGCTAACCTTAAAATTGGCTTAAAATGCAAAATATCGAGAGAATGGGCCAAAATGGGCAAAAACAGTTAATCACACGTTCAAGGTTGAACCTTAGAGTAAACATTTGCATAATTATTTTTTGGCACAAATTGGCAGAAATTATTTTTTTAGTCCCAAATAGACGAAGACTTTCACTAGATTTATTCTAAAATAAGACATTACAAACACAGCTCACAACTACAACATTGATAGCATATTTTAAAAACATTTATAAATAATAAATTTTTCATACCTTGACCTTTATTTTCCATTTTGTCGCCAAAAAATTTGGATAGAAGGTGTGGCTGCAGCAAAAGCTCAAAATTAAGTGATTATTTTCGTCAATTTTGACAAAACAAACAGCTGATCAAACATGTGACTTTGAAGGGCTGCCAAAAAATGCAGGGTTGCACATAAATTTTTTTAAAATTTTGTTTTGATGTACCCAATGTATGCCCTTTTCAAATATCAAGTATATCCTACTAATATCTACCAAATTTAATTTTAATCGAACTAGAAACATGGAAGATATACGTATAAACCAGTTTTACTAAACGGTCCATAAGGGTGGAGTTGGCCGTATGCTAGTGGCGAGAAAGCGAGATAGCATATGCTATGAGGCATGTAAAATAGGCGTGTTTAATAGACATAAACACCAAGTTCGAAATTTAAAATATTTGTTCACCTGGTGGATAGTATACCGAAGTCGGCGAGACGTCTTCATTAAATATAATTTAAAAAAAAAAAAAATGTTCCAATTTGTATACTATACACCTATAGGGTGCAATGGTATATATGTATATTAATGTCGCCAAATTGTAGGTACATACATATGTAACAGGCAGAACCCAAATTAGATAAAATTTTCTATAGACTATACTAGCTATAAACATCAAATTTGGAATGTCTACTGGATTACTACACACGCAGATTTAGCTTTTTTCAAAATTATGCCAATGCCCTAAATTAAATACAACTGTTTTTTTCAAAAACCAACAAAACTAGATCCACCGAATGTTTAAAATTTTTTTCTGCCACGCCCACATTCGCCTTCATAATCTAGAAAAAAACGATTACCTGTCGATGAGCCCTATGAATATCTACCAACCTACCAAATTTTAATAAAAATCGGACTAGAAACATATAAAATATACGTATAAACGAGTTTTACTAAGCGGTCCACGAGTTTTAGAAGCGGTTGACTTGGTCGTAGTGCTCGTGTATTTTGTGTATAGCATATTGCATGAGGCGAATTTAATAGATTTACATTTGTTGTTTGAAATTCAAAATATTTTTTCACCTGGTGCATGGTATACCAAAGTCGGCGAGACGACTTACTTTAAATAGCCATGAGTGTATATTTGTTTACCGTGATGGGCAAACCGAATGCAAAGTAATAAAATCAGTATTTCTTTTATTTGAGCACTTTTAATAACTATTTTTTCTTTATTATCTATCTTTTGTGCGTCAGCATTCACAAGGTAAAAATGATACCAAGAAATGAGAGAGGGCCGGGGCTAACTTCGACCGAGTCAACTTTTTGGTAACTCTTTCCTTACCCATAGCCGTAAAAGTGGAAAAACGTTTTATCTAAAAAGGCTAATGTTTGCGAAAGAACGGCCTACAATCTTAGCATTGGAAATAATTAAGATATTGGTCAAAGTTACTGTTTTTGACCGATCGTTCCTATGGGAGCTATATGATATAGTCACCCGATCTTGATCATTTTCTATATCTAGCATTCAGGCAGATCGGATCACTATACCATATAGTTCCCATACAAACGTCAAAGTCACGAACAGTGACTTTTCTTAATAACTTCGTTATTTTCTGAGCTCTTGTCGTGAATTGAATAATGATGAGTTAATTACACCTATAAAGAACTGACTAAATTTGATCAAGTTCGGGAGACCATATCAACAGAAAACAGTAACTTTCATCAATAACTTCGTTATTTCGTATGCTAAGATTGCGGGCCGTTCTTTCGCAGACATTAGACTTTTTAGATAAAAAGTTTTTACACTTTGATGGCTATGGATAAGGAAAGGGTTATCAAAATAGTTGCAAGGGTATACAAACATCGACGCCGTCGTTTTTGAATATGAATTCGTGGGTAAGTTTTGAGTGTCCGAATCGTATTCTTTGAAATTTGATGACGTCTGTTCGTTTAACATTGTTGTCTATTTTTATTTGTGAGTCTCTTATCGATGTTTGGTTCATATTAGTCGTCTTGTAGTGGTCTGATGTATTCCTCCAAACTTTTTTAAGGATGATGCCCTTTATGTACTTTGTTGTGTCTTTGTGGTTAATGTTTTGCTCAACTATATATGGGACACTGTAAGCTATCTTTGTGGCTCTGTCCGCTGTTTCATTGCCCTGAATGCCAGTGTGACCTGGTACCCATATCAAAATTGTTTTGGGGTATTGGTGAGTTACTATGTCACGTATATGAGAGATGTACGGATTTTGGTTGTTGACCTGGCTTCCTGCCTGTATTGCTGACAGTGATTCTGAACAAATTGCAAAATGCTGTTTTTCTCTTAGTGCATATTTACAAGCAGCCAGTATAGCTTCTGCTTCCGCTAATTTGATGTGTGAGGTGTGAGCAAAGCCGTTTTAACTATGTCTGACTCAGTTGTGATGCTGTATGAGACTCCTTGTATTGATTTTGATCCATCCGCGTAAATAAATTTATACCTATCATATCTCTCATTGAGGCTAAGGAGCATTTTGCGATATATTATGGGGGGTGTAGATGACTTAGTCGTATAGTGAAGAGAGAGATTAACTGACTCTTTACTGAGGGACCATGGGTGTTTTAATAATTTTCTGCTTCTTATTGGGGTAAACAATAGATCATTGTGTTTGCAGAAGTTCAAAGTGTTATGCAGAATCGATGGTATTCTGGATGTTTTTTTTCGATTTTTTTTATTTAACACTTCTTGGAGAGGTGTGTTTGGTGCGAGCATTAGACTTTTGTACAGTTTTGCTGTAGCTAGCGAAAATCTCGACTCGATTGGCATAAGGTCGGCTTCATAAAGAAGATTATTAATTGGGGTAGACCGAAGGGCTCCGAAAGTTTTCCTCAATGCATCATGGTAGATCGATTTGAGTTTTATTTTGTAGGAAGGGGGCAATTGCCGTACAAAGGTAAACAAAAGTCTATTTTTGACATGATCAAAGCTTTAATTGCATTTATTAGTGATCTAATGTCACAACTATATTTTTGGTTAGCTAACCATTTTATTATGATAAGTCTTTGTGCAATTTGGACTGTTAAGTTGTCTATGTGTTGTTTTCATCTGTATCTCTTTGTTATAACCAGACCGAGGATTTTTATGGCATTACTTGAGTTGAGGTTGTAAGATTGGGAGCTTAATTGCAAATTGCATTTCTTTTTTTCTGAAAATGTGCATGTTTTTGCATTTATTTACAGATAGTTTTGCCCCCGATTATTCACACCAGTTTAGAATATCTGTGAAAAGGGGATTTATGTTTACCATTATTGTGTTTTTTTTATTTTTATACCATACACCCATAGGGTGAAATGGTATATTAAAGTCGCCAAAATGTATGTAACAGGCAGAAGGAAGCTTTTCCGACCCCATAAAGTATATATATTCTTGATCAGTATCAACAGCCGAGTCGATATAGACATGTCCGTCCGTCCGTCCGTCCGTATGAACACGTAGATCTCAGAGACTGTAAGAGCTAGAGTCACCAAATTTGGTACGTAGACTCGTGTATTACCTACGGTGGTCAAGTTTATTTCAAATTTTTGCCACGCCCCCCTCCGCCCACGAAATTTAAACAAATTTGATTTTCTTAAAGACTATAATAGCTAAAGACATCAAATTTAGTATGATTAATCCTTTAGTAAGCGCGCACAAATTTGTTGCAAAAAAAAATTTGCCACGCCCCCCTCCGCCCACGAAATTTAAACAAATTTGATTTTCTTAAAGACTATAATAGCTAAAGACATCAAATTTAGTATGATTAATCCTTTAGTAAGCGCGCACAAATTTGTTGCAAAAAAAATTTGCCACGCCCCCCTCCGCCCACGAAATTTAAACAAATTTGATTTTCTTAAAGACTATAATAGCTAGAGGCACCAAATTTGGTATGTGTATTTGTTTAATAAATGCGCATGTATTGTATATGCATTGTATTTCCGCCCCCCGTAATTTGGGAAAACTCGATTATCTCACGTAATTTTCTACCTTTTGTAATTAAATTTAACACATTTGAATTTGATACTAATACCCAGCAAAACACCAAATTTGATCAAAATCGGACAAAAAACAACGAAGTTATGCATATAAACGTTTTTCCATAAGGCCGTAGTTGGTCGTTGGCTTGTGGGGGCGCTAGGGTGCTCGTATACTTGAGTGAGGGAGATTCTAAGATATGCTTGTAATAAAAAGCATGTGAAAATGCATTTGTTTAATAAATTTAAAATATTTGCTTTACTGGTGTATGGTATACCTAAGTCGGCGAGACGACTTACTGACTTCATTTTTATTATTGTGAAGTCGTCGGCGTATGCAACGAAGTCGGTTTGCTACAATTTTGTCCAAAACTTTAGCCATGCAAGGGTTTAGTGAAATGGGGCGGTATGAGTTTATTGCAGTTTTTGGTTTATGGATAGGGACTACTACGCTGTTTTTGAAGTTTTGTGGGATATGAGAATTAAGAATCATGCTATACAGTTTTATTACCCGGCTGAGACCTCGCTGGACAAGTTTTTTAGCATAGGGTAAGAGATTCGGTCGAGCCCTGGGCTCTTACCTTTAAGGCTATTTAATGCTGACCTGAATTCGATGAGTTTAATCTCAGATTCAATGCTGAGCGCTTCGTGGGGAGGTTCGTAGGAGGGGGTAATTGTTTTTGATCGATTTTTGTGATTCCTAAACGAGGCGCTAAATTTGTGGTCGGAGGATTCTCTAGACCAGTGACTTACAAACAACTGTGCTATGTCTGACTTATTAATGACATTTATTGTTGGGTCATTTGGTGAGGTTATACAGTGAATTCCGTTTCTCAATTTTCTGCCACAGAAAGTGTTGATATTTGACCAAATTTTTAAAGGGGTTGATGTTGGGTTAATTTCGGAAGTAAATTTTTGTAGTTAAAGCCTTTTTGATTGTTTTAACTCTCTTCTAAAGAGTGCTTTGGTCTTTTTGAACTCTACTATATTTTCAGTGTTTATATTTTTCCTAAGTTTGTTCCATGCCTTGGTGCCAGCTATTGAAGTCTCCGCATATTATGGTATTAATACTCGGGCTACCAAACATATTTTCTAAATTGTGTTTGTTGAATTGTTTATTTGGTGGTGGTGTGTTTATAATTTGGACTTTATATTTGGAATGAAGGATTATTCCAACGGCATCGAAATCATTATTTGTTCTGAGCGAGTCATATTGAAGAGATTTGTGAATTAGCATAGCTACTCCTCCGTGTGAATTCTTTGATGAATTATTGTGAAGTTAAGTGGGATAGGGATATTGGGTTTCTTGAAGGCAGATAATTTTTGGGCTAACCGCTTTTATCATTATTTGTAGTTGGTCGTAATTATTAACGTAACCATTGCAATTCCATTGAATTATTATTATCATTACTTATAACTCTAAACATGTTATTTATAAAAATTTTACGAATTTGTTAGTTGGTTAGTTTTATTTTTAAGTTGACTTTCTAGTTTGTCAGATTTGTCTTTAGCTTTTAGGGGTTTGGTAAGGGGATTAGGTTTTGAGTGACATCTCAGCTTACGATCTGATTCGGGTATCGATTTTCTTGGATGGTCATTTCGCAATGTTGGGTCTAGTTCCATGTCTTCTTGGGTGCCTTGTGTTGTTCCGGTAATGGGTGTTGGGTCGCTATTCATTATGTCATCGTATCTTTTGACTTGGCGAGGTTGGGCTTTATTTTGATTCTGTGGTGTTGGGCTAATGCTTGCTGTTTGATATGATTTTTCTTTGTAGATGTTTGACTGCGTTGATGCAATCTTTGAGTAAGGCGTGGGTTGATGTAGGTGGCGTCTGAAATAAATTGGTGTAGCCGTTTTGTGATCGACTCGTTCTATTATTTTGATTGCCAATATTTCTTTTTGTATTACGAACGCAGGACAAGATTTGTCTAACGGGCTATGGTTGAATTCGTTATTTATGTCATATTTGCAGTTGATGCAAAATTTAGGATTGGTACATACTTCACCTTCTTTGTGCATGTCTGTGGAGCAGATTTGGCAATGTTGTTTTTCTTTTGGGCAGTTTTTTGTTGTATGCCCTAATTTAAAGCAGTTTTTGCATTTAAGAGGTAGTGGAATGTAAGGTCGAACCTTAACTCTTTCGTATCCAATCATCATTGTAGTTGGAAGTTTTGTCGTCTCAAATGTTAAAATGACAAGTCCGGTTTCAACCAGTTCACCGTTTTGCATTTTTTTTATTTTTTGTACAGATGTTATTTTCTGTGTACTCAGTTCTTATAATATTTCCTTTTCATCAACGTTCCACAGGTCATTGGAGTAGATGACGCCTCTTGAAGAGTTCAACGACTTATGTTCGCTTGCGCACACTGGGAAGTCGTGAAACTGTGTTATTTTAATTAGCTTGAGTTGTAGCTTGACCAAAAGATTTCCATCTCGGGTTTTGGTACATGATTCTACTTCTCCATTGCACGCGTTATCTCTAACTTTTTTAATTATGAAAGGTGACACTTTTTCGAAGCTGTTGTTATCTATTCTTCTTATTACAACAAATTTCGCTTCCATGTTGATGGATTTGTCCCACGGTGTTGGGAAGCTTATGTCGGGCGGTCGCGACATTGTCGTTGTTGTTGGGCTGGCGCCCACTTAGTTCGACTTCGTGAACTACTGTTTTGTTTTTGTGTAATTGTTTTTGCTGAGCGTTTTACTTGTGCACTTGTTTCTTTGTACTTGCAAGGTTGTTGCTTTTGTAAATGTTAACACTGGCGGTGGCGATTGATAGCACGTCTTTACTCCGTGAAGTTTCGACTGAGACTGATATTGTTAGTTTGTTTTTAATCGATGCATGAGAATTGCAATTTATAAATGGATATAATATACGAACAGTCTTGTTGATTTTATCAATTGTGTTACTTATATGTCCAATAAATAATAGTTTTTTTTGTCTAAATTTAACCCTAGATATTTAACAGACTCATCCCAAGGGATGTTGATGCCGTTAAGTTCGAGATCTGCGGTTGGTAGGAAACATGGCTTTCGCTTTTTCGTAAAAAATAAAGATTTAGTATTATTAGCATTTAGCTTAATTTGCCATCTATGAAAATAATCATAGATGGTGTTAAGGAGCGCTGCAAATCGTTGTGAGTTTCTGAATAGTGGGCTCCGGAAGAATTGAGGATCGTATCATCAGCAAAGATTAACGAACTATATCTATCAGTCATAGGAAAATAAAAGGTGTAAATGTTGTACAGGATAGTCCTGATGGCAGAGCCTTGAGGGACACCAGCGCTAATGGATTTTTTGGTAGATTTAGTTTTATTTAGATATACGTAAAAATGTCTGTCATTCAGAAAACTTCTTATGATGTGGATTAGGTAAGTAGGAGTGTTACAGGTGCTTAGTTTGTGGATCAGACCATCGTGCCAAACTGTATCAAAAGCAGCTCTAACGTCCATGGTTTCCAAACCAACGGATTACGGATTGCTTTTCGGATAATTTTGCTTTGACGAAGTTGGTCAACTTATCTAGTGGAAAAATGCAGCTATAGTATTCTCTGAATCCATATTGTGTTGAAGATAGGATATTTTGTGCATCGAGGTGAGCGTTAAGTCTGAATTTGATCAGACGTTCAAAAATTTTAGAAAGCCCACACAGGAGGCTAATCGGACGATAGCTCATGGGTGAATTTGGAGGTTTACCTGTCTTTGGCATTGAAATGATCTTGGCAGTTTTTTTCAAGCAAGAGGAAAGTAACCGATTTTTAAGCAATTATTATAAAGCAATGTAAAGTATTCCATTGCACTTGGGGGTAAATTTTTTAGACAAATGTTAGGTAAACAGAGATTTTTTATTTTTAAGTGACTTAATAACAGTGAGTACATCACTAGGTGCAAAAGGGGTGTCAAATGTAAAGTCCTGGGTTGTAAGTTCAGAGAGTTAATTATGAACTATGTAACTCTGTGGTAGCGTCAGTAGAGTAAGCTTCGGTTATGCGATGTTTAGATTAAAATATCTCAGAGAAAATGTTTGCCCTCTGAATTGGTTATATAAGTTTTTTTCTTGGTTGAACCAGGGAATATGATGTTTTTATACCATACACCCATAGGGTGAAATGGTATATTAAAGTCGCCAAAATGTATGTAACAGGCAGAAGGAAGCTTTTCCGACCCCATAAAGTATATATATTCTTGATCAGTATCCACAGCCGAGTCGATCTAGCCATGTCCGTCTGTCCGTCCGTCTGTCCGTCCGTCCGTCTGTCCGTCTGTCCGTATGAACACCTAGATCTTGGAGACTATAAAAGCTAGAGCCACCAAATTTGGAATGTAGGCTCGTGTAGTATGTAGAGTGATCAAGTTTGTTTCAAATTTTTGCCACGCCCCTTTCCGCCCCCGCAATTCAAAAAAGACGTTTATCTCAAAAACTATTACAGCTAGAGACACCAAATTTGGTATGTATATTTGCATAGTAAATGCGCACATTTTGTATATATAAAGTTTTTGCCACGCCCCTTTCCGCCCCCGAAATTTGAAAAACTCGATTATCTCCCGTAATTTTTTATCTTGTGCAATTTTTTATCTTGTGCACACTTAAATTTGATACTAATACCGAGCAAAATACCAAATTTGATCAAAATCGGACAAAAAATAGCTGAGTTATGCATATAAACGTTTTTGCATAAGGCCTTTGATGGCCGTTGGCGGGTGGGGGCGCTAGGGTGCTTATATGCATAAGTGCGCGAGATACTGAGATATGCTTGTAAAAAGCATGTGAACAGAATTCTGAAAAATAGGCAAATGCATTTGTTATTACAAATTTGAAATATTTGTTTTACTGGTGTATGGTATACCCAAGTCGGCGAGACGACTTACTTCATTTGTGTTTAATTTCTCTAGTGAGACTGCAAAACGGCTTTGAGTTATAGCTCAACTTTGACATTTTGTTACTCCAAATTAAATTACTGCTTTATCATTCTGTTTAAATAATTTGCTCTAGCTTTATAGGTGGCTGCCTAGTTCTAATCCATTGCCTTTGAGCAGAATTTCTGGAAGCAATGATTTCTTTTATTCTGGCTGGGAGTTTTCGGTTATGGAGTTTGACTTGTTTTCTTGGGGTGCTGTTTTCGATTGCTTGGACAATGTTCTATGTAATGTTATTGCTCATAGTGTCAATCATTTCACAATTTGGGTTTAAGGTTTTAGGTGTGACTGTTTCAGTATGAGTACGATTGAACTTTTTCCATATTTTGACCTAGAATATTGTAGATATGTTTCGACAAACTCAGAGTTTGCGGCAGTAGCTAATTTGCAGATAATCGGCATATGATCAGAAGAGAGGTCATTATATACTATTGGATGAGAGAGTTTCCTGGGTTGGTTCGTCAGAACAAGTTCAAGAGTGGATGGTTTTCCTTTATAGCTTGATGGTATTTAAGTAGGATCATTGAGGTAGTAAATTTTCCTAATGTTAAGAGTTCATAAAGGGTATTACCGAATGAGTTTGCCCTAGAGCAATTCCAAATGTTATTTCTGCAATTTAGGTCACCACCTACAATATAATGTCCATTTATAGGAGACATTTTAAGTAGATCAGTTTTAAACATATCTTTCGTGTGTTGAGGCACATTCTGCGTATTACATTGAGTTTTAAGGCATTTAGCCGATAGACCAGGAAAATAGACTACATATATTTTGAAGGATGTTTTGGCGTCTATACTAATTTTGATTCCAATATTTTCAACTAGGTGTGTATCGATGTTTTGGATCTGTGAGTGCTTGATCGATTTTTTAACTACTATTGCAACACTTCCCCCTCTACTTTGGGGTCGACCATTTCTATACACTGCGTTTGGAATGAAGAATCTACTATATTGCTTCAGCCATGATTCACTGACAAGGCATATATGGATATGATTTTGGTTTAAGAAGTCGATTCCAATCCATAATATTAAGGAAGTTAAGCAAACTATTTGTACGCATATTTTAACGCTAGCTGCGTGATAATATTAATTTGGTCCATTTTGGTTTTGCAACCTTCAAGCTTGTAGATAAGCTCCCTAGTAAGAACAGTAATTTCTTCAAGAGTGAAAAGATCAGGATTTGTAGGTTGATTGAATCCGTTAGAAATATGTAGCTGGTTGTAGCTGGGATATGTAGTTTGCGGTACACTATAATTCGTGATTGGTAAGGCATTTGCTCTTGCCGTAGAATGAAAGGCATGATTACGAGCCCCGACCCTTATTAATTCGTACGGCAAGCTTTTTTACCCAAATGCTTTTTTCCCCCAATGTTTAACAGAGGATATTTTCAATACCAAAGAAGATAACACATGCAAACCTATTTTTTCTGAAAGATAATTTTATTCTTTATTATATAACATCGAATGTTTGGTGTACTTCAGTAACAACAACAAAAATAATTTCTTTAAGTGCTCTACTTAACCGATAAAAAAAAATTTGACCAGTATTAATTCGTACGGTGCTTGAAATATGTATATACTATATGATTTCTGCATGAAATATTAATATTAAGTAACATCGCCTTTTGCCTTTATAACACATTTACAACGCTTTGGCATAGATTTCAATAAATTTTGGCATTGTTCGGTTGAGATAGAGTCCCACATGTCCTGCAATTTTGTTTTCAAATTAGAGAGGGTTCTTTGCGGCTCATTTCTAAGGATCCTTTTCATTATTTCCCATATATTCTCGATTGGGCTTAGGTTCTGACTATTTGATGGCCAATCTAATACCCCAATTTCCTTATTCTGCAACCATGCTGATTTCTTTTGGCAGTATGAGATGTTTTGGTATTGATGGCAGCAGGCTTTCTTCTAATATGGCGATGTATTTTCATGCGTTGACCATCCCATCAATAAAGTGCAATTGGCCTACGCCTTTGGCAGACATACAACCTCAGACCATTGAGCTCGCTGGGAATTTAACTGTTCTTTTGAGGCAGCCTTTATGATATGCTTCAGTTTTGTTTCAGATAACTCTCCATCGCGCATCACCGACACTATCATCAAATTTAGCTTCATCGCTAAATATGATGGAATTCCATTCCCTTTGAGTCCAAGTCATCCGTTCCCGACACTATTGCAAGCGCTTCTTCTTTTGGCGAAGCGTAAGCAATGGTTTTTCCTTTGCCTAAAAGTAATTTAAGATATTAAGTTTGTAGCATAGATAAATCCCTATACATACTTTATAGAACTTGTATGCAATATTACGCAACTGCAGGCGCGTCCACTCACGCTTAACGCTTCTCCTGATTTTCGCAGACTATTCTGATTCCAAATTTCTTAAATTTTGGCGACGATTAGCTTTTACAATTGTGGCCAGAGCTCTTTTATCTCGATATGATATTGCTGATGTTCGGCCTCTTTTTGTGACGTTGTTGTCAATACTGCCATTTTTTTAAACTGTCTATTATTCCTTGAACGGACGATTTAGCCAGATTTAATTGTTTGGCTTTACAACTAAACTTCTAATTTCTTTAGAAATCGGTTTATCACGTGCCATCATTGCTAAATTTTGATTAATTTGAAGCGGTAACACATGCATTCTACATATTTGTATATAGGTGTAACTGGTTCCAGATTATGACTAGGTAGTGATTATGTTACACTGTTTGTTTTTATTTTGATCTTTTAATTCAGTGCGCCAAAGATGTGTTAATTCCGCATTGCTTGGCGCCATGCCCATAGATTGGGCAATTGTAACATTGCGTTAATTTATTTGACTTGGCTTTGAATTCCCAACGAACTTTGGTGTGGCTTATTTAACAATTATCATTACGTAGCTGTTTCAAGGTTATGCTTCTGGGAGAGAAATAAACTATATACAGGATCAGTTTATATCCATTGTTGTATTTTTTTTCGATAAGCTTTACGTCAGTTCAAACTAGGCCAAGGTTTACAAGCATGGATTTAATTTCTTCACAGGGTAGTTATTAGTGGTAATTTTACTGTGGCCACGGGCTCAGTCACATTTTCAGGGATGCTAATAATTTCGTCTTCTATAAACTGTCTGGACGAAAGTAATTTGTGTAATTGTTTGTTGAACAATTTTTCAAAGAACTGCTTCTAGTGCGAGGCATTTTACAGTTGGCTGGTGCATTAGCACCGCCAAACGAGAATCTACGATCTTTTATTGTTGTTTTTTGGTCTATGCTAAGCAGGAACACTGATCGGGCGTGCTATTTTTAGCTCTAAGAACGGTATCTTTCAAGGAAGAGAGAGAATAGATGATAAACGATTGACTATGATTTTGTGTCGACCGCACACGTTGAGTGTAAGCATTAGACTGTTGCAGTTCATTTTTGTGCTTGGAGATGCCGTTAGCAGTCCAGAGACATAGGCGTAGGGAAGCCATTATTTATTATCGTTAAGCTTCTGGATAAGCAGGTTTTGATTCTGCATCAGTTCCTGCATGCAGTTTTGCATGAACGACATAAAAGTGGTCATGTTATGATTAAGTGAGATCAAAAAGGCCTTTAGACAACTTGGAGTTTGCTGGCCAAGTTCTGGAGCTGTAAGTGGCGGATTTTGTAGATGGTGAAGCGACGGGGGTCTCTTTCCCGGGCTCCGTCTGTCCAGTTCGGAGCACGCTAGCAAAGGATACCCTAGGGCTGGGTGGTAGAGGTCTAACCGATTGTATTTATTTTTCTCGTTCACTTGGTTTGGTTAGTTTCGACGTATTGCCATTTTTTTTTTTTTTTTTTTGTGGGCTTAGCTTCCGCTTAGTTATTTTAATATATCTATCCATTCCAGTTGGGACAGATGGCGTAGAATTTATTGCTGTAGCTGGCTCTGGGTGAATTAACGTTGACGGCTTGACGCAGGTCAATACTTCTGCAGATCTTGCAGTGGTTGTTGTCAACGAGCTGACGGTGCTGGCCGTTGCAATCGGTGACCCAGTTATCAATATTGATAAAGAAGCACATTGCTCTCTCCACGCTAAATTGCTGTTGGTTGCTGAGTGGCTTACATTTTCAATGTTAGTGCTTACGGTAGCATTTAGTGAGGTCGGCGAAAACTCCGAAAAGTACGCGTTGTTGCGTTGGACCGAGAGTCGCCACTCACGTTGGTGTTGTATGATTTGTTCCTATAGCTGTTGCTGTTGAGGATCGAGAGAACTTGAATTAGTCGACATGGCCTTTCCAAAATTACGCAGTTAGTTATTGCAACAGATCAAACTCAAAGCAATATGATTGAAAATAGGCGTCTCTGAGGCGACTGAGAGCCCAACACTATTTTTGCAAACGCGGTTTTTCTCACACTAAAATTTGCAAAGTGCATTAAAAAACACGTCTGTACGCGGCGGCGTTGAATACGATCTTTGTATTAACCTAACTTAAAGAGCTAGAACCACCAAATTTGGTATATAGTCTCGAGTGGTGCTATTTATGTAGAGTTATCAATTTTTTACCACTCCCCCTACCGCCCCCCGCAAATAAAATATAACCGATTTTCTTAAACACTATACTAACTAGAGACACCAAATTTGGTATGTATATTTGCTTAGTAAATGCGCACATTTTGCATGTGTAAACAACGCCACGCCCTTTTCCGCCCCCGTAATTTGATAAAACTCGATTATCTCACGTAATTTTTTACCTTTTGTAATCAAATTTGGCACACACAAGGTAAAAAATTAGCTGCCTTTTTGAAGTTCTTATTTGTGATATATTGATTGATTTAACACTTTCAAGTTTTTCCCTGTGGAATGAAAATTTTTTTCACTCTTAATCTTTTTATATTAAAGGGGGTTTCTACCTTGTTGGGCTGAAACTCGCTTTTTAGTAAGATTTTTTTTTTGAGAAAAGTATAATAGATCAAGGAATGAAATTTTTCACAATTGTTGGAGAAACATTATTTTATGTATACAATTTTTTCGGCGATTCGTGAAATGTGTCGAGTGGGGGGAATTTCACAATGGCATCCCCATTTCGTCCTTATGGAAGTCCTACCGTTCGCAAATGAAGTCTTAATCCAAAAATTAAAATTTTTTCTTAATCTAGACAATTTTTCACAGCGCTGGTAGTAAAAAGGGATGAAAAAAGTTATGAGTTAAGTTATGAGCTTCTTTAGAAAAAATTTTCTTTTTGCCTATTTTTCGTTACTAATTAATTTTTTAAATTAACAATTTTTAATATTTTTTTGCCAATTCTACTACCAGCCAATGCTACTACCTGAACAATATGTGTAAAAATTTCATAGCGATTGGGTAATTTTTGCGCCATGAGCTCCAAAAACGTAGTTTTGAGAAACGCGTTTGAAAATTTGCGGTGCGGTTCGCTGTCTTGCACAATTTGCAACGACCCTTTTTACCAAATACTACCCAATGCTCTATATTATCATATTAGCAACTTATGAGCAATTTCTAATTGAAATTTAATTAAGGGAATATGCTCTTGCCTCGGATTTGCCAATTTTATATGCTTTCTGTACAAGAGCCATGCGATTGTACTAAATGTTCCAAGTCACAATGTTGATATAAGCTTTATATTTTGGATTATTAGCTATTATCCTCAACAACACAAGATTTCGGCTCACATTCTTCCGTACTCAAATTTTCAAGAAGGCCAGTCTCTACAGTTTCCCCTCTATTCACGATTTCTTCCCAATCGAAGTTGATAATTTTCGCAATATGATCTTCCGACAATCCTTTCTCTTTCGGTCTATTAACTAAATAACATAAAAACATTGAACTTTAAAAATTACTGACCTAATTTTTTATATATAATTATGACATCTTATACCTGAATACATATATTGTATAGGTACATATATACTTTATATATAATATATGTTTTAGATATGGAAAGCCGTTACTTCAATAACTTACGATTTTTATATGAAATTTTTCTTCGATGCACGTGCAGGTTATTGAAAATAACTTTGCCAAATGATCTTCAAAAGTAATTTTATTCAACAAATTTTGGGTACTTAAAAGCACCGTTATCATTGCGAGAAAGCCCACAAAAACAAAAGAAGAGCAAACCGTACGCTGATGTTGCTCACAGGCAACGCTGGAGTCGAAAAGGTTTTTAAATGTATGTTTTAAAAAAACACACTTTTTTTTTAAAGTTACAAGTATATTTTTTTAGTCGATTGAACATTACTCTAACGGAGCATGTGCGCATATCCGAGAAAGAATATTTCGGGTTATATTTTTTTATGAAATAGTGGTCCAATTTATTCTAATTTTTTTGAAGTTGTTTGTATTTACCCACTACTACCAGTAAGTACAAGTGTACAGTTGTTTAGTTTTTAACAAAGTAATCATTCGTTAATTCACGCGTTGTTTTATATAGCTGCCCCTGCGCTTGCAGTCAGGAACAAAAGTAAGAAGGAATGAGCAAACAGTAATCAAGCTCGAAAAAAAGCTTGATCGCCTGCCAAGCTCTTTTGGCACGGGTCTCCACATCCCTCCAATGTTTTTCAGCTTTAATCTCTCGTCCTGAGCGTAGGCTTCACTTTCCGGTGTTTGCGGCGTTTTTCTAGCTGTGCTCGTGCCCTCCTTGCACTTAGACTATATTCATTTTTCTGTTGGCTACAGCGTATTCGGTTGTATCAAACGTGGGTGTCGGCTTATGTGGGCACAAGACATTCTTTAGCACAATTTTGTCTGCGGGTTGGATATCGGATGCTTTGGCGCCTCTTTCCTTGTCTGCTTTCTGTTTCCGTTTTTGTTTATTCCATCCAATCCAAGTCACTTTCCGAGGATTCACCGACATCACCGTATACGTCCTGAATATCTGGTATCTTGTCTCTAATGATCCGGTTAAACATCAATTCTGTAGGAGCTGCTCCTGTCGTTTCACGTGGTGTTACATTGTATATCATGACAAAGTCTTAGATCTCTCGTTTATAACCTTTGCTTTTTGACCACGCAATTTTAAGGCGTTTTATCAATGACTTGTTCATATTTTCAACTCCGCAATTCGGCTGTGGCCAATATGGTGGTGTCGTTATTTGGGTAATATCTCTCCCCTTTGTTCGATCAACGTCGTGTTGGCGAGATCGGGTATAAATTTCCATATGTATGTTACGAGGCCTAGGAAGCTAGCTTCTTGTCCCTTAGTTTTCGGAGCACGGATATCTGGGATGACTTTGAATTTCTCGGCAGCCGCTTCTATACCATGGTCCGATAGAATATGGCCAAGAAATTTGAGTTTTTTTGTTTTGTGCACATATTTCTGCTTGTTTAAGACAACGTTGTGGGTATCAAAGATTTTCAAAGCTGCAACTAGTTAGCTCCTTGTCGTGTTCTTCTTCGTTTTTGTCGAAGACGATGATACCGTCAATATAGTTGAGAGCATTAGGGCAGCCTGCTAAGAATTCCTCCAGCCACCTCTTCAAAATTTCTGGGGCCGAGTTAACTCCGAAAAACAGTATTTTTATCGAAATAGTTAATTGTGTGTAATAAATGTAGTAATCTGCCGACTTGACTCATCGAGCTCCCGTAGCTTGGTCATGAACATGTCGAATATTGGCAGTGGGTAGTTGTCTTTTGAGGTGGCCAAATTGGGCCTTCGCATATTCAGACATAGACTTCCTTTAAGTGCAACTTGCAAAACTGGACACGGTTCATGGACTGGCTCTATAATGTCTTGCTGCACAGCTTGGTGGTCCCACATTGTGGTCTATGGCCATTCTCACAGGTGAGGAAAATGTGCACACGAATCCACTCTATTTACGCCTAAACCAAGTTTTAGGACGTTGAGTTGAGTAACGATGAGTAACGATTGTTTACCATTTTCGATTACATAAAATGTAGTAATCATCTCTGGTCTTTCCTATATTCTTATCGGAGCTTTAAAAACGTTGGCCATCCTCAGCGTCTCGTCCGAAGCATAAACTCGAAACTGGGTAGTCGAGTTGGTACGAACATTGAACACTGTCGAATGTACACTATTCAGTTGCATCCAATCGCCATGGCAGGTTCAGGTTGCATATCAGGTTGTACCGCAATCCGGAGTCGATTATCATTTGCAGCTTGGGATGATACGGTTTCTTATTCTTCCAGTTCGCCAGTTATTTTAAAACAGCTCGCCCAACTATTGTCGCCGAGAGGTTCGCAGTCCCTGGCGTTGATTATCATATGGTGTTCCAAAACGTCTCTTCAATGTGGTCTTACAGATACACTTACAAGTAGCTGCAGAACGGGAGTATATAGCATGTCATATGTATTTGTATATATGCATATATATGTACTGATGGTACATACTCAAGAAGTTCTTACGCTAGCGTTCTCACGCTGCGGCCAGTCCGCATAAGTTGCGGATGCTATTACTGCACTTATGTATATTTGTTATTGTATAAATATAGCAACAAAGTGTTGTTATGTTTGAGGTGTTACTCTTACTTTAATCTTGGGCATATGACCACTCGTTATATTGTATACTCTACAATACAGTGGGCATATGCTAATTTGGCATACAACATACTACAATTTATTACATTTCGAGTTTCTTGCTAGACATGTCCATGGTCTTCTGCTCTTCGCTCTGTCTTTTCTTTTTGTTTTGTTTCACGATGTCGGCATCCGAAGGCGTCACCATTGCCTCTGACTGCTGATTCATTTGTTCTTCAACTGTGCACGTATTTATTGTCTCCTCAATTTTGAGGTCTGATTCTAACAGCTTCTTTTTCAATGCAGTCTTAGCCCAGGCATCAATTATTTTATCAGCGATGCAGATTTCCCCGATTTCGATCTTGGTGGTTCCAAACGAGCATTTACTGGCTTGTTGTCTTAGACGCAACAAGAACTCGGCGAAGCACTCACCTTGGCGGGACACCATGCTGCAAAACATGTGCCTTTTGAATACGGCGTTACGTTGCGGTGAATATTCATTTAATTTAATGGGGTACATACGTCATTTACCTATTGCGCATTGTATGGCACCAACGCGTCTGGAAGACTGTATACAATCTCTTGTAGCTGTGGTCCGCCTTGATTACTGATGAAATTTCTTCTGAGTCCACATAGATATTGAATTGACCACGATTTTTCTATATTGGCGCACAGAAATGGTTTAATTTCAGCAATTCTTTTTTAATGTTTTAGCTTACACCTTGTGTGCCCAGCCTCTTACTCAGCTGTTTCCTTTTTTTATGGCTTGTGTTGGAGTCGCCTTTGCACTCTCAACCCAGCCTCTGTCAAACGTAGATAATTAATTTATAGTTTGTTTTCATAACTTTGGTATACTTACATGAACGCGCACTTATTAATATATATTTTTTTTTAATTATATGCTTGTCTGTCCCCACGCGTTGCTGCATAGGTTCGTATATAAACTCACTTCTCCTTTTCCCCCTCGCTAAGCCCAGTTTTTCTTCTTTTCTCTGTGTTCTTTTTTTTTTTTGTTTTTACTTCGTCGCCAATGTATCAACACACTACTCCAGTAAGTACAAGTGTGAAGTTGTAATACTATCATATTAGTATTTCATGGGGATACTCCAATTTTTATGACAATGTTTCTTCTAGAGCTGTATCAAATAGTGGTCCCCGATTCTGACAATTGTCATAGTTTGTTTTTCTTGTGTTATAAGTAGCTTTAATCCCAAATTTCATCCCAATAGCTCGTAAGATGGCTGAGTAAAACATATACGCCCAGACGGACGGACTGACGAACATGGCTATATCAACTCAGCTTCTTATGCTGATCAAGAAACGTTTTCTTCTATGCGTTACAAACATTTGACCAATTTTGTAATACCCTCTGCAAGGGTATATAAAAATTATGTTAAAATGAAGTAAGTAAGTCGTCTCGCCGACTTAGGTATACCATGCACCAGTAAAACAAATATTTTAAATTTTTCAAAACTAATGCATTTGCCTATTTTAAAAAATTCTGTTCACATGCTTCTTACAAGCATATCCTAATATCTTCCACATATGCATAGCACCCTAGCGCCCCCCCGCCAACGGCCATCTCCGGCCTTATGGAAAAACGTTTATATGCATAACTCAGCTATTTTTTGTTCGATTTGATAAAATTTTGAGGTGTATTGCTGGGTATTAGTATCAAATTTAAGTGTGCCAAATTTGATTCCACAAGACAAAAAATTACGGGAGATAATCGAGTTTTTCAAATTTCGGGGGCGGAAAGGGGCGTGGCAAAATCTTTATATATACAAAATGTGCGCATTTACTATGCAAATATACATACCAAATATGGTGTCTCTAGCTGCAATAGTTTTTGAGATAAACGTTTTTTTTAATTTTTGGGCGGAAAGGGGCGTGGCAAAAATTTGAAACAAACTTGATCACTCTACATACTACACGAGCCTACATTCCAAATTTGGTGGCTCTATCTCTTATAGTCTCCGAGAACTAGGCGTTCATACGGATGGACAGACGGACGGACAGACGGACATGGCTAAATCGACTCGGCTATTGATACTGATCAAGAATATATATACTTTATGGGGTCGGGAAAGCTTACTTCTGCCTGTTACACACATTTCGGCGACTTTAATATACCATTTCACCTTATTAACTTTGAATGTGTGATATAATGGAGCAATAAAAGAGCAACATAAATGCTGCAATTGAGATGCTAATAGTGTCTTTACCTTAGTCATGGCAGACAATTTAGCAATACCCCAATAATTTGAGGCTTAGGACATTTTTCCCATTTTGTGAAGATGTGACGGACAAATAAATAATAATAAATAACTTAAATATTGGCTTACATAGAGCCTCTGCACAAAAACCTAAATACAAAACCAGGTATTCCATTAGGGCCAAGCGCATACACCGGCTTTACGAAACTAAGCACACTGAAAAGCGAACGTTTATCAATCATAGGGCTTAAGATGCTATTAGACGATTTCAAATTATAAGGATACGGAAGATTTGTTTAGTAATGCGTAGAGAAATAAGCTATTTTGAAACAATTTGAAAACATATCAGATATGGCTTGATCAGTGTTACCTTTATTGTTTTCAAAATACAAGTAGGATGGGTGTCCTACGTTTTCCGTTGGAAAATATAAAATTGCTTAGGATCGCGAGAAGATTTATAGCATCATAAAGGGAAAAATTAGATGATTCGCCCGATTATTAAAATCTTGTATACCATCCTGATTTTACGTTCTTCAAGTTACATAACTCAAGTGAGAACCAAGGATGGTCTATCAGACCATCCTTGGGTCACTCGCGGGACAGAAACATCGAAAACGACCTTTGAGTTTTTTTAGAAGACAAAAATGGCAAAGTCCATGTCAGTGCAAGGATACAGACAAAACCAATCAATAATTAAAAAAATTTTATTACGTTTAATAAAGTTTGTCTTGCGAAAACATCGCGATCGAGAAGTCCAGTTGGTATCGTTAAAAATATCTTGAAGATGAAGGTAAATGGTTATATCCACAATTGGATGGAAGTTGTCTTTAGGCATAACTAAGGGATCAGCTATGGAAACATAGCAAATGGAACACTCCAACACAAATTTAAAATCTAATAATCTGTCACGACTATTACAAACCGGACTTACTTGAGTTAGGAACAATTTTAGCAAAGCATCTATGAGACAATGTGACAAAGAGAGCAACATTAAGGAAGAATTATATAAGAGGGTCCAAGCAATCTCAGGTATGTAAATTAAAATCTCCGAGAACCATGATCACGTCTTTGTCAAAGAGATATGAGGAAACTAGTTTAATGGTGTCCATACTGTGTTTAAATATCCTCCTCGCCGAGCTGAACTTGCACTGTAGATGCGGAATCTCTGCGGTTTGGACAACGTCTCCTGGTTGCGAGGGATTTATTCCTCAATTTGCTGTTGTTTTTCTTCCACCATTATACAGAATTGGTGGTGCCTTGTGTATGTACCATTTTGCATCATGATGCGTCGCATGCCCTCTCAACCATGATTGAGAGACCTCTGCTTCATAGAGTTCCCAGTCGCAACTGTTGAGTGCCACTGGCCGCTGGAGTTATGGGTACCCATTACTCCCATTTATTTGTAATTGTTTTGGGCGTTCCAAAATGTGATATCCACTTGGCGTATAAGGTACTTGCTATTGTCTCTGCTCTGCAGTGATGTCGGTGAGAGAGACAGCTTCAAGCCATAGTGAAAATCGGACGATCATCGTTAGGCAGTAGCGAAACTTCTGATAGTAACGCATTATTATGATGTCCGAGTGTACGTAGTCGAATGTGCCTTCCGTATCTTCTCTGGTAATACGTGGTTGTGTTTGTTGATTTTCGAACGCTGACAAGGGAGGCAGTTTCGGCACCATTCGGTGATGTTTTGGTTAATGGATGGCCAAACAAACTAGTGAATTTGTTTCAACGTAGCCCGACCACTTGGATGCGATAAACTGTATAAGAATGATAATTTTGTTGCGATAAAATATAGGTACATAACAGAAAGAACTGCAAAGAGTAATAAATTTTAAGGTGCGCTCAATCATTGAGTTTGATTTTGTTCGATGCGGTCTTTCGTATTGAGTGATTGAGCTGTATCGTTTTGAATCCACCGCTTACGAACGCTCACAAAAGTCTTGATTATACTTCATTCTGTATGACCGCATATTTTCCTTCAGCGCGGTACACAGTCATATCGCAATTCATATCGATTTTAATTGTCTGGACAATGACGCGTACAATGCGAATTATGTTGAAGTGTCCCATTCGACACCAGCACATAGCCTGTTTCGCGCGAGCCCAAGCAGAGAGCTGTCCACCTCCCGCCCGACCGACCTTGGGGCGCAGCCGTATATCGGACGGCACGATCGCGTGGAAAAAATACAAATATAACGGACAAACAATTAAAAATATGATTAACTACAGCTAATTACGAGCTAAATGAGCTAAAATAGAGTTTTTCACAAGAGAAAGAGAGGCTTCTGATCTGATTATGGGATACAGATGATTGTAATCAGAACATAAGACTCGAAAAGGTTCATGCAAAAAATAGTTAGAAAAACAGTGTTTTAACGACTAGAGGAATTAAATTTATAGTAGGTCTACGGGAAACAGATAGATTTAACTGGTTCAATACCTCAGGAGAGTCTATTTCACATATTAAGAGTATATGAATACTCTACGATTAATTAAAGAAGGAAGATTGATTAAGAGAAGCCTACTGGAGTATGATGGCAAATTGACATTACGATCCCAATTTAGACCGCGAAGAGCAAAAAGCAGAAATTGCTTTTGAACAGATTCAATTTTACTTTGGTGCGTCTCATATTGAGGTGACCATATGCAAGATCCGTACTCTTAGATAGGACGGATTAAAGAAGTATACAGAAGTTTGGTTGTGTACGGATCGTCAAACTCTTTTGACCATCGTTTCACAAACCCAAGAACATTCATAGCTTTACTAACTGTACAGAAATATGAGGACTAAAAGTTAATTTATGGTCGCATGACAACACCTAAGTCATTGGTAATACCTAACCGCTCTAAGGCAATGTCGTTAAGATAAAAAATTGCTAAGTATAGAGGGCATCTAAAAAAAGACCTAACATTACATTTAGAGCCGTTAAGGTTTAATAGGTTGGTGAAGATCATTAAGATCTGAAGATCATTAAGATCCGATTGAAGTAGGCAAGAAGACGATATGTCTTTAAAACTGAGGTAAAGCTTGACATCATCCGCGTACATAAGCACCCGAGAATTTGACACTACCAATGGAAGAATATTTATAAAAAGAGTGATAGCAATGGACCCAAATGACTACCTTGAGGTACTCCAGAGGTCACTTGGATGGTCTTAGAAAATAAAGACTTAAAGAGGAACTTTTGTATACGCTTAGAAAGATATTAAAGAATCCAATCCAGCAAAAAGGCTGGGGATGCCAAGTGCGTTTAACTTATGTAAAACCAGAGTATGATTAACATAGTCAAATGCCTTGCTGAAGTCAGTAAAGCGGACGTTGACGATACTATGCGCAGTACGTTCAAGTGGCTTCACTTGCTTCACTTTCTTACATGGCAACTTTAAAAATATTTTGCCATTATTTATACTTTGTCCCTACAGGGTAAAAAATATAAACGAACACGCATAATCTAATACATATAAATGTACATGTACATGTACATGTGTGTACATATATACATATATACATATATAGTATGAAAAGTATGTGTAATAGCCGATACAAAATAAGCATTAATTTTTATGACATTTAGGTAAAAGGCTCATAACTGTTTTTGGTTTTAATTTTTTATTCGTTTCTTCACATACGATTTGCGCAGTGTAAAGCAGCTTACGCACACAAGCAAGCGCACGCATACATTGACAGTTTGAGCTGGCTCTCTTTGTGCCTACCCCTGCCCTAAAAGGTTCATGCATGGCATAGTTAAAAGAGCAACGACTAAGGGATAAAGGTATCAAAGGATGTCTACTCTGTCTACATGGTACCGACAAATTTACCTGAGCCAATAACTCAGGTGAGTCAATATCACCGATTAGGAGCTTGTGCATAAAAACAACACCAAGCATAATTCTACGCTAATTTAGGAAGGAAGGTTAATCAAGAGAAGTCTACTAGAATACGAAGGCAAATTGACATTGCGATCCCAGCTTAAGCCTTGAAGAGCAAATAGCAAGAGCTGCTTTTGAAGGGATTCAAGTCTAATCTGGTCGACTAATATTGAGGTGACCAAATGCAAGATCCATACTCCAAAATAGGACGGACAAGCGAAGTAAAAAGAACTTTAGTGGTGTAGGGGTCATCAAATTCTTTTGACCATATTTTAATGAAACCCAGGACACTCATGGCCTTTGCGACCGTGGTGGAAGTATGGGTATTAAAATTTAACTTATGGTCCATAAGTACGCCCAAATCATTCATATTATTTAGACGTTCCAAAGGACTATTATTTAGAAAATAACTGACCAGTTGAGGAGAATTACGATAAAAAGTCATTACCTTACATTTGGTAGTGTTGAGATTTAATAAATTAAACTGGCACCAGGATTGAAAATGTTCAAGATCAGCTTGTAGCCGATTAAATGAATCTGTTTCTTTATAAGTAAGACAAAGCTTAATATCGTCAGTATACATAAGCACACGTGAATGAACAATGACTGATAGAAGGTCGTTAATAAATAAAGTGAAAAGCAGGGGGCCAAGATGACTACCTTTAGATACACCAGATTTCACAGGAGTGGAATAAGAAAAATAAGAATTGAAAAGTACCTTCTGTTTTCTATTTGTTAAATATTCTCAAACCCAAGAGTGGAAAAGGGGTGGGAATCCAATGTCGTTCAGTTTAGAATGTGATAAGGTATGATTAACAGAATCAAAGGCTTTACTGAAGTCGGTGTATATGACATCAGTTTGTTTATCATTTTTTGAATCCCTTGATGATTATAGAGGTAAATTCTGTAGATCCACGTTTAACAAACCCATGTTGGGATATCCAAATAATTATGCAAAAATGTTGCAATTGCAAAGATAAGCCTAGAAGACCATCAATAAAGGCATGTGACATACGGTCGGTTATATCCCGATGAGACTTCGCAATATAATGACATATTTTTGTCGAATTTAATGCTTCTTAGATTTAGCGATGAATTTCCTTTTGCAATTCCGATAACTTAAAGTCTGTTGCTTGTGGCTCTTCGATTTCAGAAAAATTTAATGAAGTGGGCATCCTAATGGCACACAATCTTGAGAAGGCATCTGCGACAATGTTATGTTTTCCTCTTATGTGTAAGATTGTCGTGGAAAACTGCGATATATAGCTTAAGTGTCGAAGCTGACGAGGCGATGATTTTTATACCCATCCAAAAAGGGTATATTAATTTTGGTCAGAAGTGTGCAACGCATAGAAGGAAGCATCTCCGACCATATAAAGCAGGGCCGGCGGCAGCCTATGGTAATATATGCCCTGCTAAGGTTTTAATTCAAAAGTTTAAGTTTTCTAGGCCTCGCGAAATCTCTTCTTTTAAAATTACAGTACCAAATGCGTATTTCTCAGCTATGGTTGACCCTAACTTTTGGCCAGAGGGCCTAGTTGTACACGAGATTGCGCCCAGTAAGCGCTCCCGTCCTTTGCCTGTCCACCTTCCTAATGTATCTTCTGCTTCAAAAAACTAATAACGTCTAGTCTTTGCATTCATTATCAAAATAGAAGAGGGTTTCTTACCAAGCTCTCGAAATTATTTTCGGCTGACATATTAGCTTTCTCTGAAACTTGGCTTAATTCCTCTGTTTTGGATAATGAAATTCTTTCTAATAACTTTATTTCTTATCGGCTTGATTGTGTTGGTCGTCCTGGCGGGGGAGTACTCATTGCTGTCAACTCAAATCTGTGTTTAAGTGTTGTGCCGATTGATCTCCCCTTAGGTGTTGAGTTTATTTACGCCGACGTTACATGTTCTAACTTTAGCTTATATATCTTTTGTTCATATATTCCACCAGCTTCTGATATCATGATCTACATGCACCATGCTGATGCTTTGCGAACTATTTTTAGTCGTCTTAAAGATCGTGATTTTCTTATAGTTTTAGGTGATTTTAACTTGCCTAATGTTTCTTGGCTTGTTGATGATAATCTATCTTTCTTAATTCCTTCATCTCAACATGTTTTTCTTGATAGCCTACTTGAATGTCCGCTATATCAGTTGAATTCTTCTCTTAACTCTTCTTAAAGAATCCTCGATCTTGTTTTTGTCTCGGATCCCACTGTTAGTGCTGTATCACAAACACAACCCCTAGTGAAGCCTGAAGATACTTATCACCCTACCATTGAAATTACTATTTCTTACAATTCCGTTAATAATTCATTTAATAAGATCTCAAATTCTCGTCGTAGATGTTTTCGTAAAACAAATTTCAATCTTCTTATAAGAACCCCAAAATATTTTATAGCTTTGTTAATTCCAAAAGACGCTCTAATTTACTACATTCCACCTTCAGACTTAATGACCAGACTGCTAATAATGATTCAGATATTGCAAGTCTGTTTGCTAAATTCTTTTAGTCGACTTATTCTACTACTGCTTCGGATCCCACACCTTATCCCTTCACAATTCCACATTTAAATTGTATGTTTTTTCCTAGTATTACTAAAGACTCAGTTCAAAGCTGACTTCTGAACAGACAAAACGTGTGTACGGAAAGTTCTTTTGCTCGCGCCCTATCGCAAACCAAACTCCTAAACAAACTAAAGCACAAAGCATGAAACAAAACAAAAAACAGTTGAACTTGATAAATCCGAAAATAATTCCCGTTACGATGGGGACCGTCGATCCCCCCGATAAGCTGAAATTAATGCTTGAGCCCAAATTTTTGATCATGAAACGCAGTGATGATAACTCAATGGCAAATATATCTCCGTTCTTGATTAAGAAATCTATTGATTTCGCTTGCAACGGTGAAGTGCTAATGGCCAAGAAAACACGCGACGAAAACCTATTAATTAAAACAAAAAATGGTATACAAGCTCAACAATTGATGAAACTACAATTGCTGGGACCTTTCCCCGTCGTAGTTTATGAACATTCTACCCTAAATGTCTGTAAAGGTGTCATTTACTCAAATGATCTCCGCTGCCTAGCCGAAGAGGTCATCAAAGAAGAACTAAAAGCCCAAAACGTCGTTGAAGTGAAGAAAATAATGAGAAAAGTCAACAACGAACTGGAAGAAACTGGATTGATCATACTTACATTTGCCTCACACACAACACCAGAAAATATAAAAATAGGATACGAACTGGTGAAGGTACGCACCTATATACACCGAGCGACAAAAAAAAAAAGCCGCACCCGGCCGTTTTGCAAATTGGTGCGTTCTTTGCTCAGAGATTCATCTAAATATCAATGCATTGATTAATTTAAAATTTTTTTGGATTAATCAATCAATTCCACATACATTTTTAAAAATTTAATTTTTGTACGTCTTTTATCCAATTAAAAAAAACAATTTTTCTGAAATCACACAAATTAATTGATTTTTCAGTAAGTTGGACCTCTTAAGTAAAAAAATTGTTAAGTAAAAAAACAAAGAATTTTCAACAAAAACAAAATTTTTTCATATTAATTAAACTATTTGCTGTTAATATAAATTATAATATAGTCCAAAATATTTCATTCTGAATTTTTAAATTAAATTATAAAGTTATCAATATTGGGTAGTGCCACCTTTGGCCTTTATAACACATTTGACCCTATTCGGCATGGACTCGTACAAAGTCTCCAGATACTCCGCCGTTATATCCTCGAACCACACTTTTTCAATCGTTTTCATTAATTCCTGTAATGATTTTGGCTTTTCCTTTCGTATTTTGGCACTCATAAGGGCCCAGACATTTTCAATAGGATTGAGGTCAGGACTGTTCCCTGGCCAATCTAAGGACTCAATACCGAGTTCTGACTTCAAAATTGATATCTGTGGTTAGCGGATAGTTAAAGTTTATTAAAAAATGATCGGAATGACTAAATCTTTAAAATCCACTTACAGAGCGCGCCCGATGACAAGGTGCAGAATCGTCCTGGAATATGGGCTCTTTTTCTCTTTCAGTAATCGACTCAATGCTAGGCACAAGTCCACTGAGAATGATTTCTTTGTACTTCTCTGCATTCACCATCCCTTGAAGCATAATAAGTGATTCTGTTTTGTATTTGGAAATGCATCCCCATATCATAACATAAGGCGAATGCTTAACAGTGGCAACACAGCAGTTTTCCGAATATCGCTCTCCGTTTCTGCGCCGAACTTTCAATCAGCCATCGGGTCCAATAAGATTAAATTTGGACTCATCAGAAAATATGATCCGTGACCATTCAAATTGACCCCAATTTTGCTTATTTTTCGCTCAGTTTAAGCGAGCAGTCTTCATTTTCTGGTTAAGAAGAGGTTTTTTGGCTGGTGTCCTTGCTATTAAACCCATCTCCTTGAGCCGACGTTGAATAGTCCAAGCCGAAATTTCTTTCGCAAATCGTTGCTGCACTTCAGATGCAATTTCTACGGCATTTTTGAAGCGATTCTGGAGGCTCGTTCTCATAATAGCGCGATTCTCCCGTTCATTTGTGCAATTTTTTCTGCCTGATCCTTTCGTCCTCCCCAATTCCTCCGTCTCACGATATTTTTTCAAAAAGCGTCGAACTGAACTTTCATTAAAATTAGTTTTATTAGCTATTTCACGATTCGACACGTTTTGCTGAGCCAAAGCAATAATTTTGGCCTTTTCAGTGAGGGTCATCTGTTTTCCTTTAACCATAATGTTTAATGTTCACCAAATTGAATCTCCGCAAAATGAAATTTTAGCAACCGACAAGTCGAAAATTTTGCAAAAAGTGAAGAAAACAATCGAGGGGATTCCCCAAAATAAAAGTTAAGCGACTAGAATACAATTTGGGGAAACCCAGAGCTAGAGAAGACAAAAGTTGCAATAACCTTAAAGTGCGGCTTTTTTTTTGTCGCTGGGTGTACCTGCCCCACTCCGCTGCAACAAATACTTCCGGTTTGGACATATCACCAACCACTGCCGCAACATAAAATGTTGCATTAATTGCTCCAAAGAATATCACACGGACCCTGACTCCAAAGAGCTGTGTACCTTCGAAAAATGCTGTGTAAACTGTAAGGAGGAGAATCTTCCCGAAACCAACCATTCATCAGTCTTTAGAAAATGCTCCATCTTTGTGAAACAACAAGAAATACAGGCCATAAAGACCCTCGAAAAAGTAAACTACAAAAATGCTATTCTCATATACAATTCAAGACGCCCACACAATGGATCTTTGTACTCCAGCGTAGCAAAAAACAACTCTAACAGTGCCCAATCTTCAACAACATGCAATACCAAAAATGGTAACATCGTCGCGGTGCCACATCAGACAGCAACAATACGTAAGATCATACCCTACGATGACCTGACTCAGAGTAAAGAGCTACCCACCTCTTCAAAAAATATACTAAAAGCACAACCACAACAAACCGGCACCACACTACCCACCATAAACCAAACTTTAAAAATCCTTCCTAAAAATATTTCAAATAGGCTTAAGTCACAACTTAAAGCTTAAACAAACAAAACCAAACAATAACATAATCTTATCACAAGAACTTCTGTCAAATGAAAATAACAATAGCTGCTCGTCCTCAGATGAACAAATGGAATGCTCCAATGCAGAATATGAACTCAAATAAAAATTAACTTACTGTGTTACGTTACCCATTTCCATAAAACTCTCTAACTATCTCAATGTCTCTGAAAGTGATACAATGGAATATTAACAGCTACAACAACAACTACAGTGAACTCCAAGTCCTCATAGCAAAATACAGGCCACATGTCATAGCCCTACAAGAGACACATACAGTACACAATATTCACCCCACCCCCACCAACTATGTAATGATTACTCTTAACTCCTCTCCATCATATGGTGGGGTAGCGATTCTCATCCATAGGTCTATAGAATATAAAGAACGAATTCTTAGATCAGACTTTGATGCCATCTGCGTTGAAATCTGTTCAAAGAAAAAGCTTCAAATAATTTCTGCATACATTAAACCTAGTGCAAAGCTTAACCTAAATAACATCTTCTCAGTTCTAAACATTCCAAATAACCTTCCGACTTTAATAACAGGCGACTTCAACTGTTGGCATAGAAGATGGGGCTCCCCTACTAATAACAGGAAAGGGGTTACCTTAGCGAAATTCATTACTCAGTCCAACATAATTATTTTAAACGATGGTAGTCCAACACACCTGAGCACACACAACACACTAACTTGCCAATTTCTTGTGAGATATTTAAGAGAGTCCAACCTCAGAAACCAACCCATAGACCTCTTTTTAAAACAAATGCAGCTCACTGGAACCTCTATACAACTCTCTCTATTAGACACAACTATTCTATACCAGTAAGCCAAAACATTAACAAAGAATCAGCCAACCTAAACAAAATCATTTTAACCCTCCGTCGGACCCCTGGGTCTGGCCAGACTTTGACTTTGACTTTGAACGTTAAGCTAACATGGTTCCATTTTATCTATCAACTAGAAATTCTAGGTAGCTTCCTAAAATTTTATTTTCTATCGATCTAGCCACAGGACAATTACCAAAAGGTCCTTGAACAAGGCGAAAAAAAGGATTAAAAAGTTACACCTTCGGACGGACACATATGTGTCCGACGGAGGGTTAAGAAGCGCGCATGAAAGTATCCCAAAGTCCTCTCCCAAAACATCGCATTGCGTGCCTTGGTGGAGCAAGGAACTCGAGATCCTTCGTAAACACAAAACACAGCCTGGCAACTTAAGAGACACATTTCTAACGAAAATATAATAGATTACAGAAAAAAATGCACATTTTAGACGAACTCTGAAACAAGCTAAAAAAGAATCTTTAGCAAAATTTACCAAAGAAATCAACCCTTTAACACCGATTCCACAAATCTGGAACAACATTCGCAGACTCTGCGGTCTGAACCCCCTCAAAGGGACTACACTGTATTCAAAAACCAAACACAACTGAAAATACTACGCAACAACAAGAAATTACTGATATCTTCGCAAGTAACTGGTCTATGGAAGCAAGTAACTCCAACTTCACCAACTTATTTAAGTCTAACAAAAGTAGGATATTAGCGGACGATTTATTGTATGCCCCAGGAAAAAATGCTATCCCAATAGAACAAGAAATCAATTTCATTTAATTTTCGTCTGCCCTTGATTCTCTAAAAGGCAACACACCAGGCTTGGATCGAATAACTTACCCCATGATTAAAGCACTACCTAGAGAAGTCCAGAACAGACTTATAAACCTATACAACGCAATACTGGGTGGCATTATACCACAACAATACAAACTGACCATGATTATACCAATATTAAAACCTAACAAAGAAAAAACAAATGTCTCGTCTTACAGACCAATTTCCCTTAACTCATGCTTGGCAAAAGTCCTCGACAAAATTATAGCAAAAAGACTATGGTGGTTTATAACTACAAATAAACTCCTACACAATAGTCAAGTCGGCTTTAAAAAAGGTAAATCGGTTATGGACTGTCTCCTATTTATAGATCACCTGGTGACTAAATCTTTGGACACAAAAAACCATATTTCAATAATATCTCTCGACTTCGCTAAGGCGTTTGATAAAATAGGAATACATGTCGTAATAGATCAGCTTATTAAGTGGAAAGTTGGCCCAATTATACTTAATTACGTCAGGAGCTTCATGACAAACAGAAAAATAACAGTTAAAGTAGGAAAGTTCTATTCAAAATCACTTCCACTCGAGAATGGTATTCCTCAAGGATCGCCACTCTCAGTGATCCTGTTTGTCATTGCATATCAAAAACTTACAGAAATCATTGATCTACATAAGGAAATAAGCATAAGCGACGATTTTAATCTTATGATTAAATTGAACAGAACAAAAAATAAAACAATAAACCTCGACTCTTTATTTAGCAATATAGCTGATTGGTGTCTCTACTCCGGGGGAAGTCTTGCGCCCGCGAAATGTAAACATATGCACAACAAACACAATTGCTCATGTAAAGTATCCACCGGCAACTTTCAAATTCCGAATGTAGATTTCTTGAAACTTTTAGGTGTTACATTCAACAAGAAACACAGGTGCAACACCCACATTGACGCACTTTCCGTTTCTCTGTCTAAACGCCTAGATATTATTAAATGTCTTTCAGCACTTAAATTCGGATGCAGTACACTCACATTAATATCTATCTTTAAATCGCTCTTAGTGTCCAAAATAGACTTTGCCTTGCCAATATATGGAACGGCAGCACCAAGCCTTTTAAAAAAAAATTAAAACAATCCTAAACTCGGGAGTGAGGATAGCCCTGGGAGCATTTAGAACCACGTCAACGGCAAATTTACTGTTTGAAGCAAACGTTGCACCCCTTGAAGTCAGAAAAGAATTACTTACATCTAATCTCTTTAACCTCATATTAAACAGCGCTGACTCCCCAATCAATAACGTAATAAAAAAATACAAACCACCGAAAGTGGGGAAAAAGCATTCGGTTTTGGACAGAGTCCTCTTATCAAACAAGTCTATTGAAATCAGCATAAGACCTTCAAAGAAACTGAAACAAAAAGACCCCCCATGGGCACTTAAGTCGAATGCAATAAATACACAATTTAGCACCTTTAGCAAAAGCGCAACGTCTCCAGAACTATATAGACAGCAGTTCCATCAATACAAATCAGAACAGAACAATAAAACATTTAGATATACAAATGGTTCGCAAATAAATGAATCGACAGGTTACGCTATTACAACTGATACTGACGTCTTAAAAATTGGCCTTCTTCCTTCTTCTTCTTCTTCTGTTCAGATTCTCTCTCCTCCCTCAATGCCATAAAAAATATTAGCAACAATTCCTATCACATTGTTAAGATACGAAATCTATTGATAAGACTATTCCCAAAATTCTCCCTTCTGTGGATCCCCAGCCACATTAACATAAAAGGAAATGAGTTTGCTGATATAACAGCAAAGAACGCTAGGCATTTTCCCCTTACTTATACACCAAACCACAATAATGCAGATATAAAAAACCAAATAAAAAAGTTGTATCACAAAAACCAACAAAATGCTTTCATAGATACATCCAACTGGTATCAACTAATAAATTCAGAAAAAAATAGTATAAAAAATTATCTCTCATACAAGGATAAAGTAATGATCTCTCGCAAAGATGAAATTAAGTTTATACGTCTCCGACTGGGACATACAAATATAACACATGCACACTACATGGACAAAAACATCTCAAACTTATTCCCCTTCTGTAACACCAACAACTCTATTAGTCTTGACCATCTCCTTACCTATTGTCCCGCATTCATCTAAATCAGAGCACAATATTTTCCCCATCATCCACCAATAGCCTTATTATCCAACCCATCTTCAGAAAACATTAAATTAATAATAAAATATCTTAAAGAATGTAACATATTTCATAGACTATAAAAATATACATAATAAATATAGAAATGAAATATATAAGTAGCAAAATCAATAAATTATCTCTAGCTTGTCATCTATGAAGTCTTCCTTCGTACCCGGGCCTGATAATATACCTAGTTGCATCCTTAAAATGTGTTCGATTTCCCTATCTAAGCCTTTATCTCGGTTATTCTTTATATCGAGTGAGACTTGTCGCTTCCCTGATATTTGGAAGGAGTCTTTTATTATTCCGCTTTTTAAAAAGGGTAACAAATCGGATATTTCTAACTACCGTGGCATTGCCAAACTTTCGGCAATACTTAAGCTGTTTGAGAAAATTATTACGTCTTCCCTTCAACACCTATCCAGATCCACTCTTTCTCCTTGTTAGCATGGATTCATGAAAGGTCGTTCATCGCTTACCAACCTTTTAGAATTGACTACCCTTGTACACCATGGCTTCCGTAAAAAATGTCAAACTGATGTTATTTATACTGACTTTAGTAAGGCTTTCGATACGATTGATCATTCTATGCTTCTCATGAAACTTAACATCATGGGTTTTTCCCCGAAACTATTGGCTTGATTAAAGTCGTATCTTATTGGCAGAACCCAAAAGGTGTCTTTTCGTTCCTCGATATCTAAAATTGCTCGAGTTACGTCAAGTGTCCCCCAAGGCAGTCATCTGGGCCCACTGTTATTTACCTTGTTTATAAACGATTTACCTTTGGCCTTGGCTCATTCACGCGCGCTCATGTTTGCGGATGACGTCAAGATTTGTTATTCATATAATGATCCTTCTTTCCAACAGTACTTGCAATCAGATCTCGATGCGTTCTGTGTTTGGTGTCACGTTAATAAATTACAACTTAATGCCTCTAAATACTCTTTTATGACTTTCAGTCGTTTGTCGCCGTTCCTAGCTCATTAGTCTATTAAGTCTGTTCTGTTAGATTGTGTACCATCATTTAAAGACTTAGGCGTTATGTTTGACTCAATTCTTTCTTTTTAATGTTCATATATCTTCAATTGTCAATAGAGCATGCAGTCTTCTTGTCTTTATTAAACGTTGGGCCAAAGAATTTGATGATCCATATGTGACAAAAGTTTTATACACTTCGTTAGTTCGCCCTACTCTAGAACATTGCTCACCAGTGTGGAACCCTCAATATGATGGTCACCAGCGTAGTATTGAATCGGTACAGAAACAATTCCTTAAGTTTGCGTTACGCGGTCTTAATTGGGACCCGAATCTTCGCCTACCCTCTTATTCTGACAGACTTCTTCTTATTAATCTTCCTTCACTTTACAACCGTAGGCTCGAATTTGGCATTCTCTTTCTACATAAAGTAGTGAACGGCGAAGTCATTTCTACTAATTTACTAGATACGCTATATTTTTTGTGTTCCCTCACGTCGGACCAGAAACTTTTTGACGTAAATAAATAAATAAATCCCATCAAGTTGCAGGCTTAGCAGGGGTGACGGGTGGGTTCCGCCGGGCTGCAGTTTTCAGAAGGGCCCGCGATTTTCCGAAATACCTTCACTGGAATTGCGATTATGACTGTTTGCATAGAATCCATATTTTCAAATTTTCGTGCCCGAGAAGCAACGACCACTGAGAACGCGCTATTGCCAGGTCCGGCGGCAGCCTATGGTAGTATGGGTAGTACTACCCACTCGGAAACTCTCTGTAAATCTGGTATGGTTTATTGAAGTTCTCACGGTAAAGCATCTTCAAACATAATCAAAAGTTGCTTAAAATCGTTTTTTACAAACTGACAAAAGACCGGAAGTGGAATGAATAAAATTGGTCCGTTGCAGCAACAAATTTGATCAGATATATTATTTTAAAAAAAAGCGCTCTTTGGCGCGCTTGCGAAGTGGTTAAGCGCGCCTTAATCGATACGGAATCGATACACACAATGAGTGTATTAGCATCGCGAGTCGCGCCCGTGCAGACGATTCTTGTACAATACCAAAGTGATTTTTTTGTAGGAGTGATTTGGAGCTTAATAGAAGACCATGGACCGGTTTCTCATTCGAAATATAAAGCTGAACAGTGAAAGTGCTTGTCGGCAAGAGGAGGAGAGTGCGAAAACTTCGACCAGTAAACCTATCGTGCAATCGACGTGTAACCGTTTATCTGGTAAAATGCCGCGGTTGGAAGGAAATAACGATTCTTCTTTTTTTATTGGTAATTTGGGAAAAAATATTGTTAATTTTGTCGTTGAACGAATGCTAGATTTTTCGAATTTCATACGATATCACAGCACAGCAGAGGGTTTATCCAAAAGCCCCGTTTGATTATACGTGAATATTTTGCCTAATTCTTTATTCTGCTGTCTGCTGAATAACAATTCGTAAATATTTCTTTTTGGAAGCGGATCCTACACACTCACGGTATTACCAGCTGCTTTTCCACGTTGGAAAAAAGAAAATCCTTGGTTAGACCATAATAAAAAAAAAAAAAAAAAAGTGCGTCTAACGGTTAGACACCATAGAAGTGAAACCTTCCGTAAAACAAACTGAGAGAGAATGAGACGAAAGCAGCATTAGGAGCGGGATAATTATAGGTTCATTATAATATTGCTATAAAGGTCATATTTTATTTTCTTCATTTTATTATTATTCATCCTCAATGTTTTCAATTTCAACAAATGATACGAGTGGCTTATGATAGCTAAAATATGATACAAATGCTTTGGTTTCGATGTTGTCAACATATCTTTGAAATACTGCGTCAATTGTTGTTTTTGATCGTGTTGTTGATTCAGTGCGATTGTTACACATTTTTAAACTGAATGTTGTATTGAGAAAGTCAATTAAAGGAACCGCTGTGTCCAATGCAAAATTTACGTTAAAATCGCCACTTAAAATCATTGGAACTTTATCGTAATCTTTTCTAAGTATCCGCGATACTTCTGGTGTATACTTTATTAAATTTTCATGAATGAATTCCGTGATGCTATTTATTGATTGATTCGGTGAAATATAAATTGCCACAATTAAAACTGTTTTTCCATTGCTCAATCTGGTTTTTTTATCTGTCGATATTCACGACACTTTTCTTCATTATTTTTCGGATTAATTGCGGTAAATATTTAAAAATGACAATATTTACGAATATAAAAATACGGACGCAATACAGCACACGCGGTTGCTATTATGAGCGTCGTAACGCGTGTATTACACAGACGTACTAACATACACACAAACATTCGTAGGACGCTTGGTCTAAGCAAGTATTAGGTAGTGTAGTATAGCTATACATAATGCCTTCTCGCTCACCGTAGCTCCGGAGAAAAAATAATAATAATAATAAAAATAAAAATAATAAATAAACCAAATAATTCGTATATATACGTATATATCAATATAAATATGTTTGAAAAATAAAAAAAAAAAAATATATATATATATGTATACAAAAGCGTACTTATGTATACATATGTATGTATATGCATGCACACTTGCCGGCCGAAAATGTACATACATACATATACATATGTGTGTACGCTTGCGTTTAAATTAAATTCCGCCGGCGTCGACAAGCAAAGACCAGCCGACGGTGCCCGAACTATCCAATATCGTCCCCGAAACACTTCGGCTACCGAAAAGAATTGAGCAAACACAAATAAGGAACGCTATATAACTCCGTGCTATCTCATTCTCTCGCAGGCTATAAGATCTATATGTATGTCTCTTTTTAGTGTCGCTTTTTCGTTTCATCGAGTCTCAAATCACTCCCAACGATTCTGAAGAAGTTTTCACTTCAAAAATTGGGCGATTTGTACAAACTGCACTGAAGTCTGTAATAAAAACTTGGTACTAGACCTCGACTCACATGAACTTAAATCTAAAGAAACGTGGGTTCAGACTGGATTTTCTTACAGGAAACATGCAGCCGATCGACTTAGAAAACATTCTATGAGTAATTTGCATTTTAAGTGCACTGAATCTCTAAAAAATCGAAAATCAGTAAACGTTGTTCAGCAACTTTCCACTGCTACGCATAAACAAATGATGGACCATCATACAGCGTTAAAGAAGATTTTTAGCACGTTAAAGTTTTTGGGTAGGCAAGGCTTAGCGATTCGTGGGGCTGCAAATGACGAGGATTCAAATTTTATGACAATTCTACGAGCACGGGTCGAAGATGTGTACCAGTTGGAATCATGGCTGAAAAAACACAAGACAAGTGGTTGCATCATACGGTACAAAATGAAATTTTAGAAATCATGGCGAACAAAATCATAAACGATAACTTGGAAGAAATCAGAAAATCCGAATTCTATTCTATACTTTTGGACGAAACAGTCGACGTATCAAGAATGGAGCAAATATCTATCTATTTCAGAATTGCCTCTCCAGATCTTCTGTCTACGGAATATTTTATGGGGTTTTATTCTACAAAAGAGACGACAGCCGAGACATTATTTAAAATAGTAAAAGATGTCCTCGTACGTTTTCAGTTGCCAGTTGGAGCATCTAATATATCTGAAAGAATCAGGCTTGCAACAGCGAATACAGGAAGAAGAAGATCGAGCTATTTTTATACATTGCAATGCTCATAATCTGAATCTAGCAGTTCGAGAAAATTGAAAATATATTAGAAGCGAGGAAATTTATCGGAGTAGTAAAGGACTTGATAAATTTTGTGCGAAACTCGCCAAAACGCATTGCACAATTCCAGGAACTTCAGGCCTCTGCCGAAGAAGAAAATGAAAAAGATTTGCCTTCTCTAGCTGCTAACTGTCCCACGAGGTATAAATATATATAAAGGTCTTTCTTATTATTTATGTGAGTTACAGAATTTTTTTTCAACAGATGGGTGCTTCGAATAAAATCTTTGAAGAATGCAAAATGAATGTTTGTCAAGAGTGCTGGGTGTTCAATATTCAAGGTCAAATTCAGAAAATATTTCCAAGCATGTTTTTCCCTTAAAAATGGAGCGAAACCCGGTTTTTTTCAATCACAAATGGAATTTTCATTGTTTTAAACGACTATGTAACATTTTTTAATGTTTTAATTTGATTTTTTAACATAATTACAAAAGAGAAATAGAAAAATTAAAATTTTTTTTTTTTTTTTAGGTTTGAAAATTTGTAAAATTTTTGAAAATTTGTAATTGATAGCTGATTTTCTTCAAAATAATTTTCAATATTTACATCAATATCTAATAAACATTTCGGGACTATAGTTGCTAATTTCCAAATCCTTTCGTGATCGCACGTGTCTCAGTGATGCAATAAGTGGGTCCGAAGAGGCTGCTAGCATGTTAAAAAGGTCTTCATTTTGTCTAACACGAGAAGTTTTCAATGTATTAGTGTATCTGAACCTTTTGTAGTCCTTGTTTTTACATTCCTGTGCTTCTTCGGATACCTCTCTAATTAGTAAACACTGATATTCTATTAAATCCTTTCCGTGAGCGAAAATCCTATGTACCTTTGGGGTAAATTTTTTTTGCGGATACAATTCAGTCAAAAGTTGAGCAGTCTTTGAAGTATATTATAACATATAACATTTACCATTTCCTTGCAATTAATAACATTCAAGATAACAGCCAACCTTTTTATTATCTCTTGACTAACACCTGTAAAAAAGATGTCATTTCATAATTTTCAAAAGATCTCCTTAAAGTATTTCCATCATTCCTGTTTCCGTATCCGTACTTTGGGCAGTCAACTTTCAGTCCCAGCTTTCGAGAGAATTCAGCTTGTATAATCTCCTTTCTGCTCTGAATATCCTCACGAGATGTTTTATCCGTTTTTGTTTCTCCTAGCCGAAGAAGTGTGTAAGCTAGCTTCAGAATAAAATCCATACACTTTATTCTGCAATGCAACGGAGAAATTCCATATTCGTAGCCGTTCTCCTCACTGGTTGAATCGTCTAAGTCCTTAAATTTTTTTTGAGTTTTTTTGCAAATTGGACACCTTGCAAGGAAGTGTTTGTGATTTCTTTTCCTTTTTTACTTTTCCATCAATCATTGTCAGGAAAAAATCATACTTAACCGTAAATGTTTTTCCAATCTTGGTTTGGAAAAGATCAGGTTTCAGTTGGCTTATTTGTTTTTTTATGTCGCCAACAGTTGATTTGATTAATTCCGAGGACTTCTTTGCATATTTGAATAACAAAGGCTGAAAATAGTGGGTCGATGACGGTCGAAGATTTCTCCAATGTTCAGAACTTTCACTTCTTAGGCGCACAAGAACTACAGAAGCCATGAACATATTTAAGTTTTCACGCTCGCGTACACTTCCTCGGCCGGGAGAAACAAAAACGGAAAAAACACCTCGTAAGGATATTCAGAGCAGATTTTCGTTTTTAGCAGAGGAGATTTTCGTTTTTGGTTAGAAGTTCAGGTCCAATGATGGCTACTTGGACATCTGCGATGATAAATGGCCAGGTGAAGGTGCGGCGTAGGCTAAGATTGAGCTCTGCAACGTATTGACCGTATGTGTTGATGATTGATTAATTCGCAGCATATAAAATGAGGTCGCAAGGTTCGGTTTTTTGTTTGCAGAATAATCGTGGAACAAAAGAAATCACAGACCCTGACTCAATGAGAAACCGTATGTTGGAGACACGATCGGTGATGTGCAGGCGCGGTTCGACTGGAGGAATGCAATGGTTTGGGATCACCGGTTTTGGGGCTGCTGTCGCCGACCAGTCCTCTATACGACAGCTTAATTAGTTTAGCGACTATAAATGTACACAAAAGAAAAACGACAATTTTTGGCGTCATTCCCAAATTTCAGATGGTAAACACTAAATTTGGATTGCTGCTCCTCCGTTTTTATACCCTTGGAAAAAGAGTATATTAATTTTGGTCAGAAGTGTGCAACGCATAGAAAAAAGCATTTCCGACCATATAAAGTATATATATTTTCTTGATCAGCACGACAAGACGAATTCAAATAGCCGTCCGTCTGGATCAGCGCGAACTCCTCCTAGATCTTAAAAGCTACAGAGCTGAAATTTTTCATGTAGGCTGGTATATACTGCAGGGGTTGTATATCTCGGATTCAGCTGGTTCGGACCACTATATTACATAGCTCTCATACAAACGGCAATGTCACGAACAGTGACTTTTCTCAATAACTTCGTTATTTTCTCAGCTATTGTCATGAAATTTCATATTGGTGAGTTTATTATTTGAAATCAAATTTGATCAAGATCGGGTGACTATGTCATATAGCTCCCACAGAAAACGATCGGTCAGAAACAGTAACTTTTGTCAATAACTTTGTTATTTCCTATGCTAAGCTTGTAGGCCATTCTTTCGCAAACATTAGCGAAACATATTATAAAATTGGTCAGATGTTTGTAACGCACAGAAGAAGACGTTTCCGACCCCCTAAAGTGTATATATTCTTGATCAGCATGAGAAGCTGAGTCGATATAGCCATGTCCGTCTGTCCGTCTGTGCAAATCAACTTCACGCTGGCATCTTAAGAGCTATCTGAATGAAATTTGATATTTGAGCTACTTTTGGCCCGGAGCTGATAAAGTATGAGAATTGTCAGGATCGGACTACTATGTATATCATATAGCTCTAGAAGAAACATTTTTGCAAAAATTGGAGTATCTCCATGAAATTTACCAATACGATAGTATTGGATATAAAATCTCAGATCCCAAATGTTGAATCTGATCGGATAAATAGAACACAAGTTGCAGTCAATATAAATCGGCTCAAATCTGCCTGATGACGTAATCAAATCAACAGAGAACATGCGCAGACGCAGCGCTACACGCACTGTATGTGTATGCGTGCCGTGCTTTGCTTAGGGAATGATGGAAGAAGAAAAAAATTGTAGTTAAAAGAGTAATAATTTAAATGTTTTTTTTTTTTTTACTTTGATGGCAGGGTAAGGGGAAAGTTGCCAAGACAGTTGCAAGGGTATACAAATTTTGACGAAGTTAGCCCCGGCCCTCTGTTTTTTTTTTTTTTTTGGTGATGAGTTACTCCATTGTGATCGGCCACGTGATGCGCTACGTGAGCGAGACTGAGCATCATGTTTTCGTGATGGAAACTGTTTCAGCTTCTTTTGAAGATTCTCGAACTTTATGTTCAGCAAGCATATGCTCTGTATAATATCTGAAGTTGAATTGCTAGGATTGGTCGCCACAGCCCAAACCTCCCTGGCTCCCCCCTGTCGGATGCAGGCCCTACACCCTGTGTTGATCAACACTGGTATTGGCCAGCTGGTCAGCAACCAGGGAAGAAGAAGCAAGTTCTTGTTCCAAAAAAATTCGAACCGCTTGGAGAAACTTACGGATAATTTTGACGAACACGCACAGGCAGAAAGGCGAGAAACCAAAAACAAGAGAGCACAAGCCTCCCATTGGATTAAGGACGGCCCAGCCATAATGGGAGACCAATTATAAATTTGGCCAGCAACTGCGTCTTGGCTCAGACACCAACAGTGGTACGTAGCTAGAGATTCTGTGGCAAGTCCTAAACACACTCCACGATTCACAGGTTCTTCGGAAGCTGATTGCTGCGATCAAAACTGGAGCGCACACAAAAACGTTAGACCTTCCGTCCGTCTGTCTTAATCAGCTCATACTCCTAGACCGTAAGGGCTACGCAGCTAACATACTGCTCTGGCTCTATATCTCGGATTCCGCAGATTTGGACCTCTTTGTTCCCATAGAACCCGGAACGTCACAAACATACTTTGTTACTTTTGACGCGATTGCTTTTGAAGTTCATTCAAACCTTGTAATTTAGCCGGCTCGAGGTCAATCTTCCAAGTAATGATTATTTCAAAGGCAACACACAAAGGTTTTTCGCAAGCATTAATCTTTTTAGATAAAACGCCTTTCCACTTTGACGCTTGTAGTTAACAAAAGAATGACTGAAAAATTTGCAGTTCCCAACTAATTTTAGCATTGTAGATATAAGATGGCTATAATATATATTATTTAAGAATAAATATCAAAAATTAGGTTTCGGAATAAGTCCCAAGCGTAGTTATATTTTGCGGAATTTTCACGTTCGACGTGGAAAAAAATGTGTCGAAGTGCAAACTGTGTCAGTTGAGTTTAAGTAGCAAATCTTTTGTCTTAAATTTTTGAGTAATCTATCATCTTGGATCATCCTCAGTACCTTCATGATTATCTCAAGAATCAGAATTATTCAGAAGTTTTAATGATTGGTAAAAAATATACGTGTGTCACATTTTATTGCATTAGGTTTATCAAATTTTTTAAAAAATAACTTTTATCAAGGGTGCGCAAAAAAATACCACGTGGAAGACAAACCAACGGAGGCAGAAGATGGGCAGAGAAAAATGTAAATGTAAATTGCGAATCAACATACACGAAAATTTAATGTCGCTCAATCGACCCAAAATAGGACGTTTTATGTCCCGTCACTAATCCCGCAACACACATATTTTTGTGTGTGTAGCCTCCGCAAAATTGATCTTCTACTCTGCCCAAAATACCAAGGGGAGCTTAAAGAGCCACTATGTGCCCACCCTTGACTTACATATATCCCTGGTATTTCTCCCGACACACTTCCCAGGGTCAAACCCTTTAAAACGATGAATGACATAATATTATTTCTTATTCGCTCATGACCAAATATTTTTTATAATCCCATACTTTTCCGTTTCTCATTTACAGGTACACAATAAGTGCGGATATGATTAAAGCCGAAGCCGATTTCAACGAAACCAATAACAGTTTATATGACAACATGCTAATAATTCATAATATACATTTTGCAGACGCCGGTAACTATAAATGTAAAAATTCACAGCAAAGCATGTTGGTTGAGTTCAATGTACAGCCATTTCTTCGGCCTAAAATTATTCAAAGTACCTCTGATTATATCAAAAGGAAAATTGGACAAAATGTAATTTTGTTTTGCCTAATCGAAATTTATCCGCAAAATGTGTCGTTTCATAATCATCTAAAATGGCTAAAGGACGGTACTCCTTTGGCATTTCTTGATAATTTTTCTACCATTTCAAAAATAAATGAAACCGTTTTAAACTTTACATTGGAATTTACTGAGGTGTATAAAAAAGAAAATGGTACCTATAAATGTAATGTATATGGAGAGACCAAAACAGAGGTACTTTCTAAAGAAATCTCATTGTTTGTTATGGAAGTACCCCAAATACGTATTGATTTTGCAAAAGCGGTCGGCCGAAACAAAATTTTTCTTAATTGGACAGTAAATGATGGAAATGACCCTGTTCAAAAATATTTCATTCAATACTCCCAAGAAGGATCCCCAACTTTCAAATATTACAAAGACATAATAAACGGGAAAAATACATCATATATTTTAGATACGTTTCATCCAAACACTACGTATTTCTTAAGAATAACAGGAAAAAATTCAATTGGTGACGGAGTCCCGAACCAGTATCCACTCGGAATCACTACTCTAAATTTTGACCCCATTTTTGTACCAAAAAAGTAGAATCTACTGGTAGTACAGCGTCTACAATAACTATAGGCTGGAGTCCTCCACCGCAGCGACTAATTGAATTCATACAATATTACGAATTAATAGTGTCTGAGTCTGGTGATGTGCCAAAGTTAATTGAAGAAGCTATTTACCAACAAAACTCAAGAAACTTACCCTACATGTTTGATAACTTAAAAACGGCTACAGACTATGAGTTTAAGGTACGGGCTTGCAGTGATCTCACAAAAATGTGCGGACCATGGTCAGAAGTAGTCAACGGAACTACAATGGATGGAGTTTCAACAAAACCAACGAACTTAACTGTTAGCTGTAATTATCATAACAATTCACGGCTTAATTCTATTTCTATAAATTGGAATGTTCCCAAAACACCAAATGGAAAGATCATTTCTTATTTAATAACTTTAGAGGGAAAATATAAATATACGCTTGAAAACACTGAACATAAAGAAAGATGGGGACCGAAAATTCGAAGAGTTGATGAACCGCATCACAAGACAGTTTATGACGGCTTAAGCCCAAACACAAATTATACAGTAGCAGTTTCCGCAATTACACGTCATAAGAAGAATGGGGAATCTGCAGAAAGTAGTTGTTTTATGCCCATATCTGTGCCAGAAAGTATAGGCAGAACAATGTGGACAAAAGTAAAAAACGGATCAAAGTATGTTTTAAAGCTGTATTTACCAAAAATAAGTGAGCGAAATGGACCTATATGCTGCTACCGACTATACATTATAAAAATTAAAAACGGGATCAAAGAACTACCACCGCCAGAAAAAATAAATGTGGATTTATATAATCAAAATGAAAATGAGAATTACACACTATATATAGCAGAAATGATTAGTAAAAAATATTTTAAGCCAGAAATATTTTTGGGTGATAGTGCACGATTTATTGAAAGAAGTGATGTCATTTTGGAAAACGATGAAATATGCCGCAAATGTTTCGCTGCAACTGCATTTGTTGAAAAACCAGAGATCCCAGTAAAAACATCGATGGATGCGTTTTCAAGTAATGTATTTAACACAGCAATACCTTTTGCAATTAATTTTACCAAACTTTTTTAAAGGATGGGGGTGGCATATTTTGAAGGCCAAAAAAAAAAAAAAAACATTTTCAAAAAAATGTTTCTACATATTTTAAATTGTTAACCTATCTTTATATTTATGCGCAATAATTTGATAAACTTTATACTATTTGTTCTCACATAATTTTAGTGTTAATTTGTAGGTGATAATATACAGCTGCGAGCAAAAAAATAGTAGTAGCATCAACCATTTAAATAATAGCATAGAAAGTTATGTTATCGGGGCTGGACTGAGATTTTTTGGTATGCAAATTTATTATTTGGCCTGTTATTAATTATATTATATTATCAACGAAAAAATATCAAAGAACCTAACTTTGGCAATGCCGAAGTTTTTATACCCATGCAGTCCTTGGCAATAATATCTTTAGATTTTGAAATTTGTTTCCCTGCAACTCAGTTCATCAATACACGAACCAAACATTATTACTCTTTTTACTACAATTTTTTCTTCTTCTAAGCAATATCTGTGTGTATGCATGTGCTCTATTGATTTGATGATGATGTATTAGGCAGCAAGCAGCGCGGCCGGCAGCGCTTGAGCCGATGTATATTGTCTGTAGCTTGTGTTCTATTTATCCGATCAAAATCAAATTTTGGAATCTGGGTTTTATATCCAATACTATCATATATACCAAAATTGCTTCAAAAATGGTTTGTAGAACTTTATAATTGATGCTGAACGGGAATCTGTTGCCATTTTTCTTGGATAACTTCGTAATCTTAAGCTTTATTGAATGCTTTTTTTTTACGCTTTTCTGAATGTTTTCCCATACATTTTGAATGGATTACCAATCCTGCGACAGAGCTGGTCCTGGCATTACATCGATTCCTTCGAATTGAAAACAACAATTTCGAGCTTGCTTCTATGTTTTGGGTCGTTCGACTGGTGATATATCCATTTTATAGGCATATTCCATATGAGGTCTAAACCTTCTTTATGATGTCCACATAGATATTTCTATTCATATTCCCATGAATATTATGAATTGGACCAAGTCGTTTATATGAGAAACAAGCCCAATTCATGCCACTTTGCTTAACAGTTTAAGCGTCTGGTTTTGGTGGTATTCTGCTGTATATAACAATGTGCCAGTCATCTGAAGCCGCTTTTGCACGTTTTACGTCACGTTTTTGTTTTTTTTGTTGGTAGTCTAGGGCAGCAGAGACCATCTCTGCAGATCATCCAACTAAAATTTGAATTTTTTTTAAAGTTTTACCTTGTTTTCCATTCCGTCTTCTCGGTAGAGTAATGCTATCCTCTTCCGGACCAATATGAAACGAAACACAGCAACGAATCAAACAGCCAAATTTTTGCTGATAATCACAAACACAACTGTATGTAGTTCTGGACTAATAAGAGCGTTATTTATACTTGGCATAGGTTAGGAAGTAGTTCCAGAGGAATTCTCTTGGCTGTATCAAAAAACAAATCCAAATGGTAGACTCCCATTTATGACCTTGCATCTGGTCACTTCAATATGGGTTACATCAAAACAGAATCGAATCGAGTTTTTAGTTGATAGAGCAATGCTAAATTGACGTCGTACTCATAATTAATATTCTTTCTCTGAATAATCGTAGATGAATACATGGTGTTTTTTTCATGCGCAGACTTTTGAACGATAAAGGAATAACACAAATAAATTTATCTGTACTGTGTGGATATTCGAGGAATTATAATTTCATTCTCTAAAAGTCTGTATTTATTTATTTGGATAATAAACGTAGAAATTTGTTCTATTCGTACTATTGAATAGGTGCTCCCTAAGAAAAAGTTGAAGAAACATTGTCATTGTTAATTTAATACAAAGTAAACTGAAATATGTTATGAGTTAAGGGTTAAACAATATTTTTGAAAAGCCCTTTTGATGTATTAATTTGAAAATTTTTACATATATTCTGTATACATTTAACAACATTTTGACATACATAATTAGTAAAACATACATAAATAAAATTTAAAAAATCAGCTGGAAAAAGGAAAACAAATTTTTGACAAAATGGCGGCTCTTCAAAGTCTTCTTAAATTGTTCAATAAAAAAAAATATTTAACGAAAAAAAAATCATGTCCAAGAAGCTTCTGTAAAAATTCAGACCAATCGGTTCAGTAGTTTTCGAGTTTGAGTGGTCACTGTTTTGAGAAAATGATGATGATGTATTCGCAAAACACACAACTAAACTATAATCAACTGTTTAGTGATCTTATGACACGAAATGTGCCCTAAGACTGCATATAAAAATGATTAAAAAAAACACTATAAAGTGCCATTATTTTAGCACTCCGAGCATGAGCAGTACTAAAATATTTTAAGAAACAACTTTTAATTCTATTATGCTTAATTATTATGGCTTATTGTAAACCTACTTGCGAGCATTCTGATCGTTTTAATGATCATCACAGAGCAATTTCTGGTTGGTTTTGTGCTAGTTTGAAACATTTAAAATGTGCTGGCCTTAACGCTCTGTTCCTTACATCCTTTCCCATTTCCCTTTTGCCTACTCCATCTTCTTGCCCCTATTTAAATAAATAAGGATTTTAACCATATCAATATTATAATAGCAATATATTAACCTTAAAAACAAAAAAGCAAGTTGTAATTTCTTTAATATTTGCTAAATTAATAATTAATTGCATTTCCCTGCGCTCTTCCGACATCAAAAATGCGTTTTTTTCGTCGAATCTGAATGGGTTTTTAATAACTGAATTCCCCATTCTCTGGTGATTGCTTACTTAAGGTCAGTTATGTGGCGGTAAGCCTGGTTATACCATACACCCGTAGGGGAAATGGTATATTAAAGTCTACAAAATGTAATTTACAGATAAAAGGAAAGTTATATTTGATTTGCCTGAACGCTATAGGCAAAATGAGGTAGCAGATGCCAATCCGGAAATATATAGAAGCGAGAGTGACATATCAGAGGAGCAGTCTTCTGAATCTCGTACTGACAAGGAATCGTTTCATAGTGCACCTGAGAAAAAAATTGCACAAGATGAACGCAAAATGCAGGTAAGACCACGAGTAATCAAAACGGCTAAACCTGGACGCTCGAGGAAACAGCATAATATACTTGGATCGATTGTGGCTGGCGAGGTGCCAGTTCCATCGAATTACGGGGATGCCATAAGTAGGCCGAATGCATCGCAGTGGCGAAGAGGACAAAGAGTTTGGAGCTCTGGTAAAAAAATCAAACTTAGGAGCTGTTGGACCTACCAAACAAGCAACGAACGAATGGGTTTTTAGTCGAAAAAGGGATGTGCAGGGGGACATAAACGTTTTAAGGCGCGATTGGTTGCGAAAGGATGTTCGCAGCAGTTCGGTGTAAACTACACCGATACATATGCATGTACAGCTGTGTTCACGAAAACAGCAGTGCCTTGAGATTTGACTTTAAAGTTGAGAAATCATATTAAAAAGACCACAAACTCACCAATACTTTTATACCATGCACCCATAGGGTGAAATGGTATATTAAAGTCGCCAAAATGTATGTAACAGGCAGAAGGAAGCTTCTCCGATCCCATAAAGTATATATATTCTTGATCAGTATCAACAGCCGAGTCGATCTAGCCATGGCCGTCTGTCCGTCCGTATGAACGCCTAGATCTCGGAGACTATAAGAGATAGAGCCACCAAATTTGGAATGTAGGCTCGTGTAGTATGTAGAGTGATCAAGTTTATTTCAAATTTTTGTCACGCCCCTTTCCGCCCCCGCAATTAAAAAAAACGTTTATCTCAAAAACTATTGCAGCTAGAGACACCATATTTGGTATGTATATTTGCATAGTAAATGCGCACATTTTGTATGTATAAAGATTTCCGAAATTTGAAAAACGATTTTCGATTATTTAGATTATCTCCCGTAATTTTTTGTCTTGTGCAATCAAATTTGGCACACTTAAATTTGATACCCAGCAAAATACCAAATTTGATCAAAATCGGACAAAAAATAGCTGAGTTATGCATATAAACGTTTTTCCATAAGGCCGGAGATGGCCGTTGGCGGGTGGGGGCGCTAGGGTGCTATGCATATGTGCGAGATACTAAGATATGCTTGTGAAAAGCATGTGAACAGAATTTTTTAAAATAGGCAAATGCATTAGTTATAAAAAATTTGAAATATTTGTTTTACTGGTGTATGGTATACCTAAGTCGGCGAGACGACTTACTTACTTCATTTTTGTTTAAATTTATAATCTATATTTATTTATAATAAAATTACAACAATTTTGGACTAAACAAAAAGTCTCCCATTTTGAGAATTGAGCAAGATAGTAAATTAAGGGCATTTTGAGCTGTTCATAAAATTAGCAGTGACAACTAAGAATTGAAATCTTTCGATTCCAAATTATTTTAACTTCAAAATAAGGTCACTTTTGGTTTTTACGACTTAATACTTAGTCCTGAACCAATTATTGGCAAAAACGGGTTTTCACCTGGGCCGCATCGAATCCATCAATGCTGAACTGGGATCTGTTGCCATGTTTTTTGGATAACTTCCCAATGTTAAGCTATATTGGATGGTTTTTTCTTTGTGAATGTTTCCCATATATTTGAAATGGTTTACCAATCCGACGAATGACCTGGCCCTAGCCATTAAAAACAACCTTTTCGAACTTGTCCCTGTGTTTTGAGTCGTTGTACTGGTGACATATACATTTTGTGGGCATATTCCATATGACCTTCTTCATGATGGTCACGTAGATATTTCCATTCATATTCCCATGAATCTTATATGAGAAACAGGTCGTTTATATAAAAAACAACAACACAAATCATGTCATATTCCTTAACCGTTTTAGCGGGTCCTTTGGGTGGTATTCCGTATATTCTGGGCGACGTACATACTGTTTAGACCCTGCACAACCAAACAGGACTACTTTGCGGACGTCTGGCCCGAGAACTTCCCGCTACTTTGCAATATGAAGATTCATATGGAGTTTTGTTAAAATACAAACGTACTTTACAGGCTTCTAAGTCAGGAGTGGAACTTTCCTTCGACTTCGCGATATTAACTCTTGTTCTAGGGGTCCACGCCGAAAGGTGACACCCCTTACCGACATGTTTAGATCATGATCATCAAATCTGCTGTAAATAACAATGTACTAGTCATCTGAAGCCGCTTTTGTACGTTTCATGTCACGTTCTTCGGTTTTTATTGGGGCAGCAGAGACCATCTTTGCAAAACATCCAACTAAAATTTTGATATTTTTTTTAAGTTTTACCTTGTTTTTCAAGGTTTAGGATCCCCACTCAGTCTTCTCGGTAGAGTATTGCGATCTTCCTACCAATATAAAAATTATTGCGTTAGTTGATGCAAATTATATTACTCCATAATAATCTAAATAATTACACCGACTACTGGCAAATTTTCAAATTTTTTTTTTTTATTTTTCGCAACTAAACGAAACACTGCTATTTTAGTGAACAGCCATATTTGTGGGGATAAGCTCAAAAAATGTGAAAACCAACCCAAAAATTAATAAAATTAACGGAACTTTTTCGGTTTTTTTATGTTTATAAACCATTTTACAAAACCAATGTCAAAAAACTACATATATCCATAAAATTGATTATGTGAAAAATTTTAAAATCGTTGTTAGCATCTACTGCACTGCTATTTTCGTGAACACAGCTGTATGTATGTCGAATAGTAAGCGTACGGTTTGTTTTGGCGGTGGCAGCAGATTTGGATCTTTATTTACATCAAATGGACGTATGCATGGCATACCTCAATAGCGATCTGGAAGACACGGTGTACATGAGGCAGCATAACATTTGAAGAAGGCAATCTACGGTTTGAGTCAGGAAGGGCATGGAACTCTAAACTGGATGCTATATTACTATATTTGAGGCTTAAGCCATGTACGGCTCTTTAGCCGTGTTTATACCAATAACATGGTGAAGAACACCTAACACTAATTCTTGTACATGTTGATCGATCGAAACAGAAAATCGAATCATCAAAATATCGATATCAAACGCATTTGATTGATGTGGTTGGCTCCAACCACCAGACCGGATATATTGCATTCAGTTGCAAAGTTGGCGCAGCGAAATCAAGATCCGCATTCTGAGCATGAAGCAGATCCTGCGGTATTTGGCGTCAACGAAAAATAAAAATCTACACTGTAAAAAAGACCGCATAAGCTTTTTTTTTTTGGATATGTAGATGCCGACTGAAGCTGAATATATAGCTTTGTCGACCGCATGCAAAGAAACTATCGTTTTGCGACGTTTAATCATCGAACTTGGAAGTGGGAAAGGCAAGACCCCAACAGTTGTATATGGAGATAACTTGAGTGTCCAGCAGTTGGCGAAGAATCTAGTTCATCATTCTAGGACAAAACATACAGATAAAAGATGAGGGATTTGTTGAGTTGAAGTATGTTTCGACAGATGGCAAGTGGCACATACGACACCAGGACATAACCTGTTTCGTGCGAGCCCAAACAGAGAGCTGACCACCTTCCGCCCTACCGCGCAGCCGTATATCGAACAACACGATCGCGTGGACAAATACAAATAAAACGGACAAATAATTAAAATATGATTGACTACAGCTAATTACGAGCTAAATGTTCTAAAATAGAGGTTTTCACAAAAGAAAAAGAGGCTTCTGATCGGTTTACGGGATACAGAAGATTGTAATCAGAACATAGGACTCGAAAAGGTTCATGCAAAGAATATTTAGAAATACAGTGTTTTAAGGATAGAGGAATAAAATTTCTAGTAGGTCTTTGAGGTACAGATAGGTTTAACTGGTTCAATAGCTCAGGAGAGTCTATTTCACCTATTAACATTTGTGAACTAAGATAGCACCAAGCATTACTCTACGATTAATTAAAGAAGGAAGATTGATTAAAAGAAGCCTACTGGTGTATAATGGCAAATTGACATTGCGATCCCAATTTAGAGCGCGAAGAGCAAAAATCAGAAATTGCTTTTAAACAGATTCAATTTTACTTTGGTGCGTCTCATATTGATGTGACCATATGCCAGATCCATATGTCAAACTGTTTTGACCATCGTTTCACAAACCCAAAAAAAGCTATGAATGGCTTTACTAACTGTACAGAAAAATGAGGATTAAACGTTCATTTAGGGTCCATAAGAACACCTAAGTCATTGATAATATCTAACTGCTCTAAGGCAGTGTCGTTAATATAATAAGATGCTAAGTAAGGAATGCATCTATAAAAAGATATAACTTTACATTTAAAGCCGTTGAGGCTTAATAGGTTGGTTTCACACCAACTCTGAAGATCATTAAGATCGGATTGAAGCAGGCAAGAAGACGATATGTGTTTAAAACTGAGGTAAAGCACATCGTCCGCGTACATAAGCACACGAAAATGTGCCGCTACCAATGGAAATAAAGTAAATAGCAATGGATATATATATACTCTTTTACAATAAGGTGTTCCGGACAAAAATCTTTGTGACATATTTGGCCAAAAAGATCTGGAGAGACAAGGACGGAATGTCCCCGAGTATATGAAAAACTGAATTTTTCCACCGCAGTGTTAGGGGCTAGAACTTTCCCTGGATGTAGGCTATGACGTCTTCAGAAGTAGTATTGGGATCAAGCCTCGGAATACAAATTTGCTTTTTGGCAGGAACTACAACAAGGGCACTAGAAGTGCCAGGCACAGCAAAAGCAGCAACAGCAGGTGCAGCAACAGCAGGTGCAGCAACAGCAGGTGCAGCAGCAGCTAAAGCAGCCAACACTTTACTAGCTCCTCTTGCAACTACATTATTAGCAATATTTCTGGGAACGGATGTTTGCTAGGACGGTTCGGAAACTACAACATATATCGTGTTAGTAAGTGGTAGAGCTGTTGAAACATCGATGTTTGGCCACATCGATGTTTCGATGTTTTTCAGGAAAAACATCGATGTATCGATACTACATCGAAGTAATATAAATCTTTGTTAAAAATAGCATTCTTTTTCCAAACTTAAAACTATGTTTGACCTGCCCAGTTGCAGATGGTACAAGACTCCAATGCTCATTAGCATGTGGAGTGGAATAAGGAAAATAGGTCTTCTCCTCTTCGATTTCAGAAGTCTTCTTTATATTTTGGTTTCATGAGTTAGAAGCTCTTCATGAGAACATGTTAATGTAAATACAGTGGTTGAAATTCCAATAATCTTAAACAAATAATATAAGAAATCTTAATATACATATACAAATCTAATTTCAACGATGACGTCTCCTCCAACAAACTATAAAGCAGAAATTTAATCTTTTTCAAACGTAATACATACAGTTTTTTTTTTTATTATTATAGATGTAGTCGTACAACGCTCAGTACGAACAAGTGGCCCATATGACACCAGGCCCGGGCCTGTTACGAATGACCCTAAGTAAAGTTAATGTTACAACCTCTACCCACTCCGACCTAAGGGCATAGGCGTATTACATATATAAACATAAAATTAAACTAAAGAAATAGGAAATATTAAATGTAATAAGATAATAGGTTACATATAAAAAGAAAACAGGATAGGTTTAAATAAAGATGATTACAACTAATTACGAGCGAGGAAGGACAAGATCGCAGTTTTTATAACCGGAAGCGATGTTTCGGAACCGATAACGTGCCAAAGTCTGTTGTAGTCACTACATAGTATACGAAAAGGTTCATGCAGAGAAAAGTTAGTTGTGCAAGTGGGAAGTATAAGCGGTGTGAATACTATAAAACATAATACTATAAAACATAATTCAATCTTTTTCAAACTTAAAAATATAAAACAATGCAATTCAGAGATTCACTTGTGACAATGTATAAAAAGAAGCATGTCTACATTAAACTTAAGCGAACTTCTCTTCTCGCTTACTATGATTCCAGCCTTACTGAACAATCGTACGGTTTCAGTCGAAATGCTTTATTTGATGAGATCTTTTCTCAGTGATGGAAAAGCTAGCTAACAAAAACATCGAACATCGGAGAGAAAAAATCGATGTTTTTTTACGAAAGGAGAAACATCGATGTATCGATACTACATCGATGTTTCGCACAGCTCTACTAGGTGGGATACTGTCTCCAGGGGAAATGGGAAGACACTCCACACCTTCCAAAGCTAAACTCCTAAACGATATAAGCTGCTGTACATTTGGTGACATAGGGTCATTGTCGGAAGCCGGGCGGACTGAGGGACGCGCGTTGGACCTCTTTCGCATTGGAGATTCAATCAAAAGGTTTGAACTTCTGAATTGAATCCATCGCCAAAAGCTCTTCTTAGAACTTATGCGCGCCAGCTGACAGGGTATTAAATGCATCCTCAGTCCGTTTCATAAAACTTCGCATCTCGAGTTCCAAGCCACGGCACGAATCACAGCCCCATTTAAGGCTGCCATCCTGTGCAATACTATGCCGTACCTTGACTATATCCACTAGTCATAAACTGGCAAATGTTTAATTATGAAGTAATCGCGTCAAAAGTAATAAAATTATTCATAAAAGGTACTGTTTTTGACCGATCGTTTTTATAGTAGCTACATGCTATTGTTATCTGATCTTGATCGAGTTTGGTACAGTCATTAATATATATACAAAATTTACAAGTATTTATTTTTATGACAATAGCAACAACGAATTTATTGGGAAGTCACTCTTGGTGACATTGGCGTTTGTGTGGGAGCTATATGATATGGTGGTCCGATCCGGCTGAATTCGAGATATACCACCTATGCAGTATTTCAACTCTGTAGCTCTTACGATCTAAGAGGAGTTTGCGTTGATCCAAACGGATGGACGGATATACAGCTGTGTTCACAAAAATAGCAGTGCAGTAGATGCTAACAAAGATTTCAACATTTTCCACATATTCCTTTGTGTAGTTATAGTTTTTATACCATACACCCATAGGGTGAAATGGTATATTAAAGTCGCCAAAATGTATGTAACAGGCAGAAGGAAGCTTTTCCGACCCCATAAAGTATATATATTCTTGATCAGTATCAACAGCCGAGTCGATATAGACATGTCCGTCCGTCCGTCCGTCTGTCCGTATGAACACGTAGATCTCAGAGACTATAAGAGCTAGAGCCACCAAATTTGGTACGTAGACTCGTGTATTACCTACGGTGGTCAAGTTTATTTCAAATTTTTGCCACGCCCCCTCCGCCCACGAAATTTAAACAAATGTGATTTTCTTAAAGACTACAATAGCTAAAGACATCAAATTTAGTATGATTAATCCTTTAGAAAGCGCGCACAAATTTGTTGCAAAAAAATTTGCCACGCCCCCCTCCGCCCACGAAATTTAAACAAATTTGATTTTCTTAAAGACTATAATAGCTAGAGACACCAAATTTTGTATGTGTATTTGTCTAATAAATGCGCATATATTGTATATGCAACGATTTTGCCACGCCCCCTTTCCGCCCCCGTAATTTGGGAAAAGTCGATTATCTCACGTAATTTTCTACCTTTTGTAATCAATTTTGGCACACTTGAATTTGATACTAATACCCAGCAAAACACCAAATTTGATCAAAATCGGACAAAAAACAACCAAGTTATGCATATAAACTTTTTTCCATAAGGCCGTAGTTGGCCGTTGGCTGGTGGGGGCGCTAGGGTGCTCGTATACTTGAGTGAGGGAGATTATAAGATATGCTTGTAATAAAAAGCATGTGAAAATGCATTGGTTTAATAAATTTGAAATATTTGTTTTACTGGTGTATGGTATACCTAAGTCGGCGAGACGACTTACTTACTTCATTTTTAATAGGCAATAATTAATTTTTTAATTTACAATTTTGAATATTTTATGACAATTCTACTACCAGCGCTGAACAATATCCTACAGAACATGATTAAAAAAATTTCATAGCGATTGGTTAATTTTTGGGTCCTGTGGGACTTCCATGAGCTCCAAGAACTTAATTTTGATATAAACGCGTTTGAAAATTTGCGGTCCAGCGCGCTTGACACCGCTCCACTTAACGACCGATAACTTTCGTAATTTTAAAGATTTCAACTTAAAATTTGTACACTCTATTCTTGAAACATATATCTATCCGAAAATGCAATAAAAAATATCGAATTTTTTTATAACACAAGGTATAAACCCTCCTTAAAAGGGCAATTCCTAGCAAAATGTTCATTCTCATTGCACTTATAACATTATGTTTCGCCCAAGCAATCTTTTATTTTGTGTTCAGTTGAGCCGCATTTAAAACAAAACTTGCCTTTTGGGAAGCTGCGTCTTAGCTACATCTGTTGTGGTTTTAAAAATACTCCTTGGATCGTTCTTGGCCAGTTTATCGACGATTTCATAGGCTTCTCCTAGCTCATTAAAGGTTTTACATGCATATAGACCAACTTTAAATTCGTTCTTAAGAAACAGATTGTCGACGATGTATCGCAAAACAGCTGACTCTTCTACATCCCCATCAGAGGCGATCTTTCTCATACTGAGAATATACTCTTGAATCGACTCCTGTTTATGCTTTTTTCGTTCTCTCAACAGTTGGTGGACTTCAGCGCTATTTAGTTCACACTCAAATTCTTCGATTAGACAGCTTTTCAAATTGGCATAATTGTTAACACTTACTGATTCCAAAAACAGCTTGGCAGCACCTTTCATCTTGCCTCTCGCCTGTGCGTACATTTGCTTTTCGTTAAGCTGAAATGCATCTGCATTGTACTCGAAAACTTCAAACCATTTCCTTGGACCAGTTCCATTAAATTCTCCAACAATGTTTTCAAGGCAATTCGATGCCGTATGGACTTGGCTTTCCCGCTGCTCGTCGATTTGTGTTTTAAGCGTCAGTAATTGCATCATCTGCTGCAATTGACTTTGCATATCTACGGCGTTAGCCATCGCTTGTTGCGTTTCCACTGTTTCAGTTTTGTTTATTAAGTCAAGCGATGTTTCGTTCACTGTTTCTATGATTTCTTCGCTCACTGTTTCGATCACTGTTCCGATCACTGTTTCGGGCACTGTTTATGTCTGTCTCTCTCTTTCCTCTTATGGCTTCTGATGCCGATTTTTTGGCGGCACTGATGATACTTTGTCTGCTGATATTGGCGCCACAGCCACTGCGTTTAGCGCCTTTCTCGGCGGTTTCTGCGTATTTGTGAGATGGTGTGCGTGGCGTCATTAAGCTGCTGCTGTCTGCTGCTGGTTCAACTTTGTCCACCTTTTGGTCTTTTTTTTCACGCACGTACATATACGTGTGTATTAGTATAATATCGATCGCACAAGCTTAATCCAACTCGGAACTGGACGAGCTTACAACTGCAAAGCTTATTACAAGCCTAATCCACCTAATCCCCCCAAATGTAAAGTTTATTATAATGATTATGTTTATTGATTATATTATGGACGTTTCTGAGTGATTAGGTTACATTAATTGGGTGTAGACAACCGAGAACAACTTTGATTGAGCTTCGCGACCACTTTCGACTGACAACTGACGACTGCGATTTGCTACTTTCAACTGTCAACTGCAACTGACTACTGCCGACTCTCGCTCCATTTCGCTCTCTCAATATTCTTGAAGACCCTCTATCAATTGCCAGGGACGGGCATAACCACCTATTCACATGTATGGATCTGACATTAAATGATGATGAATTTTAATACGGCCATTGTAATTTAATTCTTTTATCTTCTACTGTTCTTATGATGAACGGCTTGGTGATTAAGTGCAGCTTGGTGATTAGGCGCAGTCTGCACTGCCACCTGCACTATTTTCAACACCTTCTCTGTTGTTTGCATTTTGTATGTTTGCCTTCTGCTCACTTTTGCCTTCTATAACCTTAAGTAACTCGTCGTCACTACTATCACTATTTTTCTGACTATTGGTGTACGTTTACTTCACTTGCTCACATGAACAGATGGGAACAAATATTTCGTTTAATAGTGTTAATTGTTTTTTGTAATGGTTGGTGTAAAATTTAGTTTTGGATTCAATTAAAACAGAGAATGTCCACCTCACAATCCAATATTAATTTATTTAAACAACAAAAATCTCACTTGCATTTTGATTTTTCTGTTGATGAATTTCTCTGGTATTTCTCGCGGTATTCTGGTATTTTTTTTTTTTTGTTTGTTGTACCGTCAGCAGTCCAGTGACGTGGACTGTGTTGTTGTTTTTGGTTTTTATTTTTTCTTTATTTTTGTAGTGATAATTTTTTCACTACAATGCTTAAAACTTTTGGGTTTTTATTTTTGATTTCAATTCTATTTTTTACTTAAAATTGTTTTTAGACTTTTGGGTTTTTGTTTTTTATTTCAATTAAATTTTTTTACTTAAAATTGTTTTTAAACTTTGGGAACTTTTAGTTTCCGTTGGGCACCAGTAATATTATTGTTTATTTATATTTCTTCAATACTGGCCACAGTTTTTTGCGCTTGGAGTCGGAATTATAACTAACATATCATTATTAAATAAACTACCCAAGAACCCGAAGCATTGGTCATCAAAATGCTGACACTGCGCCTCGTGCCGCTAGCAGCGGTCAACGTTTTGCGAGCCGGCTCATATTACCTAGAATATATATAGGTACTTTATGGTATTGGAAACGTCTCATTCAGAGGTTATATATATTGTGGTGCGGAAAATGGGTAAAAGTTTGGATTTTTCTAAAGGCATGAAGCCATACCTCATGGAAATAAGTATATCTGCAAGACAATTTTTGGAAAAAAATTATATTTCAAATGAGAGAAAAATAATAACTTTTTTGTAGCTTGTAATTATACTTAAAAGAAACAAAAAACAATAACAAAAATTCATTTTTTTTTAAACTCATGAAACTATTGGAAGAAAAAAAAATCTTCATAGGAAAAAATTATATGTGCATATATCACTTTTGGCGAAATTCTAGCCGATTTCAATGATTTCAACTAATCTATTTATGATTAGTAATTAATATGATGGCCTCTTACTTGAATAACCTTGTTTAGGCGACTGTGCATTGAGTCTACCAACTTCTCCAGAGTGGATTTGCTAATTGTTTCCCACTCAGCGAGCACAGCTTCCTTAAGGTGCACTATTGAGTCAAATTGACGTCCATTTTTGTAAACCTTGGCCGTTAAAATGCCCCAAATGTCTTCAATTGGATTAAGGTCTGGGCTTAAAGCTGGCCACTCTAAAACATCAATATTACGTGAGAAAAAAAACTCTTTTGTAGACTTTGCCATGTGTGTTGGAGCATTGTCCTGTTGAAAAATCATATCGTCAGGATAAAATTTTTTCCGGAAAATCAACGAGCTCTATATCTAGAAGTTGAATATACATTTCCGCATTTGTTTTTGGCAGAATAAAGCATATTCGGGACTTTCCGGCATATCCAAAGGCAGCCTATACCATTAAAGACCCTCTTCCGAAGTTGCGTTTGTGATGCGTTTGCCGTGGCAGTCGATTATCTCGCCAATACTTCTGGCACCCATCTGGACCGTCTAAATTAAATTTTTTCTCGTCTGAAAAAATTACATTTCGGAACTCATGAGTCCAAAATTGGTATTTTTCGGCAAACGCCAAACGGGCGTGGTAGTATAGCTTCGGGACAGGCTTTTGCAAAGCATATGAAATGTTTTTGTTTTCGGAAATTATTTGGTTGACCAGTCTCCTGGACACGTTGAGATTCAGATGACTGCAAATTTCGCTGCAGGACATCTCCTTTTTGGCAGCAAGACGCCAAATTTCCCGTTTACAGCGTTCTTGGATGGTCATCGGTCGGCCGGTACGCTTGATTTTACCATAGTTGGTGACATTTCTGCAAAAGTTTGCTATGGTGTTCTTATGACGATTCACTCGGGAAGCAATTTCTGCAATTGTTTTTCCACTTTCTTTCATGCCTAGAATCAAGCCACGCTCCTCAGCGCTTAAATGTGTCCCACGTGGCATCCTAAAGGCAATTTAACAACAATATAATAATTTCTAGTTGCCCACGTGTTTTTTTGTTTACTTATGTACGTTTTTAATTATAAAAAAAGAAATAAAAAAACCTGCCAAACTTTTTTATGTGACCGCTATCGCTGCCAAACACCGACTAATGTCATATTGCACATATACATCTTTCCTATGAAAAGTAATATGCTGCCATACAAAACGGTGATAACGGTACCGCGAACGGTGGCGAAACAAGAATTTTGCAAGTACATTCTTGCAGTAGGCCCAAATAGAAAAATTGTGCGTTCCAAAAATAATTGTTTGATTAGTTTTACTTAAGATATGAACAAAAAACATTGTGCACATATAATTATTTCCATGAGGTATTTGTATTAAAAACTTTTTACACGTTTTGCGTGGTGCAATGTCTGGTCTTCAAAAACAGCTTCACAAAATGAAAAATTGTTAATAATTTTAAAAGTTACAACAATTTCTGCAAAACGGTTTTTTCCCCCGAGGCTTCCCGCTACCACAATGCCAGTCTAGTAGCTCAACGAAAAGCAAAAAAAACACATTGATTTTATTCTACCCTTGCAAAAAGGGTATATTAATTTTGGTCAGAAGTATGCAACGCATAGAAGGAAGCATCTCCGACCATATAAAGTACAGTGAAACCTCGATATAACGAACTTCGTTATAACGAAAAACCCAATATAACGAATTTTTTGTTAAGTCCCTTGTTATACTAAGGTTTTACATTTCAGTACCTATAGCGAATCAATAGATATAACGAATAATTTTGCGATCCCCCTCAGATTCGTTATATCGAGGTTTCACTGTATATATATTCTTGATCAGCACGACGAGACGAGTTCAAATCATATAGCTCCCATACAAACGTCAAAGTCACAAACAGTGACTTTATTCAATAACTTCGTTATTTTCTCAGCTATTGTCGTGAAATTTAATGTTGAAAAGTTTATTACACATATAAACAACTATGGCAAATTTTGTTAAGCTCCCATAGGAACGATCGGTGAAAAACAGTGATTTTGATCGTTATTTCGTATGCTAAGATTTTAGACCATTCTTTCGCAAACATTAGCCTTTTTAGATAAAACTTATTTCACTTTAATGGCTATAGCTAAGGAAAGAGTAACCCAGAAACTTGCAAGGGTATACAAACTTTGACGCGGTCGAAGCCCCGGCCTTCTGGTTAGTATAGTGGATTGTGATGTACTTGAACGATCAACATTTCGAAATTTTTTTTTTTTTTTTGCTAACGGGAACGATTTTTATAAGAAATGTTTTTTTTTTCCTTTTATAAATTGTATTAAAAAACTCATAACATTAATATAAAAAACATAGGCAGGAATCTTTCGTCCAAGTACACAGCGCCTCAATTACGAACAATTAAAAATTTTTTTTTGAAATAGCTTGAAAACTTTTTTAGTTATCGTAGTCACCCCAACGACACTTTTTGAAAGTTTGATTGACGCGGCACGCGCAAGTTTAAAGGCGCTATAATTTTGATTCTATTGATTGAATCGCTACAAAAATTTGGGATAACATTCTTCAGAAACTGTACTTTACGATAAGAGACTAAAAAAAATTAAATTTTTTTACCGAGCACAACATATAAGTTAACTCCCACATAACTATGCGGGAGCCACCTTACGATTAGTAAGTATTTGTTACAGGAGTTATTTACTCAAATAATGATAATCCGTTGAATTCAGAAAACATTACATGTTCTTTATTTGGTTCTTAAATATAATCGCAATGAATTTGTGGTTGTTATTCTCTAGCTAGCTGCTACCAGAATAAATCTTTACGCCGGCGCTCAGAAGCGCCAAAGCTCCCTAGTTGGCCCTATGTTGCTGATGCAGCGCGAATGACCGTCCAACGGTCGCGCGCGCATCCGGTGTCACCGCCTTGGCTCTTGCGCAAGCGGTTGGTATGTCTGCTTCTCCTTTCTGCTGAGCTAGCAAACCATGCTGAGCCACCAGTTTGTGTAAGGGGAAGAGTGGCCTGATATTTGTGTGCACTCACGGAGTTCATGGTGTTAACTTATATAACCCCTTCAGCGCGTTTCAAACATCTGACCAATTTTATAATACCTTCTGCAATGGTATAATGAAGTGGCTCTAAGTACATACGAAAACTCAACAAAAACTTACGGGCTCTATTAGTAAACCAGAGTGCCAGATCTAACTTCTACCGCGCCAAAGTTTATATACCCTTATAACCGTCAACGAGAAAAAAAGGTTTTGTCTAAAAACTTCGCGGAAGAACAGCCTGCATGTGCTATTTTATCATATGTTTATATGACAACTATATAATAGAGTCATCCAATTTTGAAAAAATTGGGGACAGTCATTAAGACCTTCACTTAACTGAAAAATAATCGTGTAAAAAGTACCGAAGTTATTGATTTAAGTCACTGTTTACCACCGATTGTTTCTGTGTGACCTATGTTATGTTGTCACCCAATCTTGATCAAAATTGGCACAATCGTTTTGTCGCTTAAGCTCGTATCGTCGTGCTGATCAAGAATATATATACTTTATTTGGTCGGAGATGATTCTTTCTATGCGTTCCACACTTCTGATTACAATTAATATACCAATATTGCAAGGGTACAAAAATGATTTTCAATTAGTATAAGCCCCGACAGAAATGGAGCCAGGCGAAGAGCAACCAAATTTCGCACGAATTTGTACAGAATTTGGTGCAGAGGATGCGATAGCTCATTGTTAGTGTGATTAAAACCAAGAAGCATTAGACAAAAATTTTATAACATTAAAAACAAAATCATAAATTGGAAACGACCAAAATGGATACATTACCGTTTTAAGCACTTGGTTGAAATAAATATCATTAAGGTGAATATTTTGAAAACAATTTTTGGGCTGGGGGGCGCTGCGCCCCGGGCGGCACGTTTAAGGGGCTGCAAAATTTCAGAGAAAATAATACAAATATTTTGTTAATATTTAAACCTTTTTATTTTTATTGCAACTAAAAATTCATAGATTCATAGAATTTTGCACAGAATTTTTGAATTTTGCAATTCAACACTGCAGTGTTGCAGTGCAGTGTTAACAGTGCATTGTTAAGATTGACACATTATGAAGACATTTTAGTAACATTGGAAAAACTGACGGAGACAGGAGAAAGCTTAACCACTATGACAGATGCTGGAGCTTTACTAACTATGATGCAGTCGGTTTCTTTTCTTTGCTTTTTGGGACTTTGGCAACCGGTGCTGCACGAAGTGAATGATGCGCACAAATATTTACAAACCAAGGGACTTGACATAATATTGTCCGCTCATAGAATAAATGCTTTGCAGACGATATTGACAAAGAAACGAGAAATATGGGCAGATGGCGCTGTAAACTTTGCAAAAAATATGTGTCAAAAACTCGGAATTTCTTTAGAGCCTCAGAGGCGGCTAATAAGAAAGCATACTTTTGATACCGGAACTGGAGATGCTTGCTTGTCTTTTGAAAGTGAATTAAGGCGAAGGCTGTTTTCTTCATTGGATAGAGTTATTGTTGAAATTGGTCAGCGTTTTCAACAGCTACAGAGTTTGAAGGATAAATTTGCCTGTCGTACGCCGGCTTTGTTATTAGATCTAGACAACAATACATATAATATCGACTACGGATTTCTCGAAATTGACGAGCAGGATTTCCAAGCGGAACGACTTCGACTGCGGTCTTTTGTTATTGCTACAGGCAACAAAGAATATCTTTCTAAGGCAGACTCACTTTAATTGTTTAAATTTATTGTGAAATCCAAGATGGATGATTCTCTGCCGAACATTATAATACTACTGCGAATTTTTTTTACTATTACCATAAGCAATGCAAGCTGCGAAAGAAGTTTTTCAAAATTAAAACTAATAAAAAATTATTTAAGATCAACAATGAGCACTTTACGACTCAATAATTTGAAACATGATTAGTTATAAATTATAACAGTTACTCCATTGTCTTTCAATAAAAACATTTATATTACATACATGTTGTTGATTTGCATTTTATATTCAAAAATAAATTCAGTTCCTCTCAAAAAATTGTTTAGAATCTATATATGTAAACATATGTAATAAAATACACCTTAAAATTGGAGTACCTAGATAAGAGGGCGGCATAAATGTGTTCCGCCCCGAGCCCCCGAAACCCACGCTACGCCACTGTTCTCCCATGCATTGCAAATTCAAGTGGATGGATTTTACGTTGAAGCTATTTAATTTGCCCATGTTGAATTCTTTTGAAAGCTGGGATTAAAAGTTCAATGATGAAAACACTACAAAGAGATTTCTTGAAAATGATAAAAATGACATCATTAATGACAGTTTTTAGGATGAGATTATTAAAAGGTTTGCTGTCATCTTGGATATTATAAGTCAGGAAATGATAAACGTTTAAAAATTTGCCGAATATACTTCAAAAACTGCTCAACTTTTGACTAAATTGTATCCGCAAAAAAAATACTTACACCAACGGTACATAGGATTTTGGTTGACGGAAAGGACACAATTGAGTATCAGTGTTTGAAATTCGGGGAGCTATTCAAAATAGCACAGGAATGAAAAAACAAGGACTACAAAAGGATCTGACCCACTAATACATTAAAAACTTCTCGTGTTAGACAAAATGAACACCTTTTTAACATGCTGGCAGCCCTTCAGACCCACTTATTGCATCACTGAGACACGTGGGATCACGAAAAGATTTGCAAAATAGCAACTATAGTCCCGAAATGTTGAGTTTATTGGATATTGATGTATATATATTAATGATTATTATTAATCAAAAACAGCCATCAATAGGAAATATTGAAAATTAAACTAAAAAAAATCCAACAAAAAATTTTATTTATTTTTTTAAATGCGTTTAAAAATCTAGTTAAAATAAGAAAACGTTATATAGTCGTTTAAAACAATAACAAAAATTTCATTGGGAATAAATTCAAATTTTAGAGGAAACACATGCTTGGAAATATTTTCTGACTTTGACCTTGAATATTACAGCACCACGGATACCCAGCACTTTTGGCAGACATTAATTTTGAAGCTTGAGGAATTCTTTATGATAAGCTTATTCAATTTTTTAAATCGCTTTATGGGTTTATAAGCTATGATTTTTGCAATGCAAAATGCCTATAGGCCCCGCTGTGGGCCGTTGCCTCTAATATACACTGCCAGTCACTTTAATAAGAACACGTTTGTATTCATATTGCTTTTTTTTCTGTTCCGTTTCTATTCCAACGAACTTTAATTATTTACTGTTTAAAAGTACCGTTTATTGGCTATTAATAAAACCCAAAAAAATAACGAAACAATGTACTGTTAGTTTCGCACATTGCCTAGAATGCAGCTGATCAAAAAAAAGTAGAGCTATTTTTGCATCACTTGAATCAACTTAAGTATTTTCTTTTGACAATTAAGTCATGTTTCCTATAAATTGGAATTCACTGTGGGCCAAAAAAATTCGCTGACCACCGAAGAAAGAGGAAAAATCTTGGCATATAAGTGAAATGAAAATCTCTTATCGAGAAATGGGGAAAAACTTAAAAGGCGCTCGCCTATATAGTGTTTCAATTTATTCGAAGTCCCGAGGAATATGGTAAAAACATAAAAGGTCATTAATTTTTGATTATAAATTAAACCCAAGTCAAGAGTTCAAAGAGTTTTAACATGCCAGAACAAATAAAATCAAATTTCGGGTGGTTTTATTCAAGTGGCTGGCCAATTTTGTAGCTTCGTAACGGGTATTATATAATTAATCAGATGTTTATAACGCAATGAAGAAGTCGTTTCCGATGCTACAATCACTAATTAGTGATCAACGTGAAAAGACAAGTCACTAGGCACGCTATGAACTAGAAAGCTATAAAGGTCCCATGCTAACAATCGGTGGAATATAGTGATTTTTGTGAATAAAACCGTTACTTTTGATGCGATTGCCTTTAAATTAAGCATTTATTAGTTTTATATATCTGTTAATGACTCTGCCGAATTTGATACAGATAGCTCCCATAGAGTTCGTTATTTGCTATGCTAAGATTGTAGGCCGTTCTTTCGCAAGCATTAGACTTTTTTGATAAAACTTTTCCCACTTTAATAGATTTTGGTAAAAAAAGAGTAACAGAAAACTCCAAGGGTATAAAAAATTTGACGCGGTCGAAGTTAGCCCCGGCTCTTTGTTTTTTTTTTTATTTTTTGCTTATAGATTTTTTTTTTTTTTTTTTTTTGTGATATAAACTTATAATTATTTTTCGATATTTACACAGATGCTGATTTGCCTATATCGTCACCAAAGGAGCAGTTATTTAAGTCTGGAAATCTGACCGAACATGCATTTGAAATTTTAGAAAATAAGGGAAGATTATTGCGAAGTCCCACAGCTGCGGTCATGAAACCCATTACAAATTTAAGTACGCAGAATCAGTATACACAAATCAATATTTGGGATGGTGAAATCGACATTACCGCTAACTACACCGGTTTCTTAGAGATAATTGGTAAGTAAATTTACTGCTTTTTTGCTGTCATTCCTCAAACTAACAACAAAGACATATATTTTTATTACAGTCAGGGACAAAGACTCCGTTTTTATGGCTTATAGTGATTACTTTGACATAATAACGCCAGCTACCGAAGCAGAACAAATTCATGAATTGAGTATGAATTATTATTTTAATATTTGGATCAAAGTTGGTGGAATTTTACTAGGAGGTGCTGTCGTTTTTCTAACGTTATGGATTTTCCATCACTATCAAACAAAAAATACTGTGCCTGGTGAAGACACTGTAACACTTCGAGATTCATTAAGGTAATTGTACATTAAGTAATCTGGTTCACGCCACCGCGTGATTAGCAGGAAGTGAAGGAAAAAATGTAAATTTATACTTACTTAATTATACTTAAACGACAAGCACTTTTCTTATGACAGCTCTAGAGCGTAAAATGTCTAACATCAAGAGCTAAAATTATAATATTATGATGTAGGACTCTAGATGACATGTACCTATTTCATAAAGATATTTTCATAAGTAACGCAAGGAGAAGCGAAGAAATATTTCGGTTTTTTTTTTCCTAAATTTTGAAGGCGAAAGTGTATTCTACATTGCGACAGCCAATCGGTTTTATTTTTTTCTAAATTTTTAGGGCGAAAGTGTAGTCTACATTGCCACAGCCAATCGGATTTTTTTTTCTAAATTTTGAAGACGAAAATGTAGTCTACATTGCGACAGCCAAACGGTTTTTTTTTTCTGAATTTTGAATGCAAAATTTGTTGACTTTAACATTGTTAGCTTTCGAGAAAATTAATTTTATTAAATTTTTGCATTCGGAATTGGGCGTGGGAAAATTTTTAATCAGCCATTGCTCGTGTATTAATCCAGTATACATACCAAATTCAATGTCTGTAGCTGTTATAGTTGTTAAGAAAATCAGTCTTATAAAAATTCTGGAAGCTAAAGGGGCTGGGCAAAAATTATAAAAATTTAATATCTACGCGCTAACTAAACGAGTTAGATACACTCATGAACTAATTAATACATGTGAACCTCAGGATTAGAGAACTACCTATTTTAAAATTATATGGCAAGTTCTACGATCATAAAACAGATTCCCTATGATTAGTGGTAAGACCATGAGATAAAATAAGTCATTTCCAGTAATAATTACCAGTCTTAGCAAAAATGTTGACCATAATTCGTCATATACCCACTTTTCAGTATTTTCATATTTTTATACCATGCACCCATAGGGTGAAATGGTATATTAAAGTCGCCAAAATGTATGTAACAGGACCAACAGCCGAGTCGATCTAGCGATGTCCGTCCGTCTTAACGAACACGCAGATCTCGGAAACTATAAGAGCTAGAGCCACCAAATTTGGTAAGTATACTCGTGTAGTATCTAAATGTATAGAGTTAATTGGAATTTTGGCCACGCCCTCTTACGCCTCCAGAATTTACATAAAACTGTTTTTCTTAAAAAGTATAACAGCTAGAGACATCAAATTTGGTTTATATACTTGTTTAGTTAGCGCGCAGAAACTAATTGTTCAAACTTTTTGCCACGCCCACATTCGCCCCCGCAAATTAAATAAAACTAATTTTCTCAAAAACTATTAAAGCTTAAGTCGACAAATTTAATATAAAATTTTGTTTGTATGCGCGCAGAATTTGAATATTTTAATATTTTGCCACGCCCACTTCTGACTCCATAACTTAGAAAACGTCGATTACCAGCTGCAATTTTTTGACTATCGCAATCAAATTCGGTAGACCATTAATCTTATCTATTTCTACCAAACTGCCAAATTTTATGAAAATCAGACTAGAAACATGCGGAATATGCGAATGAACGTATTTTACAGCGCGGCTCATAGGGGCAGAATTGGACGTTGGCTAGTGGCGGCGCTAGAGTGCTCGTGTGTTTCAAGAGTGAACGAGGTTCCATATGGTATGAGGCATGTAAAAACAATTTAACAGACATACATTTGGTTCGAGTTCAGATCGTGCGGCTGTGCGGTTCACTACAGTAAATCTACCTCTGCATTATCGATACGAGCTATTGCCAATTTCCTTGTGTGTTTCGGGTCATTGTCTTATTGAAAGACCCAACAAAGTCATATATTCTCTTTGGCATATGGTACCATCCATTCCTGAATAATTTTAACGTACACATGATGTCCATGATGCCTTCCATGCAGCACCAACACCGTAATAGAAAAAACAACTCTACACCAAGACACTTCATTCGACATGTTTAATGGTGGTGTATTGCGGACTGTGCTCCGTGTTTTTCAGTCGACGAATATACAGCCCAGATCCCCTCTCTCCAAACATCACAATTTTGGACTCATCTGACCACAGTTTGTTTATGTTCTTCTGTGGAAAAAGCGGAACTTTCCGAGGACTGCGAGCGTTAAAGTTATTTAGTGTTAACTCTCGACGTACTGTCCAAACACTGGCCGGCACTTCAAGCTCTTCCTGGATCGTCACAGCAGATGCAAACGGACGGAGCCTTAAGACTCGCTCTATTCTTTTTTTAATTTGGGCGAGATTTTAAGTTTCGGCCATGTCTTTCTGATATTTTTTCACGGTTTAATGAATTTTGCACTGTATATATAGAGCACTTAAAAATTTCTCGGACCTCTCTGTATGTTTTTCCCTCAACTATAAGGTTTCTGATTTGAATCCTCTTCTCAAAAGACATGTGTGTACCCCGGCCTATTTAAGTCCGCAAATTGGAATACTTTAATGTATCTTCTATAGTGAACCCATAATACATAAAATAGAGTAAAAAAAAACAACCTTCTAGCTATAGTTTAAGTTTCGTGCAAAAAAAGATCCTTCACTACTATTATATCGCTCGCTCTAAACACGGCAATTTAGCTTAAAAATGAAGTAGAAAAAAAGTTAAATCACCAAGTGAGTTATAATGCAATGGACAAGTGTTAGACATTGCTGATAATTGTACTTGGAGGTATGAAACAGATTAGAATATTATCTTGCAAGGTATAGTAATAAATATCGGCAACTATATTTCACTACAATTTTTTGCTCGTAACTGTAGTTATTGACAAAAGTCACTGTTTTCCACTAGTCACCCGATTTTAATCAAATTGGGCACAGTTGTTTATATGTGTAATAAACTCACCAATATTAAATTACAAAACAAAAGCTTAGAAAAAACCGAAGTTATTTGCATACTTCTGACCAAAATGAATATACTCTTTTTGCAAGGGTATAAAAATAATATTTCTGTGCGCGACTGATGGATGTGTTAAGTAATTTAAAAAATATATAAATACATGTAATGTTTAAATAATTTAAGCATGACGCAAAAACTTGCAAAAACTATATTTGGGTACAAACCTCAAATTCGATTTCCAATTTGCATTTGCCATCATTAGCCTTTCTTTTAAGGGATTCAATTGTTAATTGCATGGCATTAATAGATATATCTGTATTTCCAAACGTTGCAGTATCCAATAAAGCACGATAAAGGAAAATATATTGCTTCTGCAAATAAAGCGGATATTTAATTTGAATTTTTTTACATATATAAAAACAGTCTTACTTAAGATATAATATTTTATGAGCTTCATTTCGGGCATGAGTTATCTCGCTTCTCTTACAAGCACACGAGCACGCTAGCGCCGCCACCGTAAAGCGGTCAACTCGGACTTTATGACCCCACCAATTGACCACCAACGTTTATACTAACTCTAATTCTAATTAACTAACTCATGTTCGGCACGTTACTTGATAGTGGCAACAAATATCAGTGTTCCATAAATGAATTCCAATAGTTCAAAATTGGGGGGGACGGAAGGTGGAGTGACATAAATATGAAATAAACCCTATATATCATATATCACACGGGGCTATATGCTACATATATAGCGATATAGTGGTTCGATCCGGCTGAATCCGAGACATACAAACTGTGCAGTATATACAAGCCTACATGCAGAATTTCAGCTCTGTAGCTCGAACGGTCTAGGAGGAGTTTGCGCTGATCCAGACGGACGGACGGACGAACATTACTATTTGAACTCTTCTTTTCGTGCTGATCAAGAATATATATACTTTATATGGTCGGAGATGCTTCCTTCAATGCGTTGCACACTTCTGATTAAAATTAATATACCCTTTTTGCAAAGGTATAAAAATAAAAACCAAAAACAACAACATAGTCACCAACAGCAGCCACAACAAACAAAATGAAGTAAGTAAGTCGTCTCGCCGACTTAGGTATACCATACACCAGTAAAACAAATATTTCAAATTTATAATAACAAATGCCTTTTTGGGTTTTTTTTTTCAAAAATTCTGATTACATGCTTTTTAGAAGCATATCATATATAACTGGAAAAATGTTTATATGCATAACTTAGCTATTTTTAGTTCGATTTTACCCGAATTTCGGTACTTCAAGCAATCGTTCGTAAATTTTTCTCTCTCGGTGATTCTCACTTGGTCATGCAAATTTGTACATCCACAAAAATGAAATGAAATGAAATTTTTTGTATTAATGTTTTTCAGAAAAGTATAATAGATCAAGGAATGAAATTTTCCACAATTGTTGGAGAAACATATTTCTATGTATACAATTTTTTCGGGTATCCGTGAAATGTGGCATGTGGGGGGAATTTCACAATGGCATCCCCATTTCGTCCTTATGGAAATCCTACCGTTCGCAAATGAAGTCTGAATCCAAAAATGTATTTTTTCTTAATCTAGACACTTTTTCGCAGCGCTATACAGTGGGCCAGGGTGCCCATCTAGCGGAACTTTAGTAGCAACTTGCGTAAATGAAGACATATTCCATTGAAAATTTTAATTTAAGATATTTAACATATTTACAATATATTTAAAAAAAAAAATTAAGCGGAATCAGATGAGTCCGAGTCACTAATAGATTCGTTACAGCTATTTAGCAATACTGAAACTGTTTTGTCCAAATTCATTTTTTTGAAAGTGGCTTTTGTTGTTTTGTAGAGAGTCGTTATAGGAGGATCCGATGAAACAAGTAGTCAATTTATAACATCGTCCATTGTATTCCTCCTCTTGTCCTTACGGGAATGGTTTAATCGTATATTCCTAAAATCCTTATTCCTGGCATTAAGTGCTTCTTGGGACAATATACCAATGGAAGTCCCACATTGTTGATGATGTCCACTCCATGTATTAAAACTTTGTGTACAGATGACGGCATGCGAAACCATGGATATTTGTCGACATACATTTCAGCTGTTTCTATGGCATATGAGCTGAGTAAATTAGTATTGACTTGATATCTTACCATACCACTACCCTTAGTATAACACAAAACCTATATATTAGAGCTTCACTAACTCCAGTAAAGCCGGCTACTAAATTTGGTTAACTAAAAAACCGTCTGGCAGTATTTTCATTTTTCGTATGGCCACAACTGCCCAATGGAATATCCACCAATAAAAAATCGTATCCATGCATGCAATGTTGATAAACCATATTTTAAGAGATATGCATCAATTCTATAACTTATTACCAAACTAATATTATTCATATACTTTGGCACGGCTATACCAATTCCACATATCATGGTAGGTGCTTCTGCAAGGACGATAATGTTTTGCCATCCAACATGGTCATGTGAAATTCGTGCATAGTTTTATATAAGTTGGTAATTGTTGGTTGAATTTTTTTCTACTTGGTTTTTTACATGGTCGCTCTCTGATCTAATTAATTCGCTTGTTTCCTTTTGGCAAATTAGTTTCAAAGGCCGACAATAGCGAGTTAAGGAAGGCCGTGGGTTTTTCCATCCAAGCTGAATTTGTGATGGTACAAGGCAAACTGTAAAAGGTGCTGATCGAGCATATTGGTTTCACCATTTTCAAACTTTTGCCGGTATGTTGCGTGTCCACTGCTTCCTTCACAGCCCCATTTATGTACTGCAGTTAATTTTATTTTATTATTATTTTCCAATAATTGATTATCAAAAAATGGTGAGTTCGCCTGTATAATTCGACTAACGGTATGGTCGACTAAACTTTGCGAAGTTGTCTCAGCTGAATATACACCCCAAATTTAGTGTCTCTAACTATTATAGTCTTTAAGAAAATCGGTTTTGTTTAAATTGCGTGGGCAGTGGGTGCGTGGCAAAAATTTAAAATAAACTTGACCACCGTAGGTAATTCACTATACGAACGGACGGATGGACGGACATGTCTAGATCAACTCTGCTGTTGATCCCTATCAAGAATATATATACTTTATGGGTCGCAAAAGCTTCCTTCTGCCTGTTACATACATTTTTGCGACTTTAATATACCATTTCACCCTATGGGTGTATGGTCTAAAAAACGAATCATCAAGCCATTTCTGATTTTTTTTCGAAGACTGATTTGTTGTAATTGGCATGCTTTCCATTTTTCTGTAAGCCTGCTTACATAGTTTGTTATTATACCCTTGCAGAGGGTATATTCTTGATCAGCACGAGAAGCTGAGTCAATATAGCCATGTCCGTCTGTGCATCCGTCTACTCGTCCGTCCGTCCGTCTGTCCGTCCGTATGAACGCCTAGATCTCGGAGACTATAAGAGATAGAGCCACCAAATTTGGAATGTAGGCTCGTGTAGTATGTAGAGTGATCAAGTTTGTTTCAAATTTTTGCCACGCCCCTTTCCGCCCCCGCAATTCAAAAAAAACGTTTATCTCAAAAACTATTGCAGCTAGAGACACCATATTTGGTATGTATATTTGCATACTAAATACGCACATTTTGTATGTATAAAGATTTTGCCACGCCTCTTTCCGCCCCCGAAGTTTGAAAAACTCGATTATCTCCCGTAATTTTTTACCTTGTGCAATCAAAATTTTAAGTTGATACTAATATCAAGCAAAATAACAAATTCGATCAAAATATCCAAGTTATGCATATAAACGTTTTTCGATAAGGCCGGAGTCGGCCGTTGGCTGGTGGGGGCGCTAGGCTGCTCGTGTGCTTGAGTGAGCGAGATACTAAGATATGCTTGTAAAAAGCATGTGCAAATGCATTTGTGAAATAAATTTAAAATATTTGCTTTTGTGGTGTATGGTATACCCAAGTCGGCGAGACGACTAAATTACTTCATTTCTTATTGAAAACATGTCTAAATTATTTTTCAAAATTAATTTTACAATTAATATTCTAAAAAAAAATTGTTATAAATTAAAAGTATTTCCAAAATTTCCCCTTTATAAGGGCTTAATTGTAATTTTATCGAAAACTGAAGCTGAAAATGGTATTTTAGAATGGTATACAACTCACTGTATGGTTAATGTAAAATAATACAAACGGACATATGAAACATTATTTTCATACCCTTGCAAAGGGTATTACAATATCGGTCAGATGTTTACTGCATAGAAGGAGACTTCGTGAATTTAAAAGCTATTGGGATAAACCTTTGCATTTAAGCTATTTGTAACCACTATATCTTTTAGTGATATACGAAATAACGGGGAAGGAATTGGAGAAAATCATAATAAATCATCGCAAATAACTGTCCACCGTTTCTTGGTGTATGTAAATAAGTGTCTTTTCCCGACTCTTTACGAAAAAACTCAGCGAGCAACCGATTTATCGGTTCTTAAATGAGCTCGCTCGCGCTCGGAGCGAAACCGTTTTTTTCTATACTGTTTTAATCTGGTTGTTCCAAGACTTGTTCAGTGAAGCAAAAAGTCTTTTGCGTATGTATTGGTATACATTCACACGCATAGGCAAGCAAATCGTTAAGCGTCTGTAGAGACTATAGTTCTAAATGCAATATGAAATCTAAATGGAGTAAAATATGGTTTTCTAAAAAGAATATGAAAAAAAACCAAAAAATATAAAAATAAATTTAATTTAAAATTTAAATCAAAAAATTATGTTTCTTTTTCACAACAACAAAAATAAATGTGAAGACCATTTGCTTTGAGTTTTTTCGGTCAATCGGTCTTTTGCTGACTCACATCGTGCGAGCGTTTCTCGTTTCGCTCTTTACGCACTGCTCATTGAAAGACCGATATACAAAGCGCTCAACGAAGAGAGCTCAACAGAAAACATAAATCAAGACAGCAAGAGTGTCTTGCTCAGAGCGAGAGCGAGAGAGTATGAACATTTTCGGTTGTACTCGCAACGAGAACGCAAGAAGAAAAACGGTCGACAGTTATTTGCGAGCTATGGAGAAAATATATTAAACTTAGCAGTGAGACAGTTTTCAATATAGAACAACGTATCCCGAATTTGAATAAAATTGGATGAAAGGAATAAAAAAAACGACACCCTTTTTTTACCCTTGTAAAAATAGTTGATTTTAGTCAGAAGTCAGAAGAAATATCTCATATTTAGCCAGATCGGACCACTATGTGTAACTCCCATGCAAAGGGCAAAATCAAGAAGAGTGAATTTGCTCTATAATAATTAATATTTGTTAGTTGTGTATACCTATTAATGACTATACCCAATTTGATCATGGTCGGATGTCTTATAGCTCCTATAGTTGGATTCTGTCAAAAAGTGACTTTTATGAACAACTTCCTTACATTGGACATGGTAAAAATTATTATAACTGCGCTAAATTTGCTTAACTTTTGACTTTTATCAATGACTTTATTACTTTTAACTCGATAATATTTGTCAGCTCAAAATACATATTAATGACGTGCGAACTTTGGTCAAAATCTGATAACTATATTATATAGCATATAAACTTACAATGAAATGGCATCATACATTCGATGCTTTGCTTCAGCTTAAAATTGTACACTGTTTTTTCGCGAACATTAGCGTTCTTAGATAAAACGTTTTTCACTTTAATGACTATAGGTAAGGAAAGAGTAACAAAAAACTTGCAAGGGTAAAAAAACTTTGACGCGGTCGAAGTAGCCTTCTAGTTATTTTACAATTTACAACAAAACTAAAATTTTTATAATGCTTAAACTAAAGTAAATAAATAATTCCGTCAAAATAAATTCAATTCGAATTTATAGTTTTTTTTTTAAATCTATCAATATTTGGTAGCACCGTCTTTGGCCTTGATAACACAATGCAATAATTTTGGCTTTTTCAGTGAGGGTGATCTGTTCTCTAAACATAATTTGTAATTTTTACCAAGCTGAAGCTCAGCAAAATGCGATTTTAGCAACTGACTCGCTGCAAATTGTACATAAAACTGAAAAAGACAATCGCGGATATTACCAAAAATAAACATTTTGCGATTATAATAACATTTGGGGAAACCCCGAGCTACAGAAGGTAAACAATATATTAACCTAAAAGTGCTGCTTTTGTATCTGCGCAAACGCTGCCAGCAGCCTAATGCGACAGTGCTCGAACACATACAAACGCAATGCTACGTAAATGTGTATGAATGCGTGGCGATCAATAAATATATATGTTTGTAAATACATTTGTATTTATATGTGTATATACAAAGGGCCATAAAAATATTATGCCCAACAGTTATGGTTATGTAAACTTCGGCATAGCCGAAGTTTGCTTTTTTGATATTTTTAAAATACTCTTGCATTTATTTTTTTTATTATCAGGGTTCTTTTTGGACGACGAAGTAATAATCACAGTCACTTTATTAGCTCTGGAAATCAGAAAGGATTTGATGTCGGCCCAATTCATAAATTTGACCTAATAAGTGCCTATAAAAACCGTCACAAGGACACGGACTACGGATTTTTACGGGAGTACGAAATGCTTCCTAATAGGTTCAGTGATCGAACTACTAAAAATAGTGATATTAAGGAAAACTCATCTAAGAACAGATATCCTGATATAAAAGCTTATGACCAAACTCGAGTAAGGTTGTCTCCTATTAACGGAGTTCAATCTTCTGATTATATAAATGCAAATTTCGTAATTGGCTACAAGGAGAGAAAAAAATTTATTTGTGCACAGGGGCCAATGGAAAGTACAATCGATGATTTTTGGCGAATGATTTGGGAGCAACATTTAGAAATCATTGTTATGCTTACCAACCTAGAAGAATATAATAAGGCAAAATGTGCGAAATATTGGCCAGAAAAAGTTTTTGATAGCAAGCAATTTGGAGATATTATAATTAAATTTACCCAAGAGCGAAAGACCGGTGATTATGTTGTGCGGTCATTAAATGTATCAAAAGCAAATCTTATTGGGGAGGAGGAGGACCGTAGGCAAATAACTCAGTATCATTATCTAACCTGGAAAGACTTTATGGCACCTGAACATCCGCACGGCATTATTAAATTTATTCGCCAAATAAACTCTGTCTACTCGCTTCAAAGAGGACCTATTTTGGTACATTGCAGTGCTGGTGTGGGCAGAACTGGCACACTTGTTGCGCTAGACTCACTCATTCAACAACTGGAAGAGGAAGATACGGTTTCAATTTATAATACCGTTTGTGATCTGCGACACCAGCGTAATTTTTTGGTCCAATCATTGGTGAGTAATAATTTTTAATGTAGTGTGTGTTCTTTATACCCATGGCATGAAGTTAGTTGTTCAGTAAGATGAATAGAGAATGTTTGTCCAAAAGATATTTGCATTAAATTCGACGCAGTCTGTTAGTATAAAAGACGCCGCATATTAAAGAGTTTCTCTTAAGTTACTGGCAATGTTTCTCAATACTTCAAAAAGTTTTCGGTATTTAAAAAAATATCAAAAAAGCTAACTTCGGCTATGCCAAAGTTTTTATACCCTTGCAGTCCTTGGCTATAATATTTTTACATTTTGAAATTTCTTTCCCTGCAACTCAATTCATCAAGACACAAACAAAACATTCAAATTATTTCTCTTTTTACTACAAATTTTTCTTCTTCTTCCATCATTTCCTAAGTAAAGCACGGCACGCATACACATACAGTTCGTGTAGCACTGCGTCTGCACCTGGGTCTGGCCAGACTTTTTTTCGACTTTAGAGTAGGTGTTAACAAATTCTACTATAGCTAGTGACTTGTTCTTTCAGGTAGCTTTGAAATATTTTCTTAGAAGTAAACCTTCAACAATTCAACAGGAACTTCATTAATTTAAATATCCCAACAAAGGTTGCGGGGCCAAGTGAATTGTGATAAGCTAGAAAACGTCAGGAGAGAACCAATAATTGCTGATCTGATACAAATAGACAAACTAGACGATGAAAAATATAATTTGTGGTGATTATCCATGCGCAGTGTCGTAAGTGAGAAAAAGCGAATGTACAACAATGGGATAAAAAATATCAAAATATTTTGGTAAGTTTAATACTGAAGGTGAAGCCAACGCAGTTGATTCATATAAGGCAGTGGTCGGCACGGCCCATTTCCCGGACTAGGGCCTAGTTCTGCCGCAGCGCTGCTGTCTCTGCACTGTACATTGTAAATGCTCGTAAAGGTTCGGCAGCGGCACTTCGAAAACAGACCCGTGCCTGACAAAAAAAAATTTTTTCTCAAAAAAAAAATATTAGTCCACATGTTAAAAGTACACATAAAAAAACGTTTGTTGACAAATGAAAAAATTAATTTTTTCTTTATTGAAAATTTGGATTTGATGTGCAATGCGTTATTTGCTATAAAAATCGTTTAAAACTGGTTATAATATATTAAATAATAATTTTACATTACTTTCTTGGGCGAAATATAATTTTCATTTTTGATTGCATGCGTGTCTACTCCTATTATAAGTTCTTGCACAACTTCGTCAGAAGCATTGGAAAAATTGAGAGCTATTTATTTACCACAAGGTCTAACTAAGTTATACCAGTTTTGCGATTGAGACACGTAACGAATTGAAAGAAAACCAGAGGGCCGGGCTTAACTTCGACCGCGTCGAAGTTTGTATACCCTTCCAACTGTTTTGGTAATTCCTTCCTTACCCATAGCCATCAAAGTGTAAAAACGTTTTATCCAAAAAGTCTAATGTTTGCGAAAGAACGGCCTTCAATCTTAGCATAGGATATAGAGAACTTTTTGATGAAAGTCACTGTTTTCTACCGACAGTTTCTTTGGGAGCTATACGATATAGTTACTTGATCTTTACCAAATTCGGCACAGTCACTAACAGGCATATTTAACTATCAAATGTTTAATTTGAAAGCAATCGCATTAAAAGTAACGAAGTTATTGACAAAAGTCACTGTATTCGACCGATCGTTTCTATGGGAGCTGTATGATATAGTCACCCGATCTTGACCAAATTTGGCACATTTATAGCTTCAATAAACTAACAATAGCTTAAAAAGTAACGAAGTTATTGAGAAAAGTCACTGTTCGTGACTTTGACGTTTGTATGGGAGCTATATGATATAGTCACCCGATCTTGATCAAATTTGGCACAATCATTAATAAGAACATAAAACTGACAAATACCAACTTTTATGACAATAGCTATAAAATTAATGAAGTTATTGAGAAAGTCACTGTTCGTGACTTTGCCGTTTGTATGGGAGCTATATGATATAGTGGTCCGATCCGGCTGAATCCGAGATATACAATGCCTGCAGTATATACAAGCCTACGTGCAAAATTTCAGCTCTGTAGCTCTTACGGTCTCGGAGGAGTTCGCGTTGATCCAGACGGACGGACGGACGGACGGACGGACATGGCTATCGTGCTGATCAAGAATATATATAATTTATATGGTCTGAGATGCTTCGTTCTATGCGTTGCACACTTCTGACCAAAATTAATATACCCTTTTCGCAAGGGTATAAAATTTGATCGCAAAAGAAAAATAAAAATCTTGCAATTTAGCCGGCTCGACGTCAATTTTCCAAAAGAAGATTATTTCAAAGGCAACACAAAAAGGTGAGCAAGTTGTCTGTATAGCGATTTCAAGAACTACCAAGTTCTATCATCAGCAGACTTGGCTAAAGAACTCCGGAATTGCAATAGTTATACCATGTCTTCAACGCTAGAATAGTTGGGAATTGCAGCAACTAAATGAAGCGAAAAAGTTGGTAAAGCCTACAACACTGAAGACCACCTTTTTTGTGCATACTCTTAGGCGCTATGAAGAATTAGTGTAGGAGCTTTTGCCCTTAACAAAGTAAGTTTAAGACCTGTTATTTCATACATGGTATTTTGTACCATATAGAAAAAGAGGTTTTTTGGAATAAAAATTTTAAAGCAAATTACAGCAGCTGTACCTACAGGATGTGTAAAAGCGGCGTGCTTTCTAATAATTGATAATTTTTAACAACTTTAATTTTTGTTTATAACCTTTGTTGGTTATTTTTCCTTTTCTTCCTCTCTCTACCACCTTAATCTCATTTTTTTCTTTCTTGCAAATCACAAGCAACGCTCATTTGTTGTTGTCTTGCAATTTCTTTGAGTTATTGTTGCAGTGTTTTTGTTATTGTGATTTCTAGCTTCTGCGCTCGCGCTCGTTTTCGTTTCACTCGTCGCCGTTATTTGCGCTCATACTGCAGTCTGTTGTGTGTCTGTAATTTAGACTCTATATCTTTTAGTTAGTGCTCTCTTTCTCTTTTAACCCTTGTGCAAAATCTCCCTTTCTTATCATTTCTGTACCTTAGAGTGAGTTATATATTTTAATACCAAAACATTTCTTATTTTTATTTGTTTGGTAACTAATTTTTCTTATTACCTCATAATGCTTGTCTGTTCGGTTAAAAGTTGTTTGCAGCCCGCCCCACCCAATGCACACTCCAATTCCGCAGACGATGTCTGTAGTGTCCGTTTTGTCTGGGCAAGAATCTACACCCATGGATTTTGCCGACAGGGATTCTAGTGATAGTAATGCCGGAGTGCCACTTGTTGCAACTGATGCCACAATTAATGCGGTAGCTGATGCAATACCTGGAATGCCGAAAGCATTGGTGGGAGTGCCACCTAAAAAACACATTTTTGTTTCGAGACTTTTCCCTGATGATACATCGGATGATGTCATGGCCCACATTCGGGCTAAACTGAATGTCTCCAATATATCCATAGAAAAGTAAAAACCAGTGTTCCAATTGAGTTCTTTGACTGTTCTAGCTTTTAGCCGAAAAGCTTAATTGTCAAGGAGCCAACCAAAGATTCCTTCACCATCTATTCCTCTTTCTTCTTCATCTATTCCCACTTCTTCCTTATCTATCCCTTCTTCTACTCTATCAAAAAACTAACAACTACAAGAATGTCAGTGGCCTTAATACTAAACTTACTAAACTCTTTGTAGATAGTCTGTCTTTACTAAGACTTGGTTAAAACCACAGTTTTACACTCTAATTTCAATATTTTTAGACGTGATCGTACTGATCGTAGGGGTGGTGGAGTTCTTGTTGCTGTAGATTCCACCCTATCATCGGGTCTGATAACAATACCTGTCTTAAGTAGTATCTAATTTATATACGTTAAGGTATCTTTTACTCGTTTTTCCATTTTTGTTACCTTTTCTTACATTCCGCCCCAATGGAAATGGCCAACCTACTTACTACACTTAGAATCTATTAAATTTGTACTTGAACTACTTTCTGACAGAGACTCATTAATTGTCCTTGGGGACTTTAACCTGCCTACTATAACTTGGTCAACACTTAATGGTAGCAAAACGTTGCTGCCCTCTGGGTGTCACGATTTTGTTGATGGTCTGCTTGAGCTTTCGTTGGTCCAGCTGAATTCGATTTCTAATACGTCTGGCAGATTTCTGGATCTGATTTTTACTTCTGATCCTAGTTTTTGTGAAGTATGTCCAATGGTGTTACCAGAGTATAGTTTTCATCCAACTTTAGAGTTATCTGTTGAGTTTCCCAGCCGCGAGCCCATCTCCGAGTGTGATCCTACGGTACGCACCCGATTTTTTCGGAAGACTGACTTTGTCGCACTAAACAATGCCTTTCTTAATACCGATTGGACTAATTTATACACTTGTACGGATATGAATTCCGCCATTTCATTATTTTATACCACTGTTGACTCAATCTTTAATGACTGTGTACCCCTAGAGTCTCCTGTGGGGACGCAAAAATCACCATGGTTTACGCGTGAGCTGTCAAAGCTGAAGAATCTTAAGTCTAGGTATTACAAAAAGTATAAAGTCACGCGTCTATCATCGGATCTTTCTCGTTACTTGGTTGCTAAATCGAATTTTATTGTTTCTAATTCTAAATGCTACAATAATTACTTACAACGTTGCAAGTTGCAATTCTCCGAAAATCCTAAAGAGTTCTATAGTTTCGTTAAGTCAAAGCGAAATTCTATCTCCCTGCCAACGTTTGCAGTTTTTAATAATGTTTCGACCTCTTCTGATCAATATATTTCTAATTTATTTGCTAACTTCTTCTCGACCACGTACACATCTACTAAGTACAACTCTAGTCAGATTTGAGTTGTCCGTTACACTGTCCGAGTTTCCAATCATATGGAAGGATTCGTTTATTTTACCTCTTCACAAATGTGGCAATAAATCCGACGTCACTAATTACAGAGGAATTTCTAAATTGTCTGCGATACCTAAGCTGTTATGACGTCTCAAATACAGCATTTATGTGAATCTATTTTTTCGCCATACCAGCATGGGTTTGTCAAGAATAGGTCTCCCACAACTAACCTTCTACAGTTTACATCTTTTGTAATCCAAGGTTTTAAGAAACAAAAGCAAACTGATGTCATATAAACGGATTTCAGTAAGGCTTTCGATTCGGTAAACCATGCCTTACTATTACATAAGTTGAATTTAGTTGGCTTTCCGGATGCTCTGCTTGCCTGGATTTCACAATATCTAAGCAATAGGAGGCAGAGGGTTCTTGTTAGGTCCTTTCTTTCTAAAATCATTTGTGTTGAATCGGGGAGTCCCACAGGGCAGTCACCTTGGCCCATTACTATTCACCATTTTTATTAATGACCTCCCCACCGTTCTTTTAAATTCCAGAGTTCTTATGTATGCCGATTGTGGTGTAGGGCTAACTTGTTATCGCTAAACTATTCTAAGTGCAAAAATATGTCTTTTTATAGAGGTTCTCCCCAATTAACGAGTTACTTTTTAAATAATTTCACGTTAGAAAGAATTAATAATACTTCTTTGGTTGTAAAAGATTTAGGGATTTTAATAGACCACAAACTTAGTTTTAATCAGCATATATCGACTACTGTTAGTAGGGCTAAGAGTGTCCTTGGCTTTATAAAGCGCTGGTCGGAGGAGTTCAAGGATCCATTTACTACCAAAATACTTTTTACTTCTTTAGTCCGCCCCATATTGGAGTATGGATCTCGTGTTTGGTCTCCTCAATATGAGTTTAATCAAAACAAATTAGAATCTGTACAAAAACAGTTTTCACTCTTTGCCTTTCGTGATTTGCGCTGGGATCCAACTGTACAACTTCCATCTTATTGTAGTCGACTTCAGTTAATTAACCTTCCTTCTTTAACTAATCCCAGAACTATGCTTGGTGTAACTTTTCGTTACAAACTTTTGAATGGTGAGATTGACTCTTCCGAGCTGTTGAGCCAAATTAACATTTCTATTCCATTTAGAAGGACCCGCAATTTCACACCGCTTATACTTCCCACTTGCACAACTAACTTTTCTCTGCATGAACCTTTTCGTAAACTATGTAGTGACTACAACAGACTTTGGCACGTTATCGGTTCCGAAACATCGCTTCCGGTTATAAAAACTGCGATCTTGTCCTTCCCCGCTCGTAATTAGTTGTAATCATCTTTATTTAAACCTATCCTGTTTTGTTTTTATATGTAACCTATTATCTTATTACATTTAATATTTCCTATTTCTTTAGTTTAATTTTATGTGTATATATGTAATACGCCTATGCCCTTAGGTCGGAGTGGGTAGAGGTTGTAACATTAACTTTACTTAGGGTCATTCGTAACAGCCCCGGGCCTGGTGTCATATGGGCCACTTGTTCGTACTGAGCGTAGTACGACTACGTCTATTAAAAAAAAATATCAAAGAAGCTAACTTCGGCTATGCCAAAGTTTTTATACCCTTGCAGTCCTTGGCAATAATATTTTTTTATTTTAAAAATTTCTTTCCCTCAATTCATCAATACACAAACAAAACATTCAAATTATTACTCTCTTTACTACTATTGTTTCTTCTTCTTGCATCATTCCCTAAGCAAAGCACGGCACGCATACACATACAGTTTGTGTAGCGCTGCGTCTGTGTGTGTGTATGCATGTGCTCTGGTGATTTGATGATGACGTGTAGGCAGCAGGCAGATTTGAGCCGATTTATATTGACTGTAACTTGTGTTCTATTTATCCGATCAGATTCAAATTTTGGGATCTGAGATTTTATAGCCAATACTATCGTATTGGTAAATTTCATGGGGATACTCCAATTTTTGCAAAAATGTTTATTCTAGAGCTATATGATATAGTAGTCCGTTCCTCACAATTTTCATACTTTATCATCTCCCGGCTAAAAGTAGCTCAAATATGAAATTTCATTCCGATAGCTCTTAAGATGCCGGCGTGAAGTTGATTTGCACAGACGGACGGACGGACAGACGGACATGGCTATATCGACTCAGCTTCTCATGCTGATCAAGAATATATATACTTTATGGGGTCGGAAACGTCCCCTTCTGTGCGTTACAAACATCTGACCAATTTTATAATACCCTCTGCAAGGGTATAAAAATATCAATGAAGCTAACTGTGGGATATCACAATCAGCAACAAAGTTTCTGTTATTAAAATCTAAAATTATGTTATCCCGTTCTACCAGGTAAAGGCTGATTTTTTTACAGACCGAGTCTGCGTGAGGATTTTTGATGAAAAAGTACAAAATGTTAAAATTTTGAAAACCCTTATACTACCTACATCTAATAAATCTGACACACTAATGCTAGTGAGATTTTTGTTTTTATATTTGTTGTGTTATTTCGTTGACATCCAAGTCATCGAGGATTATTGGTTCAATAAATTCGCTTTTGCCAAAGTGGTTGTTAGAATTACATTTTCAAGGTCTGAAATGACTATTCTGTTTTTTGCTGAATGGTTTCATAAAAGTGTTCGTTATTGACATTTTCTGTTTTACCTATTTGGTTTATGGAGTTTGTTATTGCATTCAGGTTTTCTTGTAATTTGCTGTTGATCTTGACTTGCTTATTTTCTGACTCTATTAATTGCTCTTGTTTAAACTTGATCTGTTCCCAATCGTCAAAATCATCGTTTCTATTAGCGTGTCGATTTTTCTAATGTCTCCAAAAATAATTCTCTTAATATGATCTTCTTTATGTCTGATTTGGTATAGTCCGTAATTTTCATGGTAGTTGTCGCGTGTGTCCTCAGTATTATCAGTATCAGTATAAAGTCCATTCTGTAACTTCTGATATTATAAAATAGTCCTTTTGCTCTAATAGTTGTAAAAGTGTGCAAACCTAATTTTAGAAAAACAATTTGTAGAGGTTCCCTTTTATAAGAACTTTAGTTCCCAGGTCAGCCTCTACAATTCCTTCCTTGTACAAAGGAGTAAGTTTTTTACCAAGGCGTTTGTTTGACATTACCAAAACTTTATCACCACGCTGGTACTTTTTGTCTATTCTTGTTCTGTTTTCCTGCTCCATTTGTTTGTTGTGATCGTCTTTTGTCTTTTTGGCTATTTGCAATCCCTCTTCTACCGTAGTTTTATGAACTGCTTCGATTGGTTATTTGTTGAAGTAGTATATCGATAGTGTCGATAGCCTGAGCTGTCATTTTGCCGCACCGGTCGCATTTTGGCCAGCCGGTCGTGGCATCTACTTTAACAAGGCTCGAAACTTTCTCGTCTGGGTTAACGAGGAGGACCATATACGCATCATATCCATGGAAAAAGGCGGCGATCTTGGCAAGGTCTATGATCGTATGCTTGGTGGTGTGGATGCCCTAGGCAAGCATTTACATTTCAGTCGAGATGATCGCTTAGGTTTCCTTACCTTCTGTCCCACCAATTTGGGCACCACTATACGTGCCTCCGTGCACATCAAATTGCCCAATCTAAACAAAAACAAAGAAGAATTGCAGAAGCTGGCCACCAAATATAATTTACAAGTTCGTGGCACTAGCGGTGAGCATAGCGAAGCCAAGGGAGGAGTCCATGTCATTTTGCGACCCAAGTAACGTGCTGTGGAATTTTTCCACTTGACCATTAGATGTACTGTGAAGGGGTGGGGCATTGACAATTTGTATTTCAAACTCATTTAATAGGAAAGGGACCTTATTGTTTCAGAATTTATCGACCTTTCATTATCGCAATATATTGTCTTATCATTAGCAAAGTAATTGACTAACTGTAGCTTGGCCGGCATTACGTCAACTATGGCTCTTGATGCTATAGGTTGGACTATCGCAAATTTAGACAAATTTATCTACGCAAGTCAGAATGAATCTTTTATCTGTGAAGAAGACGTCGATGTATAAAATTTCTCCTGCGTAAGCCGGTACTGGTATGGTACCCAGCTTATGTTTATTTCGGATGCCCGTTATATTTTGCGGCAGGGCAGATCTTGCAATTGGCTGCAATTTCTGTTGTCAATTTTCCCAAATTTTGGGAAAAAATAGTCTTGCAAAATTTGTTTCATGTTTTCCTGGGCTGCACGGAGCGGCCTGTTATGTTCAGTCACTACAATTTGTTTTTGTTCCGACTTGTCTGGTACATCTGTAACGATGTGTTTGCAATACCAGAATTTTATTCAACCAATTTGTGCTGAGAGCAAGGGTTGGCAGTTCGCAATGTATTGCGTTTACCACTTCAGCACTTATTACATTTTATAGAGTCTGCAAAAGTTAATCAGTGTTTGATGTGCGTATTATGTGCCTGGACTTACTTTAGAAGAGAACGAATGTCCTTACCGAAGGGAACTCTGCTTCCACAGTCACGATCTGATTTCGAAAATCATTTAAGGGGTTATCGGATACATCACTAGTGTAGGTCAGAGACTCTCCACTATGGCAGGGTGCCCTAGCCCATCACCAGATGCGTCTGTGGTAAGATCGAACTTCTTCTGATGCTAAAATATCTTTTAGCTTGGAGAGTGTCTGCAGTTGTTCTAAAGTAAACTCGACTTTTATTTTTCGGGACCTTTGCATTTTCGCCCTTTAAAATATCTGTAAGGGGGCCTGCAATTTTCGCGAAGTGTCTTATGAAGCAGCGATAATAGCTGGCAAGGCCAAGAAATAAGTCCGGAGTTGGTCGTTGACTGGTGGTGCTCGTATGCTATAGTGAGCGAGATACTTATTAAAAGCACACGAAAATGCATACGAAAAAATATTTGCTCCACTGTTGTATGGTATACCTCGGCGAAACGACTTACTTCATTTACTTTTATTTTAATTAATTGACCTGAAGCCTGAAGCCACAAAGGTCGCAAAAACTATCACAATTTCTTGTATATTTTATAGAAAAAAGTCAAGAAAACAATCATTTTCCATTTATATATATATACAGTAGAATCCGGATATAACGACGCTCAAGAGACCGACGATTTTCGTCGTTATATCCGGAAGACGTACCAAACGGAGTTTGTATATAAGTTTGTTTTGGGATGAAGGTTAGGAACAGAAGTTTAGACAGATGTTCCGTAGTTAATCTGTTTCTTTTTTTGGTTGCCGTATTTCCAGGTTTTGAGAACAGGCGCTCAGAACCAGATGTGCATAGTAGAAATGAGTAGCGTTGTGCAACTGTATGCAATTTTGGGTAAACCAGAGCGCCTTTCCTCCCAATTTATAATATTGTTAGAATATTTTCACTCTTTACTGTGCGTCGGTGCCATTGTCTTTCATATTAAAATATTGTGCTGTAAAGTTCACTTCGCGCTGAAATTTATTCACCCAAGCGATTATTTGATCGAATAATCGATTGTTGATTTAATTAATCGAATTCCCTTAATCGATTATATTTAATCGCAAATTGAAACAAAATAATCGATTATTGTGTATCATATTAATTTTGCTATCACTAGCGGTAAATATTTACTATTGCTACTCGAGATTTCAGTGTTGGAAAATAAAAAACGGCTACAAAATCCGCTAAATTGCGTTTTAGTGTTGGTTAACGCAGTTATTTTAGGTTTTGGTGTTGCCAGACTGTCTTGTTTTTTGGCGCGTATTTTAAACAGTGTTTTCTTTTGGCGGGCAATTTAAACTGTATTGTTAATTTCATTTGTTTTTTTCCCCAACCCAGTACTGCGAAAAAAAGATGAAAAATATTACTTAAAAATAAGACTTAAAATACTGATTGAAATATTAAGAACAAAAAAGAGTTAATTTCAAAATAAAATTAAATATGAAAACAAAACCAAAAATAGAAAAATTCAAAAAAATCATCAAAATGACGGATGATGAGTTGCTTGAACTTTTGTTCTCTTTCACGAAATTCTAAAATTCTCGCATTCAAGATATTCTAAAATCTGTAAAAAATGTACAACAAAATTTCCTTTACTTTCTATAGTAACTTTTGGAAAAACTGGGGTTCATATTTGGAATCAGCATAAGCGAATTAGTTAGAAGCACCTCTCAAATTAAAGTTTTCAAATACACACGCCACGGTTTTTATTTTTCATTTTGTAAAATATTTATTTTTTACAAGCGGATAAACTAAATATAAATATCTCGTCAATTTTATTTAAATATTATTTGCCTTAATATTAGACTTTTCGACTATTATTTGTCAAAGTTAAAATTAAAAACTAAAACTCTAACCCAGGAAGGGCAGAAAGGTTGAACGAGGACATCAAAAGTGCATTTGAAAAAAACGACATGGCCCCGTTAAAATGAAAAATGTTTAACCCTTTGTATGGCACGAAATCCGATTTTGACATTTTTTTTATTTGATTCAAAAGTTAAAAATAAAAAAAAAATTATTTATTAATTTTTCAAATTTGGGATTTAGAACGTTTTTATGAGGAATTAAGGATTTGTCGCATGAATGCATCAAACATGTGTTGGAGTGAAAAAAATGCCTACAATTCTAAAGGAGGTTTTTTTTTCTTTATGTGGATGTTTTTAAACTATTTAACATAAATTTATAGTTAAATTATGTTTAATTTAGATGAACGTTTTAAAAACAATGGTTTTATTTATTATTTTTTTTCTCGCACATTACTTGTGAAAATGCTGTGCAGTTTGGGTACTTGTACCCTTTTCGCTTTTCTGCCCAGATAGGCCAATGTCCAACTTCATCCTGCCGCACCATTTGATTAGGTTTCAAGCTTCGTTATTATCTCAATATCGACAATATTTAGCCGAAAATCGGAAGAACCACAAAGTTTAATGCGTAATACATCCTTGCGAACGCGTTTATATAAAAGCCTGGCATTGCTGACAACCAATTCTAGTAGATGGTGAAAAATACGAACCTACCACTTCTTGGTAAAATTTTGTATCTTTCTGTCGATTAAATCAGCGCCTCCCATGTATTTTCAAGGGACGGTCAATTTCAACATATTCTTTCTTGGCTTTGTTGAATCGACAAACTTTGTCCTTGGGAAGTATCCCACTGTTGGCCAATTTCTCGGCCAGTTACTAAATTGTTTCCTTGTTAGGAGATTCGATGCCTCATAACTTCCCTTGCCTATAGTTCCACAATTTTCCCGAAAAGATTAGTCGACGTTATTCCGTTTGTACATTTATTTGCGTTCGTCGCATTCGAGTTCCTCATGGTACAGTAAATTCTTAAAGTTATATGCTACGAGAGAGAGAGCAATTCAAAGTACAATGTAAAGGGAAAAGCAAGAAAATCAGAATAATTAAATGAATGAGTTTAAATTCAGGATTTCTCCTCCAACAACCACCATAGGTGGATGCTAATGATATGATTTTATTGTCCAACCACGATGTTAGTGATATGTCAACACCGTCGAAATCTGCGACATACTCAACCGACATACCCCGTGGATGTTTCATTAAAGTAATCAAGTGCCTTGTTGTTTGGGATTTTATTTCTTCCTATAGTACCCAAAGCTAAAATTCTTTAACCGCCAAATATTCAAAAGAGGCAATGAATTGAAATAATTATCAAAATAAAGTCGAAAATTTAGTTGCCTGGGCACTTCTCTGGTCATTCTAACAGGTAGATTCTATCGGAGTTTCAGATTATTTAGACATGTTAATAAGAATGTACTTTCAGCTAACTCTAGTTACTTCCATAGAAAATTTGGAAATGCAGTCACTATGAAAACTTATCAGAAATTTTGGATCTTGGGTATACAAAACTTAAATGACTACACATTTTTTTTAATATCAAAATTCTGAACCTGATCATGATCAGAATTACATCCATGCTGAATCTAAAGACGTCTTACACTTTAATTATTTACTGCATTGAGTAATCCTTTCCACCACCAGCATTTCTATTTTCTTTAGCTTACTTCTATTACTTTACTTTCTTTTATTCTCAATTCAATAAAACAACATAATCTTAATAGTTCTTTCCGTTATTAAACAATTTTTTTTAAAATGGTCCCAAAAGACACTCACAAAAGAAATAGCAGCAAAAATAGTAGGTCACAGTTATAAAAACAGTAGTAATCATTAGTAGTAATACTACTGTATTAAGTAAATTAATATTTAAGTATTCATAAAAATCAATATAAAATGTGGTTAAATCTTTAAATTTCAAATGCTATCAATTTTTAAATGAAGCCAAATAATCTTATTTTTAGCCTAACTAACACATTAATAAAAAAGTTTTATCGTTGCAGTGCTAGGATACCACGAACAATTTAATTAAAAATTTATTTATTTCAATTTCAATTTTCCGAAATAGTAAATATTAAATCCTTGAGTTTAAATTAATTAATATCAAAATAAATAATATTTAAAGGAATTTTTAATTAATTTGAATTTTAATGGCTGTCATTCTGACACAAGAAGTGTAATAACGTGATCAAATTGTTAAAAACCAGGCTTGCTTTCTATTCCCTATTTTTTCTTAATTAAATTCAATATTCCATTTAGGTAAATACATATGTAGGTAAACATATTCAACCTTTAACTTTACGTCATTGCCCATTGAATAAACCTAATTGCACTGAAATATAACAATTAACACACTATTATATACATACATAAATTTCTGCCAATTGCCTTTTGAAAAAATACAATTTATTTTTGTCACCAGTCCATTTGAATTTGCCGCAAAAATTTAAATATGGCGCCAATTTTATACCAGAAAATTTGGTATCTGGCAACGCCATTTGGCGCGCTTTCATTCACATTGTCGTAATATTTAGCCACACTATTTTAGCTGGAAATAGTTAGATTCAGCTATTTTTAGCTTTAATCCCGCTAAAAAAACTCAATTTTCTTTTGTTAATTACACAAAAACTACGAAATATAAATCGCCAAGGCGCACCTGAGGTCGTGCTCGTGGAATTTTTTCTCTTTCGTTTGATACCAAATTTATGTAGTTAAAGCGCGTTTTGGGCCCGAGTAGCGGTAGTAAATATTTACCGTTTATTCTAATGATTATGTTTATTGCTTATATTATAGACGTTTCTGAGTGGTTAGGTTACATTAATTGGGTTTGGACAACTAAGAACAACTTTTATTGAGCTTCGCGACCACTTTTGACTGAAAACTGACGATTGCGACTTGATACTTTCAACTCTCAACTGCAACTGACTACTGCCAACTCTCGTTTCAATTCGCTCTCTCAATGTTCTTGTAGACGGTTTCTCAATTGACAGGGGCGGCCATAACCATTCTGATCTGTAGGACACCTCGATTTCACATTCGGCCCCCTCTGTCTTAGATGATTCCGGATCGTCATTGTCAACAACATACCTCCACAGCTTCATATTGTCGGAGCTTGTGCTTGTCTGATTTGGTCCTTCCACTGGCCAACTTCCGGGCTGAAACAAATTGGGTTCGCTTGATTGCGATGAGATCACCCAACAAGTACCCATGATCCTGCTTGCGTTCTTTGCCAAAATTGCCAAATGCGTTTGACAAAAAGGCAGAACCTCAATCACTTATAATACATTTTGGGAAACCAAATATGTGAGACCATTCTGTCAGCTTTTTTATGACTTCATCGTGGCCTGTTGACTTCGTGCTAAAGAGCCACACAAATATCGCAAATCCGTCTACCATGGCAAGGATATATTTGGACGACTTAGACGTGGCATCCATCGGCCCCAAATGGTCGATATGCAGAGTATGCAACGGGGTGTCCCCTTTGTCAATCAAATGCATCTGACCTTCTTGCATTACAATTATCAACAAAATTAGACACCTTACGCTCTAAATGAGCGGTCGAATACTGCTGACAAATCGCATGCATTGTTTTGCGGGTAACAAAATGGACAATTTCGTGCTCTTCTCGAATTATTTCATTCTCCATCTGTTTTGGCATCACAATTAAATCATTTCCATCTATTGCTTTGTACAGTACACCGCCTTTGATCTTGTAAATCTCGTACGACTGTTGATTGAGAATAGTTACCAGAGCCTTAGCCTTGGCTTCTAATATTCGGACTCGGTCGTTTTTTAACTCCAAAAATACACCGGGTAGAGTTTATCGTTAAAGCTTTGGAGTAGCATCGCTCCAAAACCATGCTTTGATGCGTCTGTGTGCAAATCTCTACGAATATCTTTTTTATCGTTTCCACCATTGTTTAAGAATAAACACCGTGTTCATCTGAACTGGCTTCACCAAATCAGATGCACCAATGAAATATACAAAAATATCCAAAAATGATTTTTTTTTCTTAATCTAAATACATGTCCGCAGCGCTGGTAGTAGAATTAGGAAAAAACAATAAAAAATGAAAGTTATGAGTTTTTTAGAAAAAAAATTTATTTTGTGCCTATTAATTATACCATACACCCATAGGGTGAAATGGTATATTAAAGTCGCCAAAATGTATGTAACAGTCAGAAGGAAGCTTTTCCGACCCCATAAAGTATATATATTCTTGATCAGTATCAACAGCCGAGTCGATATAGACATGTCCGTCCGTCCGTCCGTCTGTCCGTATGAACACGTAGATCTCAGAGACTATAAGAGCTAGAGCCACCAAATTTGGTACGTAGACTCGTGTATTACCTACGGTGGTCAAGTTTATTTCAAATTTTTGCCACGCCCCCCTCCGCCCACGAAATTTAAACAAATTTGATTTTCTTAAAGACTACAATAGCTAAAGACATCAAATTTAGTATGATTAATCCTTTAGAAAGCGCGCACAAATTTGTTGCAAAAAAATTTGCCACGCCCCCTCCGCCCACGAAATTTAAACAAATTTGATTTTCTTAAAGACTATAATAGCTAGAGACACCAAATTTTGTATGTGTATTTGTCTAATAAATGCGCATATATTGTATATGCAACGATTTTGCCACGCCCCTTTCCGCCCCCGTAATTTGGGAAAAGTCGATTATCTCACGTAATTTTCTACCTTTTGTAATCAATTTTGGCACACTTGAATTTGATACTAATACCCAGCAAAACACCAAATTTGATCAAAATCGGACAAAAAACAACCAAGTTATGCATATAAACTTTTTTCCATAAGGCCGTAGTTGGCCGTTGGCTGGTGGGGGCGCTAGGGTGCTCGTATACTTGAGTGAGGGAGATTATAAGATATGCTTGTAATAAAAAGCATGTGAAAATGCATTGGTTTAATAAATTTGAAATATTTGTTTTACTGGTGTATGGTATACCTAAGTCGGCGAGACGACTTACTTACTTCATTTTTAATAGGCAATAATTAATTTTTTTAATTTACAATTTTGAATATTTTATGACAATTCTACTACCAGCGCTGAACAATATCCTACAGAACATGATTAAAAAAATTTCATAGCGATTGGTTAATTTTTGGGTCCTGTGGGACTTCCATGAGCTCCAAGAACTTAATTTTGATATAAACGCGTTTGAAAATTTGCGGTCCAGCGCGCTTGACACCGCTCCACTTAACGACCGATAACTTTCGTAATTTTACAGATTTCAACTTAAAATTTGTACACTCTATTCTTGAAACATATATCTATCCGAAAATGCAATAAAAAATATCGAATTTTTTTATAACACAAGGTATAAACCCCCCTTAAAAGGGCAATTCCTAGCAAAATGTTCATTCTCATTGCACTTATAACATTATGTTTCGCCCAAGCAATCTTTTATTTTGTGTTCAGTTGAGCCGCATTTAAAACAAAACTTGCCTTTTGGGAAGCTGCGTCTTAGCTACATCTGTTGTGGTTTTAAAAATACTCCTTGGATCGTTCTTGGCCAGTTTATCGACGATTTCATAGGCTTCTCCTAGCTCATTAAAGGTTTTACATGCATATAGACCAACTTTAAATTCGTTCTTAAGAAACAGATTGTCGACGATGTATCGCAAAACAGCTGACTCTTCTACATCCCCATCAGAGGCGATCTTTCTCATACTGAGAATATACTCTTGAATCGACTCCTGTTTATGCTTTTTCGTTCTCTCAACAGTTGGTGGACTTCAGCGCTATTTAGTTCACACTCAAATTCTTCGATTAGACAGCTTTTCAAATTGGCATAATTGTTAACACTTACTGATTCCAAAAACAGCTTGGCAGCACCTTTCATCTTGCCTCTCGCCTGTGCGTACATTTGCTTTTCGTTAAGCTGAAATGCATCTGCATTGTACTCGAAAACTTCAAACCATTTCCTTGGACCAGTTCCATTAAATTCTCCAACAATGTTTTCAAGGCAATTCGATGCCGTATGGACTTGGCTTTCCCGCTGCTCGTCGATTTGTATTTTAAGCGTCAGTAATTGCATCATCTGCTGCAATTGACTTTGCATATCTACGGCGTTAGCCATCGCTTGTTGCGTTTCCACTGTTTCAGTTTTGTTTATTAAGTCAAGCGATGTTTCGTTCACTGTTTCTATGATTTCTTCGCTCACTGTTTCGATCACTGTTCCGATCACTGTTTCGGGCACTGTTTATGTCTGTCTCTCTCTTTCCTCTTATGGCTTCTGATGCCGATTTTTTGGCGGCACTGATGATACTTTGTCTGCTGATATTGGCGCCACAGCCACTGCGTTTAGCGCCTTTCTCGGCGGTTTCTGCGTATTTGTGAGATGGTGTGCGTGGCGTCATTAAGCTGCTGCTGTCTGCTGCTGGTTCAACTTTGTCCACCTTTTGGTCTTTTTTTTTCACGCACGTACATATACGTATGTATTAGTACAATATCGATCGCACAAGCTTAATCCAACTCGGAACTGGACGAGCTTACAACTGCAAAGCTTATTACAAGCCTAATCCACCTAATCCCCCCAAATGTAAAGTTTATTATAATGATTATGTTTATTGATTATATTATGGACGTTTCTGAGTGATTAGGTTACATTAATTGGGTGTAGACAACCGAGAACAACTTTGATTGAGCTTCGCGACCAATTTCGACTGACAACTGACGACTGCGATTTGCTACTTTCAACTGTCAACTGCAACTGACTACTGCCGACTCTCGCTCCATTTCGCTCTCTCAATATTCTTGAAGACCCTCTATCAATTGCCAGGGACGGGCATAACCATTCTGATCTGTACAACACCTATTCACATGTATGGATCTGACATTAAATGATGATGAATTTTAGTACGGCCATTGTAATTTAGTTATTTTACCTTCTACTGTTCTTGTGATGAACGGTAGAAGGGAGTGTTCCCTAAAAAAATCACCATCTGACAAGTCGTCACTAGCTGCCTGAACGCTCGCCTCTGCTTTTGTATCATAGGCTTCTTCCCCAGGGGAATCTTGAAACGTGAAATGAACCTGTTGATTCTTTTTCGACCCGTATCCAGATTTTGTGGACTTATTTCCCGAATATCTGGTCGGTTGCCTATACTTTGAAGAGGAATCAACCTCCATGGGTTCTGGTGTTGAGAACGCCTGAGCCCCAGGATTTTGTGGTGGCTTTCCTTTATTGTTTGGTTTTTTCTGAACCCTAGTGTAATAGGGAGTCTTCTTATATGCTCCTTGGCTGTACTACTGCCCTGAGGGATTTCTTAAGCCACGACACAAAGGTGTGTCGTGACTGACGTTCGCTGACGCTGCTTCGTGTGTGATTATCTTTTTATTAGTGAGGAAGGTTAAGGGTTTTTCCACCTCGTCATAATACTGAGACAGCGACTGCTCACCCTGTCGTAGGGTTCCCAATTTTTGCTGAATAACGCGAAAGGGCGTTTTGTCAGCGTAGGTAAAGTCTAGTTGAGCTATGATCGCATCGACATTTTTTACAGTGTTGTACGACGCTAGAGTGGAACTAGGGGCACCTTTTACCTTTTTCCTGAATTTGCCTACTGCTATAAGGTCGAAATAGCTTGTATGCGAATGAAGCTGCGGAGCGCCATGAAATGTACTCGTTTTGATTGCTTTCGAAATCTGGCAAGGATCTAATAATTTCTAATGGTTCACTTGGTCACTGTTGCCTTCTAAAAACCTTTAGTAATTCTTCGTCACTACTATCACTATTTTTCTGGGACGATTTTGGTGCGACTGGTTTTAAACTTTCTAGTCCTTAAAGTCCTTAAAGACTCCATTTCGTGGTTTAACTGTTGTGTGAAAGTAGACTGCATCTGTGCAGCTTGCACTGCACTGCCACCTGCACTATTTTTATCACCTTCTCTGTTGTTTGCATTTTGCATGGTTGCCTTCTGCTTACTTTTTGCCTTCTATAACCTTAAGTAACTCGTTGTCACTACTATCAGTATTTTTCTGGTTATGTCCACCTCAACGTTTTAGTTTAATAACCACCTCTAATGCCAAGCGATTTACTGAGTTTTTGCACAATCCAAGATTAATTTATTTAAACAACAATAATCTTACTTACCTTTTGGTTTTTCTGTTGATAGTTTTTATACCCTTGCAGAGGGTATTATAAAATTGGTCAGATGTTTGTAACGCACAGAAGGGTACGTTTCCGACCCCATAAAGTATATATATTCTTGATCAGCATGAGAAGCTGAGTCGATATAGCCATGTCCGTCTGTCCGTCCGTCCGTCTATGCAAATCAACTTCACGCCGGCATCTTAAGAGCTATCGGAATGAAATTTCATATTTGAGCTACTTTTAGCCGGGAGATGATAAAGTATGAAAATTGTGAGGATCGGACTACTATATCATATATATATTTGCAAAAATTGGAGTATCCCCATGAAATTTAGCAAAACGATAGTATTGGATATAAGATGTCAGATCCCAAAATTTGACTCTAATCGGATAAATAAAACACAAGTTACAGTCAAAATAAATCGGCTCAAATCGGCCTGCTGCCTACTACGTCATCATCAAATCAACAGAGCACATGCATACACACAACAGACGCAGCGCTACACAAACTGTATGTGTATGCGTGCCGTGCTTTGCTTAGGGAGTGATGCAAAAAGAAGAAACAATTGTAGTAAAATGAGTAATAATTTGAATGTTTTGTTTGTGTATTGACGAATTGAGGGAAAGAAATTTTTAAAATAAAAAAATATTATTGCCAAGGACTGCAAGGGTATAAAAACTTTGGCATAGCCGAAGATAGCTTCTTTGATATTTTTATATTCTGGTATAGTTTTTTATGCCATACACCCATAGAGTGAAATGGTATATTAAAGTCGCCAAAATGTATGTAACATACGTTTACATACATACAGCTTTTCCGACCCCATAAAGTATATATATTCTTGATCAGGATCAACACCCGAGTCGATCTAGCCATGTCCATCTGACCGTATGAACACGTAGATCTCAGAGACTATAAGAGCTAGAGTCACCAAATTTGGTACGTAGACTCGTGTATTACCTACGGTGGTCAAGTTTATTTCAAATTTTTGCCACGCCCCCGTCCGCCGCCGAAATTTAAACAAATTTGATTTTCTTAAAGACTATGATAGCTAAAGGCATCAAATTTGGTAAGATTAATCCTTTAGTAAGCGCGCAGAAATTTGTTGCAAAAACATTTTGCCACGCCCCCTCCGCCCACGCAATTGAAACAAAATGCCAAATTTCATCAAAATCGAACTAAAAATAGCTAAGTTATGCATATAAACATTTTTCCAGTTATATATGATATGCTTCTAAAAAGCATGTAATCAGAATTTTTGAAAAAAAAAACCCAAAAAGGCATTTGTTATTATAAATTTGAAATATTTGTTTTACTGGTGTATGGTATACCTAAGTCGGCGAGACGACTTACTTACTTCATTTTGTTTGTTGTGGCTGCTGTTGGTGACTATGTTGTTGTTTTTGGTTTTTATTTTTATACCTTTGCAAAAAGGGTATATTAATTTTAATCAGAAGTGTGCAACGCATTGAAGGAAGCATCTCCGACCATATAAAGTATATATATTCTTGATCAGCACGAAAAGAAGAGTTCAAATAGTAATGTTCGTCCGTCCGTCCGTCTGGATCAGCGCAAACTCCTCCTAGACCGTTCGAGCTACAGAGCTGAAATTCTGCATGTAGGCTTGTATATACTGCACAGTTTGTATGTCTCGGATTCAGCCGGATCGAACCACTATATCGCTATATATGTAGCATATAGCCCCGTGTGATATATGATATATAGGGTTTATTTCATATTTATGTCACTCCACCTTCCGTCCCCCCAATTTTGAACTATTGGAATTCATTTATGGAACACTGATATTTGTTGCCACTATCAAGTAACGTGCCGAACATGAGTTAGTTAATTAGAATTAGAGTTAGTATAAACGTTGGTGGTCAATTGGTGGGGTCATAAAGTCCGAGTTGACCGCTTTACGGTGGCGGCGCTAGCGTGCTCGTGTGCTTGTAAGAGAAGCGAGATAACTCATGCCCGAAATGAAGCTCATAAAATATTATATCTTAAGTAAGACTGTTTTTATATATGTAAAAAATTCAAATTAAATATCCGCTTTATTTGCAGAAGCAATATATTTTCCTTTATCGTGCTTTATTGGATACTGCAACGTTTGGAAATACAGATATATCTATTAATGCCATGCAATTAACAATTGAATCCCTTAAAAGAAAGGCTAATGATGGCAAATGCAAATTGGAAATCGAATTTGAGGTTTGTACCCAAATATAGTTTTTGCAAGTTTTTGCGTCATGCTTAAATTATTTAAACATTACATGTATTTATATATTTTTTAAATTACTTAACACATCCATCAGTCGCGCACAGAAATATTATTTTTATACCCTTGCAAAAAGAGTATATTCATTTTGGTCAGAAGTATGCAAATAACTTCGGTTTTTTCTAAGCTTTTGTTTTGTAATTTAATATTGGTGAGTTTATTACACATATAAACAACTGTGCCCAATTTGATTAAAATCGGGTGACTAGTGGAAAACAGTGACTTTTGTCAATAACTACAGTTACGAGCAAAAAATTGTAGTGAAATATAGTTGCCGATATTTATTACTATACCTTGCAAGATAATATTCTAATCTGTTTCATACCTCCAAGTACAATTATCAGCAATGTCTAACACTTGTCCATTGCATTATAACTCACTTGGTGATTTAACTTTTTTCTACTTCATTTTTAAGCTAAATTGCCGTGTTTAGAGCGAGCGATATAATAGTAGTGAAGGATCTTTTTTTGCACGAAACTTAAACTATAGCTAGAAGGTTGTTTTTTTTTACTCTATTTTATGTATTATGGGTTCACTATAGAAGATACATTAAAGTATTCCAATTTGCGGACTTAAATAGGCCGGGGTACACACATGTCTTTTGAGAAGAGGATTCAAATCAGAAACCTTATAGTTGAGGGAAAAACATACAGAGAGGTCCGAGAAATTTTTAAGTGCTCTATATATACAGTGCAAAATTCATTAAACCGTGAAAAAATATCAGAAAGACATGGCCGATACTTAAAATCTCGCCCAAATGTTGCTGTGACGATCCAGGAAGAGCTTGAAGTGCCGGCCAGTGTTTGGACAGTACGTCGAGAGTTAACACTAAATAACTTTAACGCTCGCAGTCCTCGGAAAGTTCCGCTTCTTTCACAGAAGAACATAAACAAACGGATTAAATACTTAAAATTCCACCTAAATTGGTCTGTGTAGAAATGACGCAACATACTGTGGTCAGATGAGTCCAAAATTGTGATGTTTGGAGAGAGGGGATCTGGGCTGTATATTCGTCGACTGAAAAACACGGAGCACAGTCCGCAATACACCACCATTAAACATGTCGAATGAAGTGTCTTGGTGTAGAGTTGTTTTTTCTATTACGGTGTTGGTGCTGCATGGAAGGCATCTACTTAGAAAGGCTGTGTTTAGCCGAATGCGAGGAGTCCAGCTGCTAGCAAGTACGTCTTGTCTGAGAGGACTAGGACAGAACACCACACGTCCTGTAGGTCAGTTCAAGGCAGAGGTGCGGATCGATGGTAGGTGCAGGACACGTTTCTGGTAGTGGATGATGACTGCATTGCATAATTGGAATTGAATTACTGTTGGGATATGATTTTATATCAAAGTTCCAAATGACATTAACTCGTTGGATATACTTTCGCACATCTATTTGAGAAAGAAGCTGTCAACCAAAATCAGATAAGTATTTATAATGTAGTCAAAACAAACACTGACCCTGATGTGCCTTCACAGTATACTCATGTTGTTCAATCGATGATTGAGGATTTTCGCAAAAAAGGGAAGACAGCTGACTGCCCCATCACGTTGAAGATAGTGCCTGACCGCAATATCAAGCCATTTCGACACGCGCCAAGCCGAATAGCCATTTTCGAAGCAGATGTGGTCAAGCAGCAGATCGATGAATGGCTGAAGGATAATACAATACGACGTTCATCATCTAACTTTGCCAGTCGAATAGATGATCGTGGATCGGCATTTACATTGTCTAGTCTTAAAGAGTATACGAAGCGGAATGGAATTGAACATGTTTGGAGCACCACTGGAGTGCCAAGAGGAAATTACATCGAAGTTATCATCGGAGTAACGTGAGAGATGGTGTAAGTTCGTAACGAGAGTTTAAAAAGCGATTAATTCTTCTGTCCATAAGTCCACAAAGCTGATGCTTGGCGTGAAATTGAGGAGCGGAACGGAAACGATATTTTACAGTTGCTCGAGAATGAAATGTTTGATACCTTTGACTCAGAAAGGCAAGAGATGCGTGACAAAGCAAAAGAAAATATATGGAATATATGGCTTAGAAAGGTTAGAAAGAACAAAGTAGCAACAGACACCGAGGGACCAAAATATACGACCACTAGCAATAACAACATGAAATTGTAGAGTTTTGTAGCAGAAAACGATGCATGGTCATCAGAGGCTGTTTACTAATCAGAATGTGAGATGGGATAAGGTAGTTGCAGCGTGGTGGCAACTTTCTTATGTAGATTGGCAACGCAGCAGCAGTCGTGAGGTGACGTGTGAAGTCAACAGTCGATGTCCAGCGGTCAACAGTCGAGGTTTAGTAGTCAGAAGTCGGTGTTCAGCAGTCAGAACTAAAACTATAATATAATACATTTGGCGACTCAATTGAGGACTCTATCTTACATATGTACATCCAATATCAACGATGAAATCACGCGCTACCAAGTTGGTAAATATGTGAACTGTAAGGAAGCAATTTTGCGTATATTCTCATTCCCTATTTAGGAACGTCATATCACTGTTTTACATTTAGGGGTGCATCTAGAGACTATATTTCACAACGTCGAATGCTGCTCAACGTGAACATGAGTGAACATGAGAGACAACGCTGACCAGTTTCTTTGCGATTCGTCAAAACGATCCGCTCGCACAAACTTTGCAATATTCGGAAGTGCCACGTTATTACACTTGGAGCGCTACATCGAAGATATTTCAACGTCGGAAGCAAAGCAATGCAGTTTCTGGTCATTCAGATATGCATTTTACTGATGTTCTTGGTCGTATTTACATAGTTCATCCGAAGAATAATGAATGTTTCTGTTTGCGGTTGTTACTGATACATATTCGAGGGCCAACATCATTTAAATCACTACGAGCTGTTAATGGTATAGGGTGTCCCACTTTTCGTGCAACATGTGAAGAGCAGAATTTGCAATCGCTGAAGCAATTATTACTGCATCTCCGAGTCAGATACGCACATTATTTGTTATCATCATTTCGACAGGTCTAACCCACCTGACCTGTGGGACAAATACAAAGATAACGATTATGAAGAGATGCATAACCATAGTTTGCTCTTCATCGAATATATGTGTTACCTTATGTGCAGCAGTTTTTTAGTTAGGTTAGTGTTATGTATGTGACCCATCTCTAAGAAGCTGTTATCGTCGCAATGTTAAAAAGGTCTGTTAACAGCTGTACTCCTCTATCGTTCTACTAATTACTTCGGAACAGCAATGGCTCTCTTCCCTGCTACTTCTACGAGGGAACAACTACTACTACTACAGCTACGAGGGAACTACTACTACTACAGATACGAGATAACAACTACTACTACTACAGCTACGAGCGAACTAATTTCTACTGCTACTACTACCGTACTGATGCCGTACGGCTCACTCAGCGTTAAAATTGTCCTTAAACCTTTAAACTACTGAACAACCGACATGTAACATTTCAAAACACTCCGCAATGGTTAAAGCTTAGTGGCATCCGAAATCGTCATATGAGACGAATACACAATGGCGCACAAACGCGCATTGGCAGCACTAGACCAAACATTAAAAGATAAGCGCAATGACTCCAAATGTTTTGGTGGTTCAATGATTTTATTATCTGGCGATTTCCGACAAACCCTACCAGTCATTCCAAGATTAACTGCTACCGACAAAAGGAAACGCTTGCCTCAAATTATCAAATCTGTGGCGATATGCAAACAAACTTCAACTGTCTGTAAATATGAGAGTTGCATTGTTGAACGATCTATCTGGTGATGATTTCTCGAAGCAACTGCTGACTATCGGTAATGGCCGTATTTCTGTTGACAAATCGAGCATTTTAATATAATTTCCTCCAAATTTTTTCAATTTCGTCTCATCAAAAAACAAGCTTATCAACAAAGTACTCCCGGATATCATTGCTAACTACAAAAATACTAAATAGTTAAGTGAGCGAGCAATTTTGATGGCTTAAAATAAAGATGTAGATTACCTTAATTTTGTAATTCAAAATCAAATCGTAGGTACTGTATTCTTTGAAATCTTTCGACTGTGTAACAAACGAAGAAAAAGCCACTAATTATCGAACCAAATTTTTAAATTTTGAATTTGAATTTTTTCCTTCGATGTGCCGGGTTTACCGCCGCACAATTTACAACTGAAGGCAATGGAACGCGTTTGGTGATAAAAAAAAAAAAACTGATGAGCAATGTGATTCAGACGTCAATACTTCAAAGAAAATTTCAAGAAGTTCTTATTCCAAGGATTCCGATGATTCCAACGGATATGCCTTTTGAGTTTAAGTGAATTAAATTTCCGTTTCGTCTTGCGCTCGACATGACGATCAACAAATCACAGGGCCAATCCTTAACTATTTGTGGCCTCGGTCTAGGAAATTTATGGTCGATTGAACGTGGTATGCTTACGTGTCGGCAAACCATCTGCTATATTTGTTCTTGCACCTGACCAGAAAACAAAAAATGTCGTTTCCCACAAGGTGCTTGAATAAAAATTGTGTATTGTGTTTGACTTTTCAAAAATATAAGGTGGGAAAACGAAGTTCGCCGGGCTTGTTAGTTATAAAAATATAAAAATATCCAATACTATCATGTTAGTAAATTATATGGGCATACTCCAATTTTTATGAAAATGTTTCTCTTAGAACTATATGATATAGTGTTCGGACCCTTATGATTTTCGTACTTTTTCTTACCAGGGGTATAAGTAGGTCAAATACCAAGTTTCATCCCAATAGCTCTTAAGATGGCTGAGTAAAACGCATACGCACCGACGGCTGGACGAACGAAGGGACGGATTGACGAACGGAGGGGCGGACAGACGGACATGGCTATATCGACTCAGCTTCTCATTCTGATCAAGAATATGTGTACTTTATGGGGTCTGAAACGTCTGATTCTGTGCGTTACAAACATCTGACCAATTTTATAATACTCTATAATACGATTTCAAGGGTATAAAAATCGTCCGGATCATTCTGTGGTATACGAAAAATAGGTGAAAAAGTATCTCTATGATTTTCTAATGTGATAGTTTCTAGAGTAAGACATCATATCCCTAAATTTGAAAAGATCGGATATATGGGATACAAGTTACAGCCAATATAAATCGCTTGTGGTCAAACGCTGGCGATAGCTCTGCCAGCAGCAGAGCACACACACACATACATGCAGACGTAATGAGATTTACTTATTGAGGTTAAAAGGGGCGGAAAGGCTAACAGCAAAAATTGACTGAGGATTTGAGCCAGGTCCTGGGCCATTGAGCTTCAGTACGAACACCTGGAGTTGAGGCCCAATTCGGGAGAGTCAGTCTCAAAAGAGATGCTTTAAGTGCCTTTGCTTCAGCCACAAAGCAGAAAAGCACTATGGCTATAAACCGCATGAACTGGTGTCTTAGATGCGAAGAGTTTTGCAAGCGGACAGTTGGTCTAGCAAGCTGAATGAAACAATACAAATGCACGGAAAAATGGGAAAATGTACAGAGTGGACACCCTAATTCTCACCATGTTTGAGGCCTCATTGGAATTTCCGCAATTAACTGGCGACGCAAACAATTGCGCCATGCTTTTTATACCATGCACCCATAGAGTGAAATGATATATTGAAGTCGCCAAAATGTATGTAACAGGTAGTGGAAACACTGTTCCCTAGAAAGTGCAGAATGTGTGTTTCTTGCCATTTAGAAACTCCAGGACTTATTGCTTTTTCCAAAGGCGAACAAGCCAGCAGGAGGACTCGACAGCAAAGATGTTCGAGATGCTAATAGCGCTAATGGCGATCTGTTACCGATGCATGCTTTACGTTCATTTCAAGTTCCTAATTACCTAATTCGCTTATTGGAGGATTACCGAACCGAATCCTGCGTTACAGCACACAAGGCGAGTAAATGATGTTGTTTGTACATGGAGGAGTTCCCCAGGGCTCAGTTCTGTGAAGTTTAATGTATGATGGAATGGTGGAGTGTCATTGGTTTTCCTGGTTGGGGTGAAACATTTGCATGAGGCAGAGGAATAAACAGACGCTGTCAAGCAGTGCACGATAATTCAGATCTCCTTGGCAAACGACAAGACCGAGGTTGTTTTAAAAAGTAGAAACGGCGAGGATCTGTGAGGAATATGTGAGGGCTAGAAAATACCTGTGATGGGTAAATTTTGTTGCTCACTCAATAGACCTAATAGCACGCGAATCAGAATTCGTGTTGGCAAGGTGGCAAACCACGAAGGGTAGATGGACCCATATGCTGAGACTTGGCCTTAAGATGTGGCCTTTCAGACGTAATCGCGACGTAACCTTTGCACTCTTTGGAACGGCATCACCAAACATGTCTTATTTGGCAAAATATGATTTATTGCAGATAGACACTAACTGAAGACCATATTTCTCTGGAATTCACGCATATTTCTCTGCAATTTTGTTGCATAACTGTACTGTTAATTGTTGTTCTATTTAAATAAATGCATTTAAAAAAAAAAAAAAAAAACAGAGGGTAGGGGCTAACTTCGACCGCGTCAAAGTTTGTATGCCCTTGCAAATTTTTTGTTACTCTTAGTGCTTTGGTCTATCAGTGGACTGTAACTAATGAAATTAAATAATTATAATTTCCCTTAAGATTCTTTACTACTGAATCAGTTGAGTGCCAATTTATTACTGAACAAAAAGAGAAAAAGTGCCGACGCAGCAGCGCGCAAATATGTGTGTGTACAATGCTTATGTATGTGTATAATGCTTATGTATGTGTATGATGCTCATTTATGTGTGTTAATCGATTCCTATAAATATATCTTATCGATAAATGCAATCCGTTCATAAACACTTACAATTAGCTGCTCACCTATTGCCGTCAAAGTGGAAAAACGCTTTATCTAACAAGTCCAATGTTTGCGCACGGACAGTCTACAATCTTAGTATAGCAAATGGCAAAGTTATTGATCGACGTCACTGTTTTCCATTGTTCAGTTTACTGGTATTTCACTTATTTCGATATTAAAAAGAAAATATAGTTTGAAACATACGTACAGTGGTGCTCATAGAAACCACAAGACTTCACACGAGAATTTAGACAAGAATTAAGAAAAGTTGTTGTTTTACACCTCCAAGTTTTTTTGTCGCATTAGCTTTATATATTAGTGTTATAATAGAAGAATAACCAAGTTATGAAAATATATATTCAACGAAAAACTTGAGACAATCTACCTAATGGCGTGCTCAAATACTTAAACCATCTGGGAAAAAATTGTTGAAAAAGTTAAAAGTTGGCCAATATTCCTTATATTTGGATAAATTTACTTTAATATTCAGTTGAATGACCTTTCTGCTTAAGAACAGTGAAGCAATCCTTTGGCGTTGAGTCCACAAGACGTGCGCACTGTTGAGGGGTGATTTTCTTCCACTCTTCTTGCGAAATTCGTTTTTTTTTTTTTTGGGCAATGCGTCCATATAACCCGAACTCATTTAGCCACCTTCTTTTGGTCTGAGCTGACACATTCACGCCATAATCTGCCACCATTTGAGCTCTGATTTACCTCGAAGTCAAGAAAGGATCGGCTTTACTGATTTCGGCAATCTGTCTATCGTCGTTTAAAGTGATTTTTCTGGGCTTTTCACGTGGAATTTTTTCACGGGTCCATGTTTCTCATAAAGTGCAATGGCATTACTGACTTTTCCACGCGAAAAATTTAAAGTCTTACAAATTTGTAGAATACTTTTTTCGTAATATTACCATGTTAGCTTCCTTTCGGCCGTATTTGTATTCTTTTGTTTAGCCATAGCGGTCAAATTGTTTTGGGAAACGTATTTAGTATTTGTCGGAGCGTCAAAACAAGACTTTTATTCACTTCACTCATGTTTTTCCTTATAATATTCGCTTTAGACTTTTAACTTACCTTTTACTTTTTCACTGTAAGGCTAGTTCCTAGGGGGTTTGTTAACTGAGCTCTCTAGCCCGAAGCCCCTCTTTATATAGGACCTGACCTAAAGACAGATTTGTTTCTAAGTATGTTGTAGTCTCAGATTTTTAAAGTTTTTCGTTGAATATATATTTTCATAATTTGGTTATTCTTCTATTATAAAACTGATATATAGAACTAATGTGACACAAAAAATTGTAGGTGTGAAATAAACTCTAATCTTAATTTTCGTCTAAATTCTCGATTAAAGTCTTGTGACTTAAGTCTATGAGCAACACCACTGTAACTGAAAGAACTGCAAAGAGTAATAAATTTTAAGGTGCGCTCAATCATTGAGTTTGATTTTGTTCGATGCGGTCTTTCGTATTGAGTGATTGAGCTGTATCGGTTTGAATCGAACGCTTACGAACGCTCACAAAAGTCTTGATTATACTTCATTCTGTATGACCGCATATTTTCCTTCAGCGCGGTACACAGTCATATCGCAATTCATATCGATTTTAATTGTCTGGACAATGACGCGTACAATGCGAATTATGTTGAAGTGTCCCATTCGACACCAGCACATAGCCTGTTTCGCGCGAGCCCAAGCAGAGAGCTGTCCACCTCCCGCCCGACCGACCTTGGGGCGCAGCCGTATATCGGACGGCACGATCGCGTGGAAAAAATACAAATATAACGGACAAACAATTAAAAATATGATTAACTACAGCTAATTACGAGCTAAATGAGCTAAAATAGAGTTTTTCACAAGAGAAAGAGAGGCTTCTGATCTGATTATGGGATACAGATGATTGTAATCAGAACATAAGACTCGAAAAGGTTCAAGCAAAAAATAGTTAGAAAAACAGTGTTTAAACGACTAGATGAATTAAATTTATAGTAGGTCTACGGGGTACAGATAGATTTAACTGGTTCAATACCTCAGGAGAGTCTATTATACATATTAAGAGTATATGAATACTCTACGATTAATTAAAGAAGGAAGATTGATTAGGAGAAGCCTACTGGAGTATGATGGCAAATTGACATTGCGATCCCAATTTAGACCGCGAAGAGCAAAAAGCAGAAATTGCTTTTGAACAGATTCAATTTTACTTTGGTGCGTATCATATTGAGGTGACCATATGCAAGATCCGTACTCTTAGATAGGACGGATTAAAGAAGTATACAGAAGTTTGGTTGTGTACGGATCGTCAAACTCTTGACCATCGTTTCACAAACCTAAGAACATTCATAGCTTCACTAACTGTACAGAAATATGAGGATTAAAAGTTAATTTATGGTCGCATGACAACACCTAAGTCATTGGTAATACCTAACCGCTCTAAGCCAATGTCGTTAAGATAATAAATTGCTAAGTATCGAGGGCATCTAAAAAAAGACCTAACATTACATTTAGAGCCGTTAAGGTTTAATAGGTTGGTAATAGGTTGGTTTCACACCAACTCTGAAGATCATTAAGATCCGATTGAAGTAGGCAAGAAGACGATATGTCTTTAAAACTGAGGTAAAGCTTGACATCATCCGCGTACATAAGCACCCGAGAATTTGACACTACCAATGGAAGAATATTTATAAAAAGAGTGATAGCAATGGACCCAAATGACTACCTTGAGGTACTCCAGAGGTCACTTGGATGGTCTTAGAAAATGAAGACTTAAAGAGGACCTTTTGTCGTACGCTTAGAAAGATATTAAAGAATCCAATCTAGCAAAAGGCTGGGGATGCCAAGTGCGTTTAACTTATGTAAAAGCAGAGTATGATTAACATAGTCAAAAGCCTTGCTGAAGTCAGTAAAGCGGACGTTGACGATACCTCCCACCCGACCGACCGAGGGGTGCAGCCGTATAACACACGGCACGAATGGACAAAAACACAATAGAAAAAACAGACAAACAATTAATCTATGAACTAAATAGGAAAGGATAGATGTATTAAGTGTGTTAATAGAAGACTGTAAGCCAATTACAGGAAATAAAAGGTTGTAATCAGAGCAGAGGACCCTAAAAGGTTCTTGCATGGCATAGTTAAAAGAACAATGACTAAGGGTTAAAGGTATAATAGGATGTCTACTCTGTTAACATGGTACCGACAGATTTACCTGTGCCAATAATTGAGTCGAGTTAATATCACCAATTATGAGCTTGTGCATGAAAATAATTCTGCGGTTAATTAAGTAAGGAAAGTTATTCAAAAGAAGTCTACTAGAGTACGAAGGCAAATTGACATTGCGATCCCAGCTTAAGCCCCGAAGAGCAAATAGCAAGAACTGCTTTTGAATGGAATTAAGTCTAGTCTGGTGCAACTAATATTGAGGTGACCAAATGCAAGATCCCTACTCTAAAATAGGACGGACAAACAAAGTAAAAAGAACTTTTATTTTTATAAGGATCAAGTCCTTTAGACCATTTTTAAATGAAACCCAGAAAACGCATAGCCTTTGCGACCGTGGTGGAAATATGGGTGTTAAAATTTAACTTATGGTCCATAAGTACGCCCAAATCATTCATATTATTTAAACGTTCCAAAGGACTATTGTTAAGAAAATAAGTGACCAGATGAGGAGAATTACGATAAAAAGTCATTACCTTACATTTGGTAGTGTTGAGATTTAATAAATTAAACTGGCACCAGGATTGAAAGTGTTTAAGATCAGCTTGTAGCCGACTAAATGAATCTGTTTCTTTATAAGTAAAACAAAGCGTGACATTGTCAGCATAATAAGACTTGAAAAGTACCTTCTGTTTTCCGTTTGTTAAATACTCTCGAACCCAAGGTGTGAGAATCCAATGTCGTTCAGTTTAGAAAGTAATAGGGCATGATTAACAGAATCAAAGGCTTTACTGAAGTCGGTGTATATGACATCAGTTTGTTTACCATTTTTGAACCCCTTGATAACTATAGTGTTAAATTATAAAAGGTTAATGGTTGTAGATTTACGTTTCACAAACCCATGTTGGGATATTCAAATAATTATGCAAAAATGTTGCAATTGCAAAGGTAAGCCTAGAAGCCCATCAATAAAGGCATGTGACATAGAGGGCAGCAACATGGTAGATTCATCTGTTAGTGACCATGACAAAGCAGGTAAATTAAAATCACCTAAAACTATGAGCATGTCTTGACTAGAAACTTAAGAGGAGACAAGCTGAATTGTCTTTAAATGATTTAAATAGACCATAATGTCTGAAAATGGGGGAATATAGAAACAAGTAATAAAAGCATTACAAGATTTAAAATTTACTTTAACACCGACAAACTCAATCTCTTGGGTATAAGAAAATTTAATTATTTAAGATGATAAATCAGCATCAACAGCTATCAGAACGCCACCACCTTCGCAAGAAATCCGGTCACATCTGAATATAGAAAAGTTTGTGGAAAACACCGATGCATCAGCAATGTCAGGTTTTAGCCACGTCTCCGTAAAAGCAAGAATGTTATGTTCAAAAGAAAGACTATCTACATAGAGATTAGGAAGTTTAGATTTCAGTCCTCTAACGTTCTGGTAACCCAGGTTAAAGGACGAAACTAGTTTTTTGACACACCAGCAGATGCTGATGCGCCATGAATAGTGTTAGTTGTTGTTATTGGGAGGCAAATCGGTTGCCGATTTTTCTTCCTTACAGTATATTCCTTAACTATTATACGCTTGGGCAAAAATCTTCTCGACATATAGTGTCGAAGATATTGGCAGAAACACTAATTTTAAAGAGCGAAACGTCCCGAGAATAAGAAAATTTAAACTTTTCCACCGCAATATTCGAGACGTTAACTTTCTTCCGAATATAGGCTATTACATCATCAGATATGACAACAGGGTCTGGCCTAGAAACAAATATATGTTTCTTTGGTGATATGTCAACGAGAGGCCGCGGTCCCGAAGCGTCAGCCGCAGCAGCAACATTGGACAAGTCACCCACTGCAGCAGTCAACTTGTTCACGGGGACCTCGATACTTTTAGAGCTATCGGCAATTTCCATTGGAATGGGTAATTGCTGGGACACTTCGGACACTACAGTTGACATCGTTTTTAAGAGATCATTCCCAGGTGATACCGGTAATTCGTCGGGGACGATAAGAGACACTGGCGGATCTACAGATACAGAAACATCCCAAGGACTGGTCCTTTTATAAGCGATAAGCTTCTGAGCTGAGTCTCCACCTCAGTAAACTCCGCTTGGAGTTTGTTAAAACCTGCCCTTAAAGTGTCAAAACTATCTCTATTCCGCCTTTTAATGAGCGCATCTCATTCTCGACCTCCCGGCAAGCATCACATCCATATTTTAAGCCACCACCTTTAGCAATAGACTCCTTGATTCTGCCTGTATAACCTGCACACTTAACGTGAACCGCATTGTTACACAGCCAACAAAGAATATAATCATGGGCGTCAACCGCAATAGTGGCAACTGTGCAATTATTTTTTGAGCAGACAACCATTTTATCAAAAATTAAATTTATTTTAAAAAAGGAATAAAAATAAAAAATAAAAATTGTAAAGATAAAAAAAACTGTATATAGGAATATACTGACCAGTTCTGACACAAGGGTTAATGTGCAGAGTAAGCCTTCACAACTAATGAAATTAATAAGCAAAATACACAAAAACAAAAATACATATAACAAAGACGGTAGGCAAAAGACGAGAGCGTAAATCAAACAAGAATAAGAAAAAGCGGGAGAGCGCGTCAAATTGAACACATGCAACAAGAATTTGTACGCAAGAGCGTGATAGTTAGTTTCAACGGTAAAGACACAAAAGCAAAAGAGATTAGCTAAACAACAACATCGCTAATACAAGTAATTGTTGTAAGTTAATTTATGTATATTGAAACAAAAAGCACAAAAACGACTGAAAGAAAGCACGGAATGAAAATACAATTCGAATGTTAAAATTTCAATTAAACCGGTAATGAGCTTAAATGTTAAGGAAAAGTTGTTACTCACGAGAAACAACAAGTCCAAACTCTGCAACGAGCGAAAAGGAAAATAACGTCAGCTTACACGGCAGTCTTGAACCCTTTGATTGAGTGAGATGAAAATTCTAATAGGTTAGTAGTTGTCGGTCTACGTTTTTGAAACCCATGCTAGGATGACAAAATAATTGAGCTATAAAAATGCTGCAATTAAGACGTTATTATTTTCTAAAATGCTTTGGCAGAAAATTGAAAAGTACCACTATAATTGGAGGCTTCGGAATTCTTCCCCTTTTTATGAAGAGGAATAATATATGATTCTTTCCAGATAGGCGGGAAGGCGGTAAATGTGACGGACAGTGTAAACAACTTAAGTATTGGCTTACATAGGGCCCTCTGCGCAAAACCTAAATACGCAGCCTGGTATTCCATCAGGGCCAGGTGCATATATTGGTTTGACGGAACTAAGCACGCTAAGAACCGAACTTTCTTCAAACACAGGGTCTAAAATGCAATTAGACGATTGCAAGTGATAAGGATAAAAAGGATTTGCCTGATAAATCGAAGAGGAATAAGTTGTTTTGAAAAAATCAGCAAACATATCCGCAATTGCCTGATCATTGTCAGCTTTATTGTTTTCGAAAGAGAAGTAAGACGGTTTAACATTGACAAATTTATAAAATTGCTTAGGATCGCGAGAAAACCTAAGTTTACATCGCTGAAGATAATCCTTATAGCAACGTGAATTCAGCACCATAAAATTTGATCGAGCAACTGCATATAGGGAAACATCCGATGCTTTACCGGATTTTTCAAATCTTTTATAGCATCTTGATTTTACGTTGTTCAACTTACATAACTCACGTGAGAACCAAGGAGGTCTATCAGACCATCGTTGGGTCACACGCGGGACACAAACACCAAAGAACGACACAACAGATTTATAAAAGACAGAAATGGAAGATTCCATATCCGTGCAAGTATACAAATTTGTCCAATCATTAGTTAAAAAGAGCTTTTTAACTTAAGTAAAGTTTGTCTTGCAAAAACATCGGGTTGGAGGCATCGAGTTATTATATCGAGACGTACCCCCCAAAAGGAAGGTCATTGGTTACATCCAGTTGGATGAAAGTTGTCTTCAGGGATAACTAAGGGATCAGTCCTGGAAACGTCGCAGTTGGAAGAATCCAACACAAATACCAGATCTAGTGATCTGTTCCGACTATTCGGACAGTATTTATTTGAGTTAGGGATAACTCAAACAGACCATATATGAAACAATGTGACGAGGAGGGCAACAGTAATAAAGAATCATATGAGAGGGTCCAGGCAATCTCAGGTAAATTAAAATCTCCCAGAACAACGAGCAAGTCGTTGTCAGAGATATATGAGGAAACAAGTTGAATAGCTTCCAAATGGTGAATGTACACTGCCAAGTCGGACTGTGGTGGAATATACGAACAAGTAATATAGGCAGAAAAGGAATTAAGAGAAGACTTTAGTCCCCGCACGTTCTGATTGGCCAGAGTTAGGGACGAAATTAGTTTTTTGACTCGCCAACAGGTGCAGACGTGCCGGAAGGAACGTTATTCACAGAGGCAGGTAGCAGGCTAATGGGAGGCCGATTCTTCTTTTTTGTTGTATACTCTTTTACAATAAGGTGTTCCGGCCAAAAATCTTTATAACATATTTGGCCAAAAAGATCCGGGGAGACACTTATTTTAAAGGACGAAATATCCCGAGTATATGAAAAACGGAACTTTTCCACAGCAATGTTTGGTGCTTGAAGTTTACCCTGGAGGTAGGCTATGACTTCTTCAAATGTAGTATTGGGATCAAGCAGCGAAATGAAAATTTGCTTTTTGGGTGGAACTACAACAAGGGAACTAGAAGTGCCAGGAACAGCAGTAGCAGCAACAGCAGATGCAGCCGCAGCTGAAGCAGCCAACACTTTACTAGCTCCTCTTGTAACTACTTTATTGGCAATATTCCTGGAAACGGATGTTTGCCCGGACGGTTCGGAAACTACAACCGATATCGTGTTAGTAGGTGGGATACTTTCACCAGGGGAAATGGGAAGAGACTCCACACCTTCCAAAGCCGGACTCCGGACTCAGCTGCTGTATATTTGGTGACATAGGGTCATTGTCGGAAGCCGGAACTGGTAGAGAACGATATGCCAACGGACTGAGGGACGCGCCCTGAAACCTGGCCCTCTTTCGGGTCGGAGATTCAATCAAAAGCTTAGAACTTCTGAATTGAACATCCATCGCCAAAAGCTCTCCTTGGAGCTTATGAACGCCAGCTGACAGGGTTTTAAACGCATCCCCAGTCCGTTTCATAAAACTACGCATCTCGAGCTCCAAGCCACGACACGAATCACAGCCTCATTTTAGGCCGCCATCCTGTGCAATACTATCCCGCACCTTGACTGTATAACCACCATTAAATAATTGATTTATCACAAACAAATTATAAATCAATATCTAAATAAAAAGGGAAAAATGTATACATATATGTAAAGTTAACGGCCGCGAGCGTGATCAAACGAGAAAGCAGAAGAATAGAGAGGACCAACGCCACACAAACAAAAACAAACTATGAACTGTAAATTGAGAGCGCGGGTGGGAAAAAAAATAGAACAAAATCAGAAACTAAGCAGCGCAACAACAAAATTATATTTGCGTTTGTTAAAGTTTTGATATTGATATAAGTAAATGTTAATAAATTTAATCAAACTTCGCGATGAGTATAGCGTTTATTAAAAATTGGAAAAGGCAATGAATTTAAATTGAATATTATAAATTAACTTCATGAAAGAACGAAAGACAGTAATTACGCAAGAGCGCACCAAAAAATACGACCGACTTCGATGAGTGACAATATTTCACTTTAAATCTGAAAGGGAAGGAAAGTTCATAGAATCATAGCACGAGGACACGAGCAGTGCCGCTCTTATTGTCCAACTCTGCCCTAGTTAAAAAAGTTGTGTCTATTTTCAGTACGATTTTAATCAAACTTGATTTGTCGGTAGAAATTGTTAACAATAATTGTGGCTTTAGCTATGATAATCTCCGAAAAAATAAGTTTTATTCAAATAAACAGGTGGAAAGGGGGCTAGGCATAAATATAAAATAAACTCTGCGATATGTTAAAGTTCTCTGACGAAGGTATTGGATTGCGTGCTTAAATTAATTTAATAAAAGATTAGTTTCAATAGCTTAAAGCTGATACACTTACTACATAGATTGTATAGAGATGGACGGACGGGCGATTAACCTTTTACATACTGCTGTACAATAACAAACAACTAAGGAGCTGAATGCCAGTAAAATGTTACCCCAAATTACTTGCTAATTGAATTGTTCACAAGCAATTCCCCCATATACATACATACATATGTATGTAAGTGTGTATGTACATACATACATACATATGGAAGTGTGTATGTACATATGTACATACATATGTACATATGGATACTTACCGCAACCTCTCTGTGTACAAAAATATTATTGCTGTAAATATGTCGCATTAATGTACATACATAAATAAATGCAAATGGCGCAATGGCTTGCAGGCGTAAGGAATAAGCAAAGCCATAATCTGGTTGATTTTATTTTATTACTCTTGATTATTGGAATACACACATACATATATAATTAAGTAGTTGTTAAAACTGTCATACATATATGTAAACGCATATCGTGCAAGCCATGAGTGTGAGCGAGAGAGAATATAGCTAAAATGGCAACAGCGAGTGATGACGATTACGTGCGAACAGGGCGCAAAAAAGATACATACCTACATACATACATACATATATGTACATACATATGTATGTAAATATTTATAAACTTTTCCTTTTTAAACGTAACAGGGCTGGATCCCACTGGCGACCATCCATCACATAATAAAACCATCAACAGAGATGATAATATACATATGTAGTACATATTATGTACATTGCCTACTTTCACTATGGTATTTCCAAAATAGCGCTTTATATATAAAACTGATTCGAGTGGGTGCTTACGAATTACTATTGAAGACCCAAACGTCATTCAAGTCGGTTCATGGTTATTATAAACAACGTCCTGTTTGGTTTGGCAAGGAACCGGCTTTACATATGGGCATTTCCGAAAAAGGTTAACCAATGATGTCTAATCTCATGTATATTTGAAGTCGTGTGAGTGACCGCTCTTTTGGAGCTTTTTTCTCAACAGATAAAAACAGGAGGCCCAAAATTTTTATGACGATTGATAGTGATTTTGATTTTCTTTGATTTATTTCATATATAAAGTTTTATTCTGCTTCCGAAAGTCGTGTGAGTGATTTCGGAATTGCCCATATATGTATGTATATATATACATACATATGTAGATATTTTATTACAAATATATTAAATTACAGTTACACACTGTGTGTGTAGCTCCATGTCACAGTGTGCGGACGTGTAAAACTAATTGCCCTGAAGACGACCACCGATGAGTGGTCGAAATATATCGGAACGAAAATAAGGACAAACTGTGTTTTTCATTTTTGTTTTTATTCGCCCAACTTTTGACCTCGAGCCGGCAAAACATTCAACTCTAAACAACAAAAAGGTCGCAAAAAATCAACATATATTAAATTACTTTACATTTTCTACACTTTATAAAGAATAATCTCTGATTTTCGGTCTTTACATAGATTAGTATCTATCTATTGTGGCGGCCACGAATTTATTCTCAGCTCCTAAATAAATTAATGGAATAATTTTCTCTGTAATTTGTTGGTTATTGTATTCAGATTATGAACCGTAAAAATAAACTTCTTAGTTTAATCCGTGCATTTGAACCAAAAAAAAGTCCGTGCATACATTTATGTTTTTGCTTAAATCTTAAATATTACTGATAAAAGTAGGAACTCTTTGAAGAAGTCGTAGATCTAAACTGCATACCACAAATTTTCAATTTAGCCACAACTTTCGATTTGGAAATTGAAAATGTGATTTTGTTAGAAAATTTTGGTCCTTTGGGCGAAGCTTTTTTACGACACTAGTTTGTACTAAAGGATTTATTTCCTTGAACTACAAAAAGAAAGTGAATTAAATTTCGCGTCGAAGGAAATATTTTTATACCATACACCAAGGGTGGACACGAAAATTTAACTTGGGAGCCAGAGCATCAGCAGCAGAGGCTGGGCAGATAAAAAGGTCATTTTTTGGTCTCGAAGCACAAAAAAAAATTTGTGTGTTGACAGAGGGACGGCCAAGTCCCAAATTTTGCGGGGAGGGGGGAAAATGGGTCACGATCTCGAGCTCGCAGCTTGTGGGCAGAGACCAAAAAATCACCTTTTTCTCTGCCCAGCCTCTGCCGGTAAAAAGCCACGGAAGCTAAAAGAGCCACTACGTGTCCATTCTTGGTCAACTTATTATTAATTTCCTTAAGTGAAACCAAGCACAAGTTATCAAATTGGCCTTTTTATACCATACACCTATAGGGTGAAATGGTATATTCAAGTCGCCAAAATGTATGTAACTGGCAGAAGGAAGCTTTTCCGATCCTATAAAGTATATATATTCTTGATCAGTATCAACAGCCGAGTCGATCTAGCCATGTCCGTCTGTCCGTCCGAATAAACGAGTAGTTCTCGGAGACTATTAGAGATAGAGCCACCAAATTTGGAATGTAGGCTCGTGTAGTATGTAGAGTGATCAAGTTTATTTCAAATTTTTGCCACGACCCTTTCCGACCCCGCAATTCAAAAAAAAATGTTTATCTTAAAAACTATTGCAGCTAGAGACACCATATTTGGTATTTATATTTGCATAGTAAATGCGCACATTTTGTATGTATAAAGATTTTGCCACGCCCCTTTCCGCCTCCGTAAGTTGATAAAACTCGAATATCTCCCGTAGTTTTCTACGTTGTGCAATTAAATTTGGCACACTTAAATTTGATAATAATACCCAGCAAAATAACAAATTTGATCAAAATCGGACAAAAAATAGCTAGGTTATGCATGTAAACGTTTTTCCATAAGGCTGGAGTTGATCGCTGGCGGGTGGGGGCGCTAGGGTGCTTAGATGCATGAGTGAGTTCATATGCTTGTAAAAAGCATGTGAACAAAATTTTTTAAAATGAGCAAATGCTTAGTTATTTGGCATAGTACTTCGGCATAGCCGAAGTTAGCTTCTTTGATATTTTGCATTCATTTTTAAATTCAATCGTCGTGCGCTATTCTTCATTGTGCTTATTGTCGGAGCTGCACGACCCATTCGGCACAGAGCTCGACTTCGCCTTAAAGCCTGCAGCTATGCAGCTTCTTCATCATAAGTTTTGATTTCATTTGAGGCGAGGACCGAGTGAAACGATGCTTTATATGTATGGTGCTTTTGTTTGCTAAGCCGCGGGCGGAGCGCGGGATTGACTCTACCCCAGGTATGAAACTGGCGGCGGAGTGGAAGTAAGTGGAAGTTTTTTTTTTCGCTCTTTCCTTCATTGCCATTTTCTTGCTCTCCTTTTCATACCATGCACCCATAGGCTGAAATGGTATATTAAAATCGCCAAAATTTATGTAACCAACAGAAGAAAGCTTTTCCTACCCCATTAAGTATATCGGCGTCGACAGCCGAGTCGATCGAACCTTGTACGTCTGTATGAAAACCTAGATCTCGGAGACTATAAGAGCTAGAGCCTCCATAATGGTATATAGACTCTTGTATTATGTACAGTGATACATTGTCCTTTTTACATGGCTATGAGTCATAGCATTTGTTATCTCGCGTACTCTAAGAGTACCAACAATTGATCACCCTAGCGCAGCACAGTGGGCCTTTTGGCATTTTACATCGCAAAAATCATAGCTTCTAAACGGATAAAGCGATTTAAAAAATTTAAAAAGCTTATGATAAAGAATTTCTTCAAAATGAATGTTTGCCAGGTGTGCTGCGTGTCCGGGGTGCTGTAATATTCAAAGTAAGAAAATATTTCCAAGCATATTTTTCCTCAAAAATTTAAATGAAAACCGTTTCTTTTTTCATCCCAGATGAATTTTTGTATTGTTTTACACAACTATAAAACATTTTTTTAAAGTCTAATTATATTTTTATACCATACACCCATAGGGTGAAATGGTATATTAAAGTCGCCAAAATGTATGTAACAGGCAGAAGGAAGCTTTTCCGACCCCATAAAGTATATATATTCTTGATCAGTATCAACAGCCGAGTCGATATAGACATGTCCGTCCGTCTGTCCGTCCGTCCGTCTGTCCGTATGAACACGTAGATCTCAGAGACTATAAGAGCTAGAGTCACCAAATTTGGTACGTAGACTCGTGTATTACCTACGGTGGTCAAGTTTATTTCAAATTTTTGCCACGCCCCCCTCCGCCCACGAAATTTAAACAAATTTGATTTTCTTAAAGACTATGATAGCTAAAGACATCAAATTTAGTATGATTAATCCTTTAGTAAGCGCGCACAAATTTGTTGCAAAAAAATTTGCCACGCCCCCTCCGCCCACGAAATTTAAACAAATTTGATTTTCTTAAAGACTATAATAGCTAGAGGCACCAAATTTGGTATGTGTATTTGTTTAATAAATGCGCATATATTGTATATGCAACGATTTTGCCACGCCCCTTTCCGCCCCCGTAATTTAAAAAAACTCGATTATCTCACGTAATTTTCTACCTTTTGTAATTAAATTTGGCACACTTGAATTTGATGCTAATACCCAGCAAAACACCAAATTTGATCAAAATCGGACAAAAAACAACCAAGTTATGCTTATAAACGTTTTTCCATAAGGCCGTAGTTGGTCGTTGGCTGGTGGGGGCGCTAGGGTGCTCGTATACTTGAGTGAGGGAGATTCTAAGATATGCTTGTAACAAAAAGCATGTGAAAATGCATTTGTTTAATAAATTTAAAATATTTGCTTTACTGGTGTATGGTATACCTAAGTCGGCGAGACGACTTACTTACTTCATTAGACATAGTTTTAAAAAACTGAACAAATTCTTTGTTTGATTTTTATACCCTTGCAAAAAGGGTATATTAATTTTGGTCAGAAGTGTGCAACGCATAGAACGAAGCATCTCAGACCATATAAAGTATATAAATTCTTGATCAGCACGACGAGACGAGTTCAAATAGCCATGTCCGTCCGTCCGTCCGTCCGTCTGGATCTACGCGAACTCCTCCGAGACCGTAAAACTACAGAGCTGAAATTTTGCACGTAGGCTTGTATATATTGCAGGCGTTGGATATCTCGGATTCAGCCGGATCGGACCACTATATCATATAGCTCCCATACAAACGGCAAAGTCACGAACAGTGACTTTCTCAATAACTTCATTAATTTTATAGCTATTGTCATAAAAGTTGGCATTTGTCAGTTTTCAGTTGTTCTTTTTTAATCATTGTGCCAAATATGATTAAGATCAAGTGACTATATCATATAGCTCCCATAGAAACGTCAAAATCACGAACAGTGACTTTTCTCAATAACTTTGTTACTTTTTAAGCTATTATCGTGAAATTTAATGCAAGTTCGTTTATTGTAGCTATAAACGACTGTGCCAAATTGGTCAAGATTGGGTGACTATATCATATACCTCCCATAGGAACGATCGGTCGAATACAGTGACTTTTGTCAATAACTTCGTTACTTTTAATGCGATTGCTTTCAAATTAAACATTTGGTAGTTAAATATGCCTGTTAGTGACTGTGCCGAATTTGGTAAAGATCAAGTAACTATATCGTATAGCTCCCAAAGAAACTGTCGGTAGAAAACAGTGACTTTCATCAAAAAGTTCGTTATATCCTATGCTAAGATTGAAGGCCGATCTTTCGCAAACATTAGACTTTTTGGATAAAACGTTTTTACACTTTGATGGCTATGGGTAAGGAAAGCGTAACCCAAAAAGTTGCAAGGGTATACAAACTTCGACGCGGTCGATGTTAACCCCGGCCCTCTGGTTTTAGTTTCTATTTGCTAGCCTATTTTAATTTTGCTTTATAATTCTAGCTTGTTTTACAAATTTGTAAACGATATTAATGTTGTTTTCGTTGACTGTTTTTAGGAAGTCTGTTGGCTGTTGTTGATTAAATATTATTCTTCTGATTCTTGCCAAGTTGGGGCATTGGTCTAAGATGTGTCTGGTGGTGAGTCTGTCATCGCAAGTGCATCGTTTGGGAGGTTCTTTGGTATTCAGATGTTCGTGAGTCATTGCGATGTGTCCGATTCGGAGGTGGATGAAGGTCGACCATCTATAAACATAGTTTGGGCGTGTTTGCTGGATATATAGTTGCTGTCCTGTCCGATAGCTATGGCTTCGGCGGTGAATATGGTATATTGTTCGGGCAGTAAACCTCCTAAGATTAGGTTTTTTTTTGTCGACTACGGCAAAAGCAGTCCCGGCTACGAATTTGGTGGCATCCGTAAAGAACTTGAACTTGTCTTAAGTTCGCGTTCGCGCTCCATCCATAGATTGGAAGACCGTAATCCAACTTGGGGAGAATTATTGCTCTGGTAATATTAATTAGGACGTTAAGGTGTATGTAGGAGAATTTTGAACAAAGATGGGCAGTGATATTTACGACAAATATGAAGTACATTGCATTTTTCTATTGACAGCAAGGCACCTGAAGAATTCCCCAAGTTCTTGATGTCTTGTAATACTTTTTAGAAATGTGTTTGTTACAGTGTTTGCGTCTTTTAGTTTCGTTTAGATTATTGCATCGTCAGCATACCCGGGCCATAAAGGCACTAAAGACCCTAGGTCCAACCCTTCAGAACATTAGTTGGTGTAGAATCGAAATCAGTCGCTAGAATCGTGACGTGATTACGCGAGGAAAGAGCATCTGACACGAAATGATGTATTTGCAACAAGGCGTCCATGGTCCCGTGTTTCCGCTTAAAAGCCGATTGGTTGTTTGAAATAAGATTGTTACTGGTTATGAACCACATCAGTCGGCGGGCTAAAATTTTATTGAATAATTTGCTCATACATGGTAAAAGTGATATTAGTCTTATGCTGTTTATGTTGTGATTGGACTTATGTGGTTTGGGGTTGGGAACAACTACCGCTGTGGTCCACACATGTGGGTATTTTCCTTGATTTAAAATTTGGTTGTAGAGTCCAACTAGCTCGTGTTTTGTATCAGTAGTCAGGTTTTTTAGCATAGGGTGGGATATACGATCAAAACCTGGTGTTTTGCCTTTTGTCTGTGTTAGTGCTGCTTCGAGATGTTTTGCTAGAGGTGCAACATTGTCTGGGTGGTAGTTAATGGTAAGAAGTGCGGCCTTATTAGAAATATACTCCGACGAAAAGTTTGGATCTTTTGAGTAGTTGGACCGTTTTTTCTCCTAACGCCTCAGCAATTTCCTTTGAGGCTGTTAGTAGAGTTTGATTGACTTTTAAAGTGGCGTTTTGGGTACTCCGGTTAAAGTTTTAATATCGGTCCAAATTCGGAGAGTGTTGCTCTTTTGGCTTGTTTAGCTTCTCTTTTAAATAGAGCTTTTGCTTTTTTGTAGGCAAGGTTTAGTAGACCTACGTTGCGTCTAAATATTATCGATTGGGATTGTTTATTTTCGCGGAGTTTGTTTAAAGCCATACTCCACCAAGCTACGTTCTTTTTCTGTGGTATTCCTTTGGTTTGCGGTATGGCTATATTTGTTGCTGCGTGAATCGCTTTGGTTAATTTGGAAACATCTTCGTGAATGTTGCAATACCTAGTCTTTTATATTAGTTGATAGCTCTTTTTGAAATTTCGTCGTTAGCAATGTCTGTTTTATATTTAGGAATATGTGTGACATTCTCGGTTTTAGATTGTGTAATTATGGTAGTGGTTATCGGGAAGTGATAGCGCTTCTATGTAAGTAATTGTCGATTTTCCAGTGGCATCTGTGGATGATTGATGATGAGACTGTTGTAAGATCAACACATGTAAAGAAGTTATGTGTTGAGAGTGCGTAGCTAAGCCGTCGTTAAGCAGAACAAGGTCAGCTCTTTCGATGAGCTTTTCGATCCTTTTTCCTCGGGAATTGGTTGTTGAGGATCCCCATAGTGCACTACGTGAATTAAAGTCCTCGCATAACAATATGGGAGTATTAAAATTGGATATTGGGAGAAGTAGGTCATTTACTGTAAAGTCTTGATTTGGTGGTAGGTGTTAATTATCGTAATTATACCATACACCCATAGGGTGAAATGGTATATTAAAGTCGCCAAAATGTATGTAACAGGCAGAAGGAAGCTTTTCCGACCCCATAAAGTATATATATTCTTGATCAGTATCAACAGCCGAGTCGATATAGACATGTCCGTCCGTCCGTCCGTCCGTCCGTCTGTCCGTATGAACACGTAGATCTCAGAGACTATAAGAGCTAGAGTCGCCAAATTTGGTACGTAGACTCGTGTATTACCTACGGTGGTCAAGTTTATTTCAAATTTTTGCTCCGCCCACGAAATTTAAACAAATTTGATTTTCTTAAAGACTACAATAGCTAAAGACATCAAATTTAGTATGATTAATACTTTAGTAAGCGCGCACAAATTTGTTGCAAAAAAAATTTGCCACGCCCCCTCCGCCCACGAAGTTTAAACAAATTTGATTTTCTTAAAGACTATAATAGCTAGAGACACCAAATTTTGTATGTGTATTTGTTTAATAAATGCGCATATATTGTATATGCAACGATTTTGCCACGCCCGTTTCCGCCCCCCGTAATTTAAGAAAACTCGATTATCTCACGTAATTTTCTACCTTTTGTAATCAATTTTGGCACACTTGAATTTGATACTAATACCCAGCAAAACACCAAATTTGATCAAAATCGGACAAAAAACAACCAAGTTATGCATATAAACTTTTTTCCATAAGGCCGTAGTTGGTCGTTGGCTGGTGGGGGCGCTAGGGTGCTCGTATACTTGAGTGAGGGAGATTATAAGATATGCTTGTAATAAAAAGCATGTGAAAATACATTGGTTTAATAAATTTGAAATATTTGTTTTACTGGTGTATGGTATACCTAAGTCGGCGAGACGACTTACTTACTTCATTTTTGTGTTTAAACGTTAGATGCCAGTGGCATATGTGTATGTGGAATGGGACGCTTGATTAAGAAGCCAACTCCTTGTTTGTTTGTTCTTATACAAGATTTTTAAAATAGCCATTGTATGTCTTAGGGACTATAACATAGGTTTTATTGTGTGGAATGTGAGACTCTTGAATACATATAATATTGGGTCCGTGTCTTTGATAAGTAAAATGAGTTGTTGATAACTATTTTCATACATATATCCATTCATATTCCATTGTAGTATATTAAGGGTCATTAAATTAGGAAAGGGAAAAGAAGTTATATGTATGCGGAAAGAGAGACAAAAGGAAGAGTGAAGGCAGTAACATGGGAGTAACTGAGAGAGTTAATGGTGTTTCTTTGTTGTTTGTGAAGAACTCTCGCACTTTTCAGCCTTTTATCTTTTATACCTTCCCTAAAAAAATTCTCTAAAAAAAGATGGATTTTGACCCAATAAGGTAGAACCGTTCTTAATAAACATATGTTTGAAGAAATGTGCCTCGTTCTTCAGGAATTAAATCAAAAACTCTGGCAACGCAAAAAACCTTATTATTTATTTATTTGGAGAATTGATTTTTGTTTACAAAACTCGAATCAACATTATAAAGCCTTGCTGCACGGGCCTTCAACTGAATTACAGTATGATACATTTTACTTAAATCTAATATATACATTTAATACATATAGAGTTTTTTATGTTAGAAAAAGTAATTATAACATATTGTTAGTAGGTAGACTAAAGTTTTTTATTTAACTAAGTTATAATCTATGGAAAATATTATAATCTATTGAAAATATTACATTCCTTAAGGAATTTTATCAATGTTACAATGTTGTCTACAGATGGGTTGCCTAATGCGGTGATAACAGAATTTTGAGACCAGTATATCGTTCTATTTAAAATAAAGTTAGGACAGTTGATAAGTAAATGATCGAGGGTTAATGTGCTTAGGGAAAGGCAGAATGGACATGATTTAGGGATGTCTTTATCCAAATAGTGAGCGTGTGTTGTTTGTGTGACCCAATCGAAGTCGGATAAGTTTTATTTCTTCGCTTCGAGAGATTTTAATTTTATTTGAAAAATTCAGGTAGTTTTTAATATTACATTTATTTGGGTTAGCTGTTTGATACCATGTGGATGTATGTTTGAAAAGATTGTGTTTTTGAGTATAATTTGTGTTTTTAATTTGTCTTTTAATATCCGTGGTATTATTGTTTAGTGTATATATAAGTGGAAAGAGTCTACATTCTTTAGCCGTGGTGTCAGCAAGTTCGTTGCCGTTTATAACAACATGTCCAGGTATCCATAGAATTGTAAATTTGGGGAATAGTCTAATTATTAGGTTTCATATTTCTGCGACGTCATGAGAGGTATTGCTAACGTTTTTAATGGCATTAAAGCTTTTTGCTTTAGTTTTTTTTTTTGGAGGTGTCATAGTGATGTCATTTTCTTAACTATAGGAGAGACATTTAATGATATCTAGTCGTTTAGGCAGTGATTTAACTACGAGCCCCGACCACTATTAATTCGTACGCTGCTTAGCTTTGAATTAAAAGAAGATCAAAATAAAAACAAACAGTGTAACATAATCACTACCTAGTCATAATCTGAAACAGTTATACCTATATACATATATGTGGAATGCGTGAAATGTGTTACCGCTTCAAATTATTTAAAGTTTAGCAATGATGGCACGTGGTAAACCGATTTCTAAAAAAATTAGAAGTTTAGTTGTAGATTTTTATAAATCAGGGAAGTCTTTTGGTGAAATGGCCAAACAATTAAATCTCGCTAAATCGTCCGTTCAAAGAATAATAGACAATTTAAAAAAAAAGTGGCAATATTGACAACAACGTCGCAAAAAGAGGCCGAACATCAGCAATATCAGATCGTGATAAAAGAGCCCTGGCCACAATTGTAAAAGCTAATCGTCGCCAAAATTTAAGAAATTTGGCATCAGAATGGTCTGCGAAAATCGGGAAAAGCGTTAAGCGCGCCGTCCACTGTTGCAGTTGCGTAATATTGGATACAAGTTCTATAAAGTATGTATAGGGATTATCTATGCTACAAACTTAATATCTTAAATTACTCTTAGGCAAAGGAAAAACCATTGCTTACGCTTCGCCAAAAGAAGAAGCGTTTGCAATAGTGTCGGGATGACTTGGACTCAAAGGGAATGGAATTCCATCATATTTAGCGATGAAGCTAAATTTGATGTGAGTGTCGGTGATGCGCGAAGGAGAATTATCCGAAACAAAACTGAAGCATATCATAAAGGCTGCTTCAAAAGGACAGTTAAATTCCCAGCGAGCTCAATGGTCTGAGGTTGTATGTCTGCCAAAGGCGTAGGCCAATTGCACTTTATTGATGGGATGGTCAACGCAGACAAATACATCACCATATTAGAAAAAAGTCTGCTGCCATCAATACCAAAACTGGGTGACTGTGGTGAATACACATTTCAACAGGATGCAGCATCATCTTATACTGCCAAAAGAACTCAAGCATGGTTGCAGACTAAGGAAATTGGGGTATTAGATTGTCCATCAAATAGTCCGGACCTAAGCCCAATCGAGAATATATGGGGAATAATGAAAAGAAACCTTAGAAATGAGCCGCACATAACCCTCGCTGATTTGAAAACATAATTGCAGGAGATGTGGGACTCTATCTCAACTGAACAATGCCAAAATTTATTGAAATCTATGCCAAAGCGTTGTAAATGTGTTGTAACGGCAAAAGGCGATGTTGCCCAATATTAATATTTCATATATTTCATACAGAAATCATATAGTATATACATGTAGATTATTGCGTAGTTTTATTATATTATGCTTATATAGCTTAGGATATTTATATTTTACGACTTTTAATATGCAACTTAATCAACTTTAGGCAACTTAAACAACTGACGACTTGCAACTTTATTTTACTTCCGACTGACAGCAGACGACTTCTCCAACTGACGCTCGACTCTTTTTTCTAACATCATGGCAACCTCCGACCGAAAGCCTGCCTTCCTTAGGGATGCCACACAGTTGGTGCATGCGTTATTGCCACCTTACATTCGGTCATCCTGATCCTCGTCGTCTGACCCAGACGACAATAGTTCTTCGTTGGACTCGACGTACTTCCACAGTTTCATATTGTCTGAACTTGTTGACGTTGTTGTGGGACCTTCTACCTGAGCAGCTTTTCTCACCTCGTATCGGCTGTTGCGCTTGATGTTAACCACTTCATATGGTCCCAGAAAGGCGGTTGCTAGTTTTCTACCAGCAACAAACTGAGTGCGTTTTATTGCGACCAGGTCGCCCAGCTGGTATTTACGATCGTCTTTGCATTTTTTGTCATGGTTCTGCTTATACATTTTTTGTGCTTGTTCTATTTGGCTCTTTGCTTCCACACGCATTTGCATCCTGTCGTTTTCAAAATTTTCAACAAGCTCCTGTTCCAACATAGATAAAATTTTGTCGTTTGATTTGTTCTGCATCTCTACTCCAAACATAAACTGAAACGCGGTTTTTTTCGTTGAACAGTGTACATGCGAGTTTATAGCTCTTTGGACTTGAGCCACGAATTTATACCATTTTGAGGAATCTTCAGCCGACAGCTTGCAAATCATCGATAGAATAACCCTGTTTACTCGCTCTATCTGACCATTACCCCTGGCCACTCCAGTTGTTGTCAATACGTGTTCGATTCCATTCTGTTCCATGTAATCAACAAAGGCGTTTGATGTAAATGCGCTTCCTCTGTTCGAACTTCTGAAGCAATGCTGCGCCGAAGCCATCTTTGGATGCATCTGTATGAAGTTCTGTAAGCGCACCTCTGCAGTATATTTTCAAAATTGGCTCATGGGACAGTGAATCCTTCAATTTGTTGAACGCGTTTATCTCCGCAGTCTCAAATTTAAAAACGACATCTTTTTTCAACAGATCAGTCAACGGACGTGCAATGTGTGCATAACCTTTTATGAACTTCCGGAAAAATCCTGTTAGTCCCAAAAAGGACTGAACTGCTCTTATATTTTTCGGTGTTACAAATCTTTGAATCGTTTGTGATTTTTCCTTTCCTGGGAGAATTTTACCGTCTTCGATTGTATGGCCCAAAAAATTAACCTTATTTTGGAGAAAGTGGCATTTTTTCCAGTTGATAATCAATTTGTACTCAGCAGCTTTCTTGAGAACAATATTCAGTTTCCGAAGGCAATCCTCATTCGTCTGAGCATAAATTATAATGTCATCCATATAAAGTTGCATAATATCTTGTCTAAATCTTGAAATATGGAACTGACGAAACGGATGAAGACCGCTGGCGAATTGCAAAATCCGAATGGTGCTCGATTGAATTCAAAAAGTCCTTCCTTCGTGACAAATGCTGTGAACTTGCGACTTTCTTCAACTATTGGAACATGGAAAAAACTGTTTTCTAAGTCCATTACTGTATACACCTTTGCCGCTTGCATTTTTTCCAAAACATCGTCCATCAAGGGCACCGGAAAGCAATCTTTGAGTACCATATTGTTGAGTTGCCGAAAGTCAACGCAAACTCGATAATTTCCATCCTTCTTCTTGACCACAACCACTCTGCTGGCAAAATTCGAGTTTGATTTGCGCACTATATCTTTGGTTAGCCATTCTTCAACCTGTTTTTTGACTGCATCAGACTCTACGGGCGGGTGACGACTGGCCTGCTGGCGGAACGGTATCATTTGTCCATCTGGTACAATTTTCAGGGCAACACGGAGCATTCGGCAACTTGAGGAGCTGGTTTTATTCATCCACCATCGTCTGAATATGTTGTTTAAACTGTGGAGGTGCATTTACATCAGTTTTTGTTTCAACAATGTTATATATACTTAGCTCGTTTGTTTCAGCGCTATTCGGTCGCGCTGACACCGTCGAAAATACGTAGCCCTCTCCATTCCATTCGTAGCAACATTTTGACAAAAAGTCGAATCCGAGTAAACCCTCATAGGCAATGTGACCGTCGGGAACAACTATAAACTTCTGTTGCACCTCATCTTCGCCAATCTGCACTGCAGCTATAAACATACCAATCGGCTGTGTTTTCTTGTTTCCCAAGCCATGAAGTTCTGAATAGCATTTCTTCAAGATGACATTTTTTATTGTATTGAACGTTGAGAGACATATAATTGACACATCAGAACCCGTGTCAACCAAGCAAAGGATTTGGACATCATTAATCGTAATGCTTTTTATGCGCCTCTTGTCCTTGACTATCTGCATGACGTACTGTACTTCTGGGCAATTCCTCGAAATGTGCCCGAAAGCATTACACTTGAAGCACTTTGTTTCAACATTGCAATTTTTTCGAACATGCTCAGTCGAGCCACAATTAAAGCAACGATTTATTTTTGCAGTCGACATGTTCTTCATGCCATCACTGTGTCTGACGCCGTGCTGCTTGTATTTCATCTCGCTTCCACACTTACGTTCATATATGTCGTATTTCTCCTTTAGCTCGTGCTCTGTTTTACACCCATACATATTAAACTTGTATTCATCTTTTATGTCTAGGCCATCCACTATGTATCCAATAACTGAGTCCATATCTACTTTACCAAGCATAGCAATCTTCTTCATATTCAAAATGTAGTCGTGGAAACTTTCATCTATTTTCTTCTTTCTGTCCTTTAACTTTTTATGAATTTCTGCGCTTTGCACTGTACGTCGAAATTCTGCTATTAGCGCGGCCTTTAACTGGTCGTAAGAACTTACAAAAGTGGATTTCAAAAAAAAATGTGCCGTTTTAGTCATCTTACTTCGTGCCTGCACATACTTTTGTTTTTCCGTTAGCTCATACGCGTCTGCATTCTGCTCGAAATTTAGAAACCAATGTTCCACCGGGACGCATTCACCATCGAATTCAGGCAAAATTTTGGAAAAATTATCTGCTGCAATTTTTGGTTCGCTTCGTGCATTCTGAGTAATTTCGTCCGCCTGTATTTTAAGTGTTAACAACTGGATAATCTGCTGCAGACTCTGATTGTTCATCTCGTTTATTCCTGGGTCGCACCCTTGACCAGAATTTTCGCTGCATTCTATTTTGTTATAAGTCTGTTCAGACTGATCTTGTTTGATGGTGTTACTTTTTTGTCGCTGCGCCTGTGCTCGAGTTTGCACACCGCTATGCTGTTGTCTCCCTTCCGCTGCATCAAAGAATCTAGCTCCCTCCTCGTCGCTCATATTGACACTTATGCGTTCTTTGGATGACGCAATCCTACTTAGAATTTCACAATTTTTCGGCGTTTTGGTTCTAGACCGGGTTGAGCCCCCAAATGTAGATTATTGCGTAGTTTTATTATATTATGCTTATATATAGCTTAGGATTTTTATATTTTACGACTTTTAATATGCAACTTAATCAACTTTAGGCAACTTAAACAACTGACGACTTGCAACTTTATTTTACTTCCGACTGACAGCAGACGACTTCTCCAACTGACGCTCGACTCTTTTTTTCTAACATCATGGCAACCTCCGACCGAAAGCCTGCCTTCCTTAGGGATGCCACACAGTTGGTGCATGCGTTATTGCCACCTTACATACATTAGGCTGTCCCAGGCTACAAGGGGAAATTTTTTTTTCGGAATCTCAATATGCATACCCTTTATTTTTTTTTCCATTTGACTCTAAAGACTTATGTAAATATAAAATATTATTGAGATCGGATGTCATTAACCCGTGCCGACTTGCTGTCAAACTTTAAGTTTAAAAGTTAGTATGAAAACTATGTGCTCACTATAGAGATGTGTTTAATTGAATTTTTAAATTAATTAAATAATTAAAAATAAAACAAATAGTTCGCATTTATTTTCTTTTTATTATAAAAGAGACTTCAATTATCCAATTTTCTTTTCAAAGTTTTCTTTTTACAGTCGGGATATACTTGTCTGTGTTCTTGTACGCAACGTAATAAAAATTGTTTTTGCTCCTTTTGAACAGTGATCAAACCATGGAAATCTTGCATTAACTTACCGCCAAAGTGCGACAAAGTGCTACAATATATTAACCGCTCTTTCCGCCGTGTCATTAACTGCTTTCAGTTCTAGCAGCTTCTTTTTAGCCTGTAGAAACAAATTATCATTTGACCAAGACGAGGGACACTTGTTCAAAAAACTGTCGTCAATATGGAGTCGATTAAACAAGAACTTGCTTTTGATAGAGACGAAGTCATCAATGTTTTTCTCTAAAATTACAAAAGATTGATCATTTATTATTATACCTATTAGCAAACTTTGTAAAAGAACAAACTCAAAGATTAATTAACTTACCAAAAAGTTGGCTACAGAGTTCTTCGTTGGATGTAATGTAACGTTTATTGTGTACTATGTCCCGCAATTCACAATAATGCAACAATTATATTTTCGCTTAGTTGCTGGTGTTTTCACTTAGTGTTCTGTTTATTGAATGTATTCTTAAATCTTAACAATTGTTCAGTATGGCTAATGTCCGCGTGACTGCGCTGCCAGTGAAGCTAGCAGAGCAGCGGTAAGCTTATGTATAAATGTTTACATAATTATGTATGCTCGCTACGGGAGAGTGAGGACGTATCATGTTCACTTGGTGACTGAGTCGTTGCGCGTGTTAGATATGCCGACTCAGCACTGTCCAGTACCATGCACTCATGGATGGTCTTGTTACGGAAGACGCATGGTACTTGAATGTGTATACATAAATATTGCGACAAAGTGCTACAATATATTTTCGATATTATTTATGAATTATGTATGTATGTATGTTGGGTTTTCTCTAGTTAAGTTAGAAATCATTCTTACTTTAGTTTCTAGATTGACATCATCATCAAATAAAGCCAGAATAGATACTTCATCTGTCAAATACCACAAATGCTGGCAAAACTCCTGCAATGCTGCTTTTGAAATGCTTTGTCTATTGTTTCGTAATTTTTCATGGCCTTCAAAAAACACAAATCCTGATACGGCGCCTTTACTGCTAAAATACATTGGAGCCAGGGTTTAACGTAGGATGTCACGATGAACAGACATACTTCCAACAGAGCTCCCTTATCCTTGTTTGAAATTCTGAATTGAGATCTAAGTAACGATATTTTCGATGAATAAGTGGCTTTCGCCATCCATCGAGCCTGGTGCATAGCACCTGGAGGCCGAATCTTAAATTTCTTCTCTGAATCTCCGCCAAGAAATATAATTAAAAGCTCAATTAATTCGCGATAGTCATCTCTAACTATATCTTTGGTTAATTCAGTTCTGTATAATGCTAGCAGTTTGTCAATTTTCGAAACATTTAAACAAGATAGCGTTTCTGAACAACTTTGCATTTTCTCGGGATCGATGTTTTTCCAGTTTTCTCGAAATTTCTTGAATAATGGGATATCTGGGCTTGTGGTTACTTGACTAATTTTTGCTTCAAACACGCCTTTAAGTACTAATTCATAAACGTGATGGCGGCAAGCAAAAACAAGCACTTCTCTACCCAGTTTTTGTTCGAGAAGCACACATGCTCCATTTATGCGGTGCAGTGCACAGTTACTGTGTCTGGGATCTTGTTTTGAAAATCAATTTTTATAGTTTCAACTCGTTGTTTTCGAATTTCCGTACGAATTCTATGAATCGAGGACTTGTCGAAGGCAAGTTTTATCGGGCTGACAGGAGGAGCCTATTTTCTACCAATTTTATTAATTCAGAATCAGAAGATGACTTTTTAAGTGGTGGTTCCCAAGATGATGATAATGGTGCTAGGGATTAAAAATATTTAGCAGGTCGCTTTTCCTCGTCGATGATTCTAAGCCGCGTCCTTTCCTCTTTGTCTGTTACTTGTTTGTCAACTCCGGCTCACGAATTGTGAGATTTGCACTTTTACTGACATTTAACTTCACTTCACGAATATTATAGAACAAAACTGCCAGTACTTGCCCGTTAGAGGGAAGTTTAGAACCGGTGATTTGATGTTTTACGTCCCCTACTAAAAATATTTACGTTTTGGAACTTCATAACTCCATTGACATGTTCACTACACGAAAGCAACGCGATGACTAATAAAACAAACAAGTAATTACACGCAATCAAAGCGACAGGGTGCTTGCGCCATACTATACAAGTACCGACATGTTTGCAGGAACAACTCGGCACGTGATGCCGTTATTCTAAATAGTCGAAACTTTATTTTCAGATGTTTTTAGACCATACAAACAAAATAAGAGGGTATGCGTTAAAAAAAAACATTTTAATTTTTTTGGGACACTCTAATATACATATTTCGAGCACCTTACGAATTAATAGTGGTAAAAATTTTTTTTATCAGTTCAGCAGAGCATTTAAAGGAATTATTATTGTTGTTGTTGTTATTGAAGTACAACAAACATTTGGTGTTATATAATAGAGAATAAAATTATCTTTCAGAAAAAATAGGTTTGCATGTGTTATCTTCTATGGTATTGAAAATATCGTCTGTTAAACATTGTGTTCACGCCACCGGGTGAACAGCAGAGAGTGAGGGGTAGGGTTTTTTCCAAAAACCGAATTCGGTCATACTGAGGAACGTGACGAAGGGTTCTCCAGTAAATCGCCATATTCAATCCAGTACGAGCATCTAACCCGAACACCCGTTCTTTCACTGTGCTTTTTTTCCGATATTGTATTTTTCCAACCCGAAACATTTTCGAGTGTGTCGGGACATTTTGTAAAGAAACTAAATAAACCAAAATTAATTATAAACGAAGTTTGCGCGCGTTTCAATTTCATTCCTCACTCACCAGACCCCTGAAGAAATTGGCACCCGCCAACCACTTGTGACCTATTTGGATCCTTCCGCCCCGCTACGAACACATTGCATTTGGGTAATAAAGCTTGCCGTACGAATTAATTGTGGTCGGGGCTCGTATTAGTGAGTCCACTTTAGGGATTTGTAGATTGCTTGTACTAACATAACATATGCAGCGCTGTTTATTACAAATGTGCATATGCCTACATTTGGCAGGAGCAAGGCTACCACCAGAATACATACACCAATCGGAAATGCTGTTAAACAGAGAATCAAGATTAATTGTTTTGTTTTTTGCTGTTGTCTAATTTAACTATTAGATTGAAATCATCATATTTACTTATTTGAATTTTTTTGTATAGGCCTATGGTTTCAGTAAGTTTTTGATAAGCAATGACAAACATTCTCCAATGAAAGGGTTGCAGAGTAAAATTTTCGAACTTTCACTTTGATTTTCCTATTGGCCGTAAAATTTCTGACATACTTAAGAATATTGGGTCCACCTTTCCATTTAGTCAGTTGATCAATTACGGCATGAATGGGATATAACTGATATATGTTTTTTTGCATTCAAGGATTTAGTTATAAGATGGTCTATAAATATAAGAGAAATGCTTGTACTTTTGTACTGTTGGGGTATGCAGTCTCACAGAATTGAGTTGTATAGGTGTATAATTCTTATTATACCCTTGCAGAGGGTATTATAAAATTGGTCAGATGTTTGTAACGCACAGAAGGAGACGTTTCCGACCCCATAAAGTATATGTATATATCCTAGATGAGAAGCTGAGTCGATATAGCCAAGTCAGTCTGTCCCTCCGGCCGTCTGTGCAAATCAACTTCGAGCTGGAATCTTAAGAGCTATCGGAATGAAATTTGATATTTGAGCTACTTTTAGCCCAGCGATGCCAAGTCAAAATTTGAGAAATACGTAGCCAGGCTCCGAAATCTACGTATTTTTACGTAGCACAATTTTGCTGAAATACGTAGATCTACGTACTTTTTTTTAAAGCTTAAAAACAATAAAAAAAAAAATTAATATAACATTAAATTTTTAAATTAACTGTATTGTACTTCGTTGTTATTAATTTCTTTTGTCGTTTTAGAAAGCAAATTACATTGTTTAAATTATAAATATTAATTTATGTACATGTTTTACAAAAATTTATACATGTTTTGATTAAAATATTTTAGGTGTTGTTTGTCAGAAGGCTCTAAGTTTTCCTTTAATCCACTTTTGGTGTGAAGCAATCCTTTTAAAGTCTCCGTGTCTAATTTGTTTCTGTTATTGGTCTTAATTAAATTAATTTCTGAAAATAAACGCTCAACATTAGCACTCCGTTAACTCCGTCAAGATGGGAAACATGTGGGTTGAATTTCCGTTTTTTACGTTTGAAACATAACGCCAAAAGACGTCTGGCGGTACCGCTTCCTCCTCTTTGAAGGGAAAGTTCATGTTCCGGAGAAGTCGGCATTCGCGGTCTAGCTCCGTCATATCTTTTGAACACAATCCTGTAAATAATAAGAACTAATTGAAAATTCTGTTCATAAGACAATAAAAAACATACCTGGAAACATTTGCCCCAAATGTGCAATAGATGGTAGCTTTGCTTTCAAACTATTGTTGAGTATTGTCGCTGGATTTAAGAAGTGTAAACTTTTCATTTTCTGCAGCTCCTCATCCTCAAAGGAAAACCGATTTTGTAGTTGCCTTAAACTTTCAATATAAAATTGAAGGCAGGAGTTTTGAGTCTCGATGATTTCATCTCGTTCCAAGTTTCCTCCGAATTACATATCTTTTAAGGTCAAGTGGTTCTCATCGTTAGCGAAATCAATCTTTAGTAATTCTTCGTCAGGTAATAATAAAAACTCCGATTTTAGAAAGCTCTCAACTATTGCCTTGTAAACTGTAAGAAGATTTTCATACAACAAATACAATTTTGGACTTTCTGACTGCATTTCCTTGTTTAAATTGTTGAAATAGGGCAGCACAAATTTCAGAAACTCCAAATACATTTCTGTCGTCGAATCTAAGCACATTTGGAGAATCGGCTCTGCAGATTTTAGCTGGTCATTCAATGCAGCTTCTTGAAAGTAAAGTTTTAACGCAGGAAGTTGTTCTAACAGCCTTTCAACTACTTGAAGCAGAGATAGCTACCTTGTTTGTCCGATATGTAAAAGTTTGTGTGGTTTCACATTAACGAAAGACTGAAACTCCTTATAGTCTCCGATACGTTTTGGGCTTTTTGATATAAAGTTATAGACATCTTATGGAAATCCTTCCACTTTTTTTTTAGCAATTTTTTGCAAGCATAAGACGCGCAGAGGTGAAATGAGTGACATATACATTTCATCAAAAACAAATTCGGAATATCCTTCTTCAGCAGTTGCGAAAGAGATGGGTTTTGGCCAAACATTGCATTGCATCCATCTGCAGCAAATCCTATCATGTTCTGCTCATATGGTATGTCCCTTTCTTGAAAAAATTTCTTGCATTCATTATGCAATGCTAAGGCAGAGCTGTCAGTGACTGCAATAAGCCCAAAAAAAGTATCTTTAAATGCCACTGCAGTTCTTGCAATAAGAGCGAGATGTTTCGTTGTAGATCTGTCTGTACTTTCATCGACAAAAAGCGAAAACTTATTCGATTTTAACCATTCTATTAAGTCGTCCTCTGCCACTTGTCTAGTTACCGATGTTATTATAGCTTGAGCCTTTGTCCGTCCAAATTTTAGTGAATGTACGACTTTGGGATCGCTAGCAACAGATTGCATGATACTGCTGAGATCTTCCGCCAAAGCAAAGGAAACATTGTTTTTGCCAAAAGAAAGCCACCTGTATTTCAGCACATTTAACCTTATTTTTAGAAGAAGTTGACGCCTCAGGCAATAAATAAAATATAGTTGGTTGATTGATGCCTAAAAGTAAAGTAATAACAATTAAAATAACATATAAAAACCAACATGACACACTTGTTTAGTAAATTTTTCACATAACAATTTGTTAAAGGAAATTAAACTACGTACATATAAAAAGAGCACAAAAAGCACGTGGACACACGACACGAACTTGACAAGTATAAAACGCAACTCTATACATACTTCTCGAATTTTTCTTATGCTTAACAGAAGCTTCATGCTTCTCTAAATCCCTCTTGCCTGAACAGCATTTGAGGTCTGATTTGCAAGATTTCCAATATGACAAACCATTACCCTTACTGCTTTTCGTCAACCAGAAAGACTTTTTTTCCCAAGCTACTGAGTACTTCGCGTCGTAGTGGACTTTCCTTTTCTTGGTTGGAGTTACGTTTACTTCTTCGTCGGTGTCACTTGTTAAAATTTCCATTTTTCATATTAATTTTTAACCTCCAATTTCAAGCACAAATTCTGAAGTAAGCGCTGCCAATCTTTTTGCAATTTAGCGCTGCTAACCCATTGAAAAAATGTAAACATATCGAAAACCGAATTTAGTGCTGCTAACCCAATATAAATCATATCATCTTTTTTATTTAATTCATAATACATATTTTGATATTACCCAAAAATTTTGGGTTTTAAAATTTTTTTCCAATATTTTTTAAAAGTACGTAGTTTTAGTCTCTTCGTACGTAGAAACGTAGATCTCCTTCGAAATACTTAGATCTTGACAAATATGTAGACTTGGCATCGCTGCCCGGAGCTGATAAAGTGTGAAAGTTGTCAGAATCGGACTACTATATCATATAGCTCTAGAAGACACATTTTTGCAAAAATTGGAATATCCCCATGAAATTTACCAATACGATAGTATTGGATATTAAATTTCAGATCCCAAAAATCAAATCGGCTCAAATCTGCCTGCTGCCTACTAAGTCATCATCAAATCAAACAAAGTACATGCATACACACACACAGACCCAGCGCTACACGAACTTTATGTGTATGCGTGCCGTGCTTTGCTTAGGGAACGATGGAAGAAGAAGAAAAAATTGTAGTAAAGTTTGTTTGTGTGTTGACGAATTGAGTTGCAAGGAAAGAAATTTCAAAATGTAAAAATATTATTGCCAAGGACTGCAAGGGTAAATAAACTTCGGCATTGACAAAGGTAGCTTCTTTGATATTTTTTATTATATCTGGCAATGCTTTAATCATCGAATAGTTAATTCGGTCCAAGCCTGGAGTGTGTATTTATTTATTTACGTCAACTAAATCAGCAGTCGACGAAAAAGCTTAAGCTAAAATGCAGATCATACTTCACGAAGGTAGCTTAGCTTAGATAGATGAGGAGAAATAAAGTGAGAAAGGTTGCTAAAAGATTGACAAAGAACACGAAAAGGTTCGTGGACAGAGTAGTTAGTCAGACATTTACTTAGGTGAAGAGGAAAAAAGTTTCTGCTCCGACGTGAGGGAACACAAAAATATAGCGTATCTAGTAAATTGGTAGAAATGACTTCGCCGTTGACTAGTTTATGGAGAAAGAGAATGCCAAATACGAGCCTACGGTTGTAAAGTGAAGGAAGATTAATAAGAAGAAGTTTGTCAGAATAAGAAGGTAGGCGACGACTCGGGTCCCAATTAAGACCGCGTAACGCGAACTTAAGGAATTGCTTCTGTACCGATTCAATACTACGCTGGTGAACATCATATTGAGGGTTCAACACAGCCGAGCAATATTCTAGAGTAGGGCGAACTAACGAAGTGTATAAAACCTTTGTCACGTATGGATCATCAAATTCTTTGGCCCAACATTTAATGAACCCATATATGAACATTAAATGAAAGTTTTGCGTCAAATATAACCCCTAAGTCTTTGAAAGATGGTATACAATCTAACAGAACAGACTTAATAGAGTAATGAGCTAGGAACGGCGACAAACGACTGAAAGTCATAAAAGAGCACTTGGAGGCTTTAAGGTGTAATTTATTAACGTGGCACCAATCACAGAACGCATCGAGATCTGATTGCAAGTGCTGTTGGAAAGAAGGATCATTATAGGAATAACAAATCTTGACGTCACCCGCGAACATGAGCACGCGTGAATGAGCCAAGGCCCAAGGCCAATCATTTATAAACAAGGTAAATAACAGTGGGACTGTCTTGGGGTACACCTGACGTAACTCGAACAGTTTTAGATATCGAGGAACGAAAAGACACCTTTTGGGTTCTGCCAATAAGATACGACTTTTACCAAGCCAATAGTTTCGAGAAAAAACCCATGATGTTAAGTTTCATGAGAAGCATAAAATGATCAACCGTATCGAAAGCCTTACTTAAGTCAGTATAAATAACATCAGTTTGACACTTTTTAAGGAATGGTGTACAAGGGTAGTCAATTCTAAAAAGTTGGTAAGCGACGAACGACCTTTCATGAAGCCATTCTGACAAGGAGAAATAGTGGATCTGGATAGGTGTTGAAGGGAAGACGTAATAATTTTCTCAAACAGCTTAGGTATTGCGGAAAGTTAGGCAATGGCACGGTAGTTAGATCCGATTTGCTACCCTTTTTAAAAAGCGGAGTAATAAAAGACTCCTTCCAAATATCAGGAAAGCTACAAGTCTCACTCGATATAAAGAATAACCGAGATAAAGGCTTAGATAGGGAAATCGAACACATTTTAGGGATGCAACTAGGTATATTATCAGGCCCGGGTACGAAGGAAGACGTCATAAGGACGTCATCATACTAGGAAAAAACATACAATTTAAATGTGGAATTGAGAAGGGATAAGGTGTGGGATCCCAAGCAGTAGTAGAATAAGTCGACTGAAAGAATTTAGCAAACAGATCTGCAATATCTGAATCATTGTTAGCTGTCAAGTCATTACGTCTGAAGGTGGAAGGTAGTAAATTAGAGCGTCTTTTGGAATTAACAAAGTTGTAAAATTTCCTTTCAAGGATTTTAGTGCCGATGGGAATTCAATAAAGTTAATATTGTCCTCAATAGGGAGGGAATTTTTACCAGGCGTGTGCAATAAATTGTTTGGGTTAACCCTTCTCTTGTTGGTTATAAAAAGGTTGGAAAAGTTGCGGTCATGTGACTGAGGACCAGGCACTGCAGAAATTTCTTGTGGGCACGTGATGTTTGTGGTCAAATAAGGTTTTTGTATGCAATGTAGACTTTTGGAGGGATTTAATCCACAGAAAAGACTTATGTTATTCCAAATTTTACTCATAGGGGTCAGAGGGTTAATCTGTTCAGTAAATTTTATTGTAGATTCTTTTCTAGCTAACTTTAAACTCCGTTTAAATTGTGCTTTTATACCCTTGCAATAAGGGTATATTAATTTTGGTCAGAAGTGTGCAACGCATAGAAGGAAGCATCTCCGACCATATAAAGTAAGTAAAGTAAGGCCCTTGGGCCTTATGACACACATTTTTGCGACATGAAGCCCACGGGCGCAATGACACTTTTAAATGTGAACTAGCGCCCACTCCAAAAGCGAAATAGCGCCCGAGGGCGCTACGACACAATTGAAGAGTTTTCAATAAAATATTTAAAAAATGTAATTGTTTTGTTTTCTTGTTTTTTAAAGCCCTTTAATCGTGTCATAACGCCCATAAAAAAGTGAAATAAAGTCCGGCGTGCTTTATGTCACATTAAAAAGTGTCATTGCGCCCGTGGGCTTTATGTCGCAAAAATGTGTGTCATAAGGCCCAAGGGCCTTATGACACTGGGCGTTATGACATGTACCCAAAGTATATATATTCTTGATCAGCACGACGAGACGAGTTCAAATAGCCATGTCCGTCCATCCGTCCGTCCGTCCGTCTGGATCAGCGCAAACTCCTCCGAGACCGTAAGAGCTACAGAGCTGAATTTTGAATTTTGCACGTAGGCTTGTATATTTTGCAGGCGTTGTATATCTCGGATTCGTATAGCTCCCATACAAACGGCAAAGTCACGAACAGTGATTTTTCTCAATAACTTCGTTATTTTCTCAGCTTGTGTCGTGAAATTTAATATTGGTCAGTCTATTGCACATATAAACCATTGTGCCAAATGATTAAGATCGGGTGACTATATTATATAGCTCCCATAGGAACGATCGGTCGAAAACAGTGACTTTTGTTAATAACTTCGTTACTTTTGTTGCGATTGCTTTCAAATTTAGTATTTGTTAGTTTAATATATCTGTTAATGGCTTTGCCGAATTTGATAAAGATCGGATGACAATATCATATAGCTGCCATAGGAACGATCGGTGGAAAACAGTGACTTTCATCAATAACTTCGTTATTTCCTATGCTAATATTGCGGGCCGTTCTTTCGCAGACATTAGACTTTTTCGATACAACGTTTTTACACTTTGATATCTATGGGTAAGGAAAGAATTACCAAAACAGCGGTCGAAGTTAACCCCGGCCCTCTGGTTTTTTTCTATAGTCAATGATGTTACCCCGTGGAAATAATACGTTTCAGCAAGGTTTTTGGTTTTCTTTAATAACTCGAGATCTTTATTCCACCATGTGACTTATAACAAGAGTAGAATATAAGTTTCAGTCAGCTCTGTCAGTTTTGAACAATGGTCTGTGTGTTGGTTTCTGTTTTTGGATTGTAGTGAATGGGCTAGTTAAGATTGGGAGGTGGTCACTGCTGAAGAAATCAGTTTCGATTGCCCAGACTGCTTCCACTGCAATATCCGCAGTTCACACACTAAGATCGAAGTGTGTTAGGGTGTTGTGCGTGCTCAAGTATGTTGGACTGCCATCGTTAAAGATGACCATATTAGACTAAGTAATAAATTTATCTAGTATAATTCCTCTTTTGTTATTGATTAGGGATCCCCAACTTTGATGCCAGGAATTAAAGTCACCTGTATTCAGTGTGGGCGTGTTGCTGTTAGTACCAAGTACTGAGTGTAGGTTGTTTATAGTGAATTTAACTTTGGGTTGAATGTATACTGAGACAATGCGGACTATTCTTTTTGAACAGATTTCGACACAAACTGCGTCAAGGTCAGTTTTGAGTAATTTCTGTTGGTATTGTATTGAATTGTGTATAAGGATCGCTACTCCTTAATCCGTAATCATTGTGTAATTAATTGGCGTGGGGTATTTAACACTTGGTAATATATGGGTCTCTTGTAAAGCTATGACGTGTTGTCTATGCTTTGTTATAAGCATTTGAAGTTCACTGTAATTATTGCTAAAGCCATTTATATTCCATTGCACAATCCTTACAGACATTCAAGATCCATCTGGTCATCCGAAGATAATTCGGACTAATAGACTGCATTATCACTAGATATTAGTTCTTTTGCTGCACTATTTAGAAAATTCTGATTTAATTTTTTTTGTTTAGCTTTAAGCTGAGATTTAAGTTTACCTGATATATTTTTAGGGAAGATTTTTATGTTTGAATTTTGTGTAGTATGTGTGCTAATTGTTAAGGGTGTTTGAGCTGGTGGAGAGTCTTTAGATGAGGGTGGTTCTTCCTCTTGTGTTTTTCATTAAATCAACGTAGGAGGTTAGCTTACGTGTAGTCGGTAAGAAGGTAGAAGCCGACAACTTTTATTCTCAACTTTTTGTAGGGTCTTAATGGCTTGTGAATATGGGGCATCTTCTGAAGACTGATGAGTGGTTGGTATCCAGGAGACTGTTATCCTTGCAGTTAACACAGCACTTGTTAAAGTTGCGAAGTTCTTTGGTGTCGGGATCGTTGTGAAAATCTTTAGAACAATTAATACAGGCCTTGTTGTTGCGGCAGATTTTAGAAGTGTGCAGCGGAGTGGAGGCGGGATGTAGGTGCGGAGTTTGAAAATTTCATACCCTATTTTGATGTACTCAGGGATCGTATGTGAGGCAAACGTCTGTCAGCTCTTGCTTGATAGATTCTTCAGTAAGGCAGCGTAGGTCGTTGGAAGAAATGACTCCTTTTGAGACGTTGAGGGTGAGATGTTTAGGACAGAAACTGGGTATTGCCCCAGTAGTTGAAGTTTTAAGAGTTTGTGAGCTTGGATCAAATTTTTTGTTTTGATGAGAAGGTTTCCATCACGTGTTTTTTTGGCAAGCAGAACTTCTCCATTGCAAGTGAAATCAATGGTCATTGAATTGTCGTTGGTGCGTTTCATAATAAGAAACTTGGGCTCAGACATTAGTTTAGTCTTATCAGGGGGTTCAGCGGTCCCCATCGTAACGGCGCTTTTACGACTTAAAGTAGATTAATTTTTGCTTTGTCTGTTTTGTGGTGTTATTTGTTTACTGCTTTGAAAAGTTATTGGATAACTGTATGTGATCGATTGGAGTTGAAGCGCGAACAAAAGTTTCCGTAGACACGTCTTGTGTAAGCAAAACTTAAATTTGAACTGTGATAATAAACATATTTTAGCATATTTAACCAATATTGAACACACATCAAACCAATTTTTTCCCAGCTTTGGTTTTTTTATCCTAGTAATTTTTAAAGGAAGTTTATACAATTAATGAATTACAATGTGTGTTATTACAGAAACTGATTGACATTGCAGATGAAATAAATAAATCCTGTTCGGTGGGCGAACATGAAGATAATATTGCAAAAATCGAAACCCAGATGTTTTACCTTACGACCGCAACAGAGTGAGTAATAAAACTTAACCCTCTAGCATCTAAGAGTGCCTCAAGCCAACTACAACAAACATTATTAGATTTTTTTCTTTATGTGACATTTATTTCAATCGTTCGAATAAGCAGGCTTGAGGTCATTTTCGGAAAAACAAAAAATGAGCAGGTTATGTCTGTATAGCGCTATTTCCAAAACTACCAAGTTCTTTAATCAGCAGACTTTCTAACCACTCTAGAATTGAGGAACCATACTATAACTTCAACACTAAAACTTGTGAATTGTAACTAAATGAAGAGAAAAAAGGCAAGAATAGCGCTTACAACCACAAAGTTCATTTTTTTCTTTTCGTAGTCCGACAAGCGTCAATAGATTAGTGGAAGAAGCATCATTCAAACCAACTAAGCAGCACGCTGTAATATTACTTGTATACAGTATATGGCACTGCATACAAAACAATATTTGGTTTTTGGAAACAAAGTTTTAAATATTTTTATACCGTTACAGAGGGTATTATAAAATTGATTAGATGTTTGTAACGCACAGAAGGCGACGTTTCCGACCCTTGCAGAGGGTATTATAAAATTGATTAGATGTTTGTAATGCACAGAAGGAGACGTTTCCGATCCCATAAAGTATATATATTCTTGATCAGCAAGAGAAGCTGAGTCGATATAGCTTTATCCGTCTGTCCGTCCGTCGGTGCGTATGCGTTTTACTCAGCCATCTTAAGAGATATTAGGATGAATCTTGGGATTTGAGCTAATTATAAGATAAAGTAAAGATAAAATATGAAAATCATCAGGATCAGACCACTATATAATATAGCTCTAAAAAGAAACATTTTCATAGAAATTGAAGTATCCCCATGAAATTTACTAATAAGTATGATAGTATTGGATATAAAACGTCAGATCCCAATTTGAATCTGATCGGATAAATAGAATACAAATTACAGTCAATATAAATCGGTTCAAGCGCTGCTTACTGCCTACTACGTCATCATTAAATCAACAGAGCACATGCATACAGACACAGTCACAACGCTACATGAACTGTATGTGTGTGCGTGTAAACGCCATGCCGTGCGTTTGGTATGTGACATTCACTTTAGCGAACCTCTTTATGTCCATCGTCCTAATGAGCATTCTCTAGGTCATTTTAGGGGAAATTTTTATTCAACAAGATAGAAATAATATTATAATTATTTTACAATTATAAATTTGGTACAAAATTGAGACAAAAAAAAAAACGTGATTATGAATTTCAATAAACAAAAAAAAAAAAAAAAAAAAAAAAAAAAACACCAGGTATAGACCCTTGCATTTTTGTTAATTTTTTCTCCAACGTCAATGTGAAAAAAGCATTTATGTAAAAAGTCTTATTTTCGCAATCTGGGGATGAGGCATGCTATTTCATCGTATGTTATATATATATTAAAGTTGTCCGATTTTGATCAAATTCGGCACAGTAAATGTATGTATATTCAACTGACATCATTGTTTTGACAATCGTGTCAAAAGTAACGAAGTTATAATTTAAGACTCTTTCCAACCAGAAAGGGAACTACATGTATCGCTAGATACATATACACGATGACAGGGATACAAGTTTAGATAGAGAAATCGAACATATTTTTTTTACAACTATCTAATGAATAGAAGTTAAACTAGGAATCCAGTCTTCGCTAATACATGGGAATACCGCACAATTACATTTTGGTATATGAAAAGGGTAGGGTGTCGGAGGTAAAACAGTTGTGAAATAAGAAGGCTAAAAGAATTCAGCTAACAGCAATCATTACTTGATGTCAAGTCTTAAGATAAAATTTTATCAAACTTGAAAATTACATGTTTTTTTGAAGTCGTTCAGAGAAAAATAGGAGAATAAGATTTCTTTATTAACAATGAGATAATTTACTACGAAAAAGACGTTATGAAGTAAAAGATTTATTTCTATACTATGTATATCATTTGTTTTTGCCCCAAACAAAAATACAGAAAAATTGACCAAAATTCAATGCTTAGCGGAAAAAGTGTTTTGTATGCTCAGCTGCTATGTAATTTTTATAACTCATTTAATTTTTTAAAAAGTAATGTCGGTGATCACGTTGTGCCAAACATTTTTAAAGGTCGAAATTAGCTGCAACTTATTTTGCGGGTTTTCTGGTCTGCTACTTTTCGTTTCATTTCGTGCCATAAGTGCTCAATACGGTTTAAGTCGGGCAAATTTCCCGGCCAAGTTAAGTGTGAAATTCCTACGTCCTACAACACTTACAGTGTGGGAAGAAATAATAGAAACTTCAACCTTTTTTGATTTTGAAATCTATTTTTTCAACTTTGGACAAATTATGCGACCTGAAAGTTAGTGTTTAAGAATGTGGGATAGTACTTTTATTATTTTCACACATTTCGACACCTATTTTCTCGAAACTTTTTCTTCCACATGCTTCATAGTAAAACAAACCCATTTTTCGGTTGAAAAAAAAAAAAAATAGAAACGCTCCATATATTTTCAGAACAAGAACATTTTAAGTCTCATAGACGTCAATTTTTTTGGTTTTAATTAAATATTCTACATTAAAGGTTGTTAAGTCCACTAAATTAAAAAAAAACTAAAAAACTCTGGTCGTTCAATTGCAAAGATCGCCAAATTAATGAATCGTCCAAGAGTAAGAGGGCTTTCCGCTATTCATTGTGAATATAAGCAAGAAAATCGTGGCCGCACCCACGTCTCAACGTCAAAATTCGAACAGATCATCATGCTGGATGCGAATAAAAACCCATTCCTTTCGTCGGAAAACTTCAAAAAAAGGTTAACTAATTATGTTTTGGGACTGTTTTTCTTCTTTAAGTGTCGGTCCGATAGCTTGGATAAAGTTTAAAATGTACGCCAACAACAAAGTTAATGTTCTTAACAATACCACGTTTCCTTACAGAGGGTACGGTCAGATGTTTGGAACGCACAGAAGGAAACGGTTCCGACCTCATAAAGTATATATATTATTGATCAGCATGAGAAGTTGAGTTGAAATAGCCATGTCCGTCTGTCCGTCCGTCTGTGCGTACGCGTTTTACTCAGGCATCTTAAGAGCTATCGGGTTGAAATTTTTTTGGGGGCTTGCTATTACCCGTGAGATAAAGTATGAAAATCATCGGGATCGGACCACTATATCATGTAGTTCTAGAAGAAACATTTTTTTTTTTGTGGAGTATCTCCATGAAATACTAATATAATAGATTTGAATATAAATCCTCAGATCCCAAAATTTGAATCTGATCGGATAAATAGAACACAAGTTACAGTCAATATAAATCGGCTCAAATCTGCCTGCTGCCTACTACGTCATCATCAAATCAAACAGACCTCATGCATACAGACACACAGACGCAGCGCTACTCGAACTGTATAGGGACAAAATATAAATAATGGCAAAATATTTTTAAAGTTGTCATGTAAGAAAGCGAAGTCAAAAGTCTGTGCGACACTAGTTTTTTTACGCTCTCAACTTGTACTACGTGCTCACGTCGGCATGCACACAAACGGCGGAATGAGCAATTGCCGAGCAAACGTGCCCGCACGGGCTATGGGTGCCTCACCCTGCCGTAAATAATTCCACAAACAGGTCCCATTCTCTAGGTTCTCAAGAAAATGTGGGTACCTGTATTTTCGGCAACACCGGTAGTTCGCCTCTCACGGTTACATTCTCATCTTTACGATTTTCCTTATTGTTCATTTTCATTTCTAGCATTGATAATGAATTTTGAACGTCGGATTCTAAATCCTCCATAGCGTTCTTAAATTTTGCATCACTTGTTATTACCAAGTAGGTTTTGCCGGTAGTCTGCTGCTGCTTGTCTGCTAATAGGTAGGGTTTGCCGATAGTTTGCTGGTGTTTCGCCGTTTCTTTACATTCGCCTCGCCTCCAGTCGCCTCTTCTTTGCAACTATTTTGTTGCTCTGCTGTTGTTTCTAGTTGTATATATACACTAATTAAATCTTTTTTTTTATGCCGAAATTACTACAGTTGCTTCACTAGCCAAACTGACTTTTATAAATTTATAATTTATATTTATGTATAATAAAAAACATTACCATTTTGGTTAAAAAGAAAGTTCCCCATTTCAGGTTACATTTGGTTTTTAGGATCTAACACTAAGTTCACGTATTGGCAATAACGGCTTGGCATCGTATTCACCTTGTGACAATGCTTAATTGGGATCTGCCGCCATGTTCCTAGGATAACTTTCCTATGTTGAGCTTTCGGATTCTTTTTGTAAAGCTTCGCTTTATGTCTCCCCATAAATTTTGAATGGGGTTCCAATCTGGCGACTGAGCTGGCCATGGCATTACGATTGAAACCAACTTTTTGAGCCTGCTGGGCATATGGGTATATTCCATATGGTATAAGGGAGCATATCGTTTTTATGATGTTCACGTAGACATTTCGATCCATATCATGAATTTTAAGCCACTATGCTTAAACCGTTTTTAGAGACATACATTGAATAGGGATTCCAGGTAGAAGGAAAATAAACTAGTCTTCATTCATTGAATTCACAATATGAGAAACAGGCCCATATCATGAATTTTAAGCCACTATGCTTAAACCGTTTTTAGAGACATACATTGAATAGGGATTCCAGGTAGAAGGAAAATAACCTAGTCTTCATTCATTGAATTCAAAATATGAACTGATTTTATGAACAAAAGTAAGGAGTTTATATAGAATTATCTTAGGCTCTAGGAGGTAACAATGCTTCTTAAAAGATCTTGTTCTAGTACGACTCACACCTACGTCTTTGGGGGGTTGAAAAATTATTATTATTTTGGGCACGGCGTCGGCCATCAACGTCCTGCCGTTGTAATCTGTTGGGTTAGTTTAGAATTACAAGTGATTTTCCCACTACGTGTGTAGCTGATTGTAATTCTAGTTGTTTGTGACAAAGTTCAGTTGCATTATATTTTCTTTATTCCATCTGATTATTATTTCGCCGAAGATTCTTCAGTGTGAAGTTAAGTGCTTCAAGTGATTTCTTATGTGCCATTGTGCACTCATCCCAAACAATGAGCTTGCATTGCATCAACAATTACACTGGGTCGGGATATATTATCAATTGTGTTTAAATTAAGTGGCAAATTAAGTGCAGAATGTGCAGTACGAGCGCCATCTTGATCGAACAGTGGCCAAATTCAATGAAATGATAAATGTTTTCCCTGTTCCTCCAGGTGCGGCCAGGAAGAATTGAACAAAATCCTGCAATGTATAAATATTGTAATGCAGCTATCGACTAAATTCTTGGTTCGATTTGGCGCAATCTTTCTACTTCAATTAGTAGCTTATTTGCAATAGTCAAGCATTGATACTCAATCAGAATCAATCCTTCATTGTATATTTCATCGGTTATATGCATGTCGGGATTATTCGTTTGAATGCGCAAGTGATGCAAGATATCTTCACATATGTCGTCTGTGTATTTGTTCTATAACTAAATTGGTTGTGAAGGGAAACAAGTGGTGGCCATTCACTGTTTTCAAATGCGTAAATGATTTTGGTCCACGTATATTTACCAACAGCAGCAAATAAAAACATTGATTATTTCTAGGATGAACAGTATACATGCGACCTAGCCCATCAGTGAAAAATAGCTGTGGCCAATCTGGAACTGGGGTTCCTTGTTGATTTATTCAAAGTGTAATACTTGGACATTTTTACGTACATCAGCGTCGCTGCGAATGGATCTGCTTCACACATTGCAAAAAATATAGTTAATGTTGTCGATGGTGGAATCTCAGCTCGTTGTACCGCATTACCCTCAGCGAAGTGAACTCTTTGTCAATTTTCCAAATGCGCTATTAAATGTACAACTGTGGAATATCTTTCATTAATTTGAAATGAGAATAATCGCCACAGTGCTTCATTAGTACTGACGTATCTGCCTATTTGGAAGTTGCTGATTTCGTCATTCGACGACGCAATACCAAACACAGCCATGTCGCTGTCTTTTGTGACGTGCTTGCACAAGTATTTCACTGATTTGGCCGAATGACAACTCTCAAAGTTCGCATGTAATTCGAAAATTCGTGATAGCAGCGGGCAATATGGAACAATGAATTCATTTCCGATATCAATCTTTTGATTTTGAACTTTACTTTGATAGTTCGATCAAAATCTTTTGAACGTCGACGATAAACTGGATATCCATCGTTCCCTATGACTGTTTCGGCAACTAACGGTCGCGGATATCGTTTTGTGCACTTTCCATCAGCGATAATGGATTTAATGAACCGCACGGTCGATGGAGCATCTGTGTCGTCACAATGTCGTGTAGGAATTTCTGCTAATATGATGTTATCCACTTCACTTGAAGGTAATTTCTTCAGCAACCAAATTAGGATATGAGCATGCGGTAGTCCACGCTTTTGCCATTCCACCGAATACATATAACAAAGTGTGTCATCAAAAACTCGATACATAGTAAGAACATCCATCATAACTTTGAGTTTTTGCTTAAATACTCTAGCGAGTATGTCATAGCGATCTAGCTGCTTTTGGCCCGGGTACAACTAACGTTCAATTTCCCTCCACTTCGGAATGCATGTGAACGTAATAAATAAATCCGGAGCTCGATAATTTCGCACGTACGTCTTCAGCGTATTCGTGCATGTGGCGTGGGCTTTCGATATAAGATGATGGAAGAATTGTCAGGCGTCCAATATCATGAAAATTACCATCTGAATGAATAGCATCACGGAAGTGTATATAGTCCTCAGATCGTAGCTTTGCCTAATTGAATCGGATGAATATTGGAATGCCAAGCGATTGTATGGTGCCAATGATTTTCGTGTGCTCACGCGTTGTCTCAATCGGCCATTTTCTCTTATTATATTTAGTCTTTCTTCGCTTAAGTTCTGTGGTTTGCATGTCAAGTTTTCTTTGCTATAAGCCTCACGGAGCCCGAGACCTTTTCAACAAATGCAAAACCGTGAAATTTGTTTCGTGGCTTCTGAAGTTAAAGCGGCAGGGAGGAAACCCCGACTTATTTTTATACATAAAGATTAATAAATATGTAAATGTATTATTTGACGTGAAATTTCATTCATATTCTTTCGTAGTTCAAGAATAAAGTATCTCAGTATAAATTAGTGTCGTAAAGTACCGTCAGGCCAACACATCCATAACTGAGATACAAAAACCAAAACTTATTCAAGGATTACACAGGGCAACATTTTAGAAAAACGTGCTAAACGTTTTCCTAGAAAAAAATTAGCACATTTTTTCTTTTCTTTTAAACAGAAAGATGGCATACCTTCAATATACAGTGTTGGAAGAAATAATAGAAACGGCAACCTTTTATTAATTTGAAATTTTTTTTAACGTTGGACAAATTATCCGACTTGAAAATCAGTGTTTAAGAATGTGGGATAGTACTTCTATAATTTTCATACATTTCGACACCTATTTTCGCGAAACTTTTTCTTCTACATGCTTCATAGTAAAACAAACCCGGTTGGAAAAAAAATAGAAACGGTCCGTATATTTTCAGTCAAAAACATTTTAAGTCTCATAGATGCCAATTCTTTGGTTTTAATTTAATATTCTACATTAAAGGTTGTTAAGTCCACTAAATTAAAAAAACACTAAAAAACTCTGGTCGTTCAATTGCAAAGATCGCCAAATTAATGAATTGCCCAAGAGTAAAAGGGCTTTCCGCTATTCATTGTCAATATATGCAAGAAAATCGTGGCCGCACCCACGCCTCAACGTTTAATTTCGAACAGATCATCATGCTGGATGCGAATAAAAACTCATTCCTTTCATCGGAAAAGCTCAAAATAAGTTAAATACAAAAAGAACCGTGCTTGAGCAAGAACAATATAAAAGATAAACCAGATTTTGCCAATTATCATGTGCTTCGGGCCTTTTTGATAAACGTGACCACAACCAATAAATGTAAATTTGGTTGGATCTGATGACAGGGTGTTTGTAAGACAGCAAAAAAAGTAGGTACCAAAATACGCTTTAAAGACCGTTGGTCACTAAGGTGAAAAACTTATGTTTTGGGACTGCTTTCTTCTTCAAGTGTCGGTCCGTTAGCTTGGATAAAGGATAAAATGTGCGCCATCAACAATGTAAATGTCCTTAACAATACTACGCTTCCTTATGCCGAAGAAGAATTGCCTTTAATGTGATAATATTAGCAGGAAAACGATCCCAAACCCTCGTCCCAGCTGTTTGCCAGCTCGTTAACGGAAAATGATGTTAATGTCTTAAAGCCATCATCCCAGTCCCCGGACTTTAACTTAATAGAACACCTTTAGGAAATATTATATAGGAGAACTGCTGGATATAAACTAGAAAATAAGCAAGAATATAAGGAAAAGATCAAGGTTAAATGGTATTCTAAAAAATCAGCTATTTGCGACAAGTTGTTCAAGAAGTCTTGAAAAATGAGGTTGGAACGACTTCATATTGATTTAAATATTTCTTGAAACCAAAAATTGCTATGCGCCTTGAACAACAACTTCATATTTTTTACTTTAAAGATTATCGTTTCTATTTTATCTTCCAAGGGAATAATAATAATGCCCTCGTTTTTATATTAAATTTACTTTAGAATATACAAAACATAATTTTTTTTGATTCCTTGGTTTAGAAATTTGATAATAATCCATTCAGTTTAAAAAAAAAATTGTTTTGACTTTCACTCGTTGCAGAGAACGGACGTGTTTTTTTTGCGCTTATCAACTTTTATTTTTTTCTCGCGATTAACTTATTTTCTATAACTTATTAATAAATTCATTACCGGCTAATATTTCCAGCATCCGAATTTTATTTTCATTTCGCGAATTCTTGCTGTCGCTTTTGTGCATTTGTTTAAATTTAAATAAAATCAAAACTTACAGCAATACTTGCGTTAGCGGTGTTGTTGTTTTGTTTATCTCTTTTTGCTTTTGTGTCGTTACCGTTTTAACTAACTCTCGCGCTCTTGCGTACAAATTGTTATTGCATGTGTTCAATTTGACGCGCTCTCCCGCTCTTTCCTATTCTTGTTTGATTTGCGCTCTCGTCTTTTGCCTACCCGCGACTCTGTGATACGTGTTTTTGTTTTTGTGTATTTTTTGTAATTTCTTTTCTTTAGTTGTGAAGGCTTACTCTGCACATTAACCCTTGTGTCAGAACTGGTCAGTATATTCTTATACACAGATTTTTAACATTTAGAATTTTTATTTTTTTGTATTTTCCTTTTTTAATTAAATTAATTAAATTTTGATAAAATGGTTGTCTGCTCAAAAAATAATTGCATAGTGGCCACTCATCCGGTTGACTCCCATGATTATATTCTTTGTTGGCTGTGTGACAATGCGGTTCACGTTAAGTGTGCAGGTTACACAGGCAGAATCAAGGAGTCTATTGCTAAAGGCGGTGGCTTAAAATATGGATGTGATGCTTGCCGTGGGGTCGAGAATGAGATGCGCTCTTTCATGAGGCGGACTAGAGATAGTTTTGACACTTTAAGGGCAGGTTTTAATAAACTCCAAGCGGAGTTTAATGCGGTGGAGACTCAGTTCAGGAGTTTATCGCTTATGAATGAGTCTCCGAAACGTAAAAGGACCAGTCCTTGGGGTGTTTCAGTATCTGTAGATCCGCCAGCGTCTCTTATCGTCCCCGACCGGTCTAATGCACCGTCCACTCCTAATGTACAGCAGTTGATATCGTTTAAGAGCCCGGTTGTGAATGCTATTAGTAAGGAATTACCGGTATCACCTGGGAATGATCTCTTAAAAACGATGCCTATTGTAGTGTCCGATGTGTCCGGGCAATTACCCATTCCAATGGAAATTGCCGATAGTTCCAAAAGTATTGAGGGCCCCGTAAACAAGTTGACTGCCGCAGTGGGTGACTTGTCCAACGTTACTGCTACGGCTGATGCTTCGGGACCGCGGCCTCTCGTTGGCATACCACCAAAGAAACATATATTTGTTTCTAGGCTAGACCCTGTTGTCACATCTGATGATGTAATAGCCTATATTCGGAAGAAAGTTAACGTCTCGAATATTGCGGTGGAGAAGTTTAAATTTTCTTATTCTCGGGACATTTCGTCCTTTAAAATTAGTGTTTCTCCCAATATTTTCGACACTATATGTCGAGAAGATTTTTGGCCGAAACATATAATAGTTAAGGAATATACTGTAAGAAAGAAAAATCGGCAACCGATTCGCTTGCCAACAACAACAACTAATACTATTCCTGCCACATCAGCATCTGCTGGTGTGTCAAAAAACTAGCTTCGTCCCTTAACCTGGGTTACCAGAACGTTAGAGGACTGAAATCCAAACTTCCTAATCTCTATGTAGATAGTCTTTCTTTTGAGCATAACATTCTAGCTTTTACAGAGACGTGGCTTAAACCTGACATTGCTGATGCATCGGTGTTTTCCACAAACTTTTCTATATTCAGACGTGACCGGATTTCTCGCGTAGGCGGGGGCGTTCTAATAGCTGTTGATGCTGCTTTATCATCTGAAATGATTCAATTTTCTAGTACCCAGGAGATTGAGTTTGTCGGTGTTAAAGTAAATTTTAAATCTTTTAATGCTTTTATTACTTGTTCCTATATTCCACCATTGTCAGACATGGTGGTATATTTAAATCATTTAGAGGCAATTCAGTTTGTCTCCTCTTTAGTTTCCAGTCAAGACATGCTCATAGTTGTAGGTGATTTTAATTTACCCGCTTTAGTATGGTCACTAACAGATGAATCTACCATGTTGCTGCCCTCTTTGTCACATGACTTTATTGACGGCCTTCTAGGCTTATCTTTATCCCAAGTCAATCCTGTCTTAAATTCTAATGGAAAATCGTTAGATCTTATTTTTGTAGAGGATACTTCTTATTGTGAGGTTTCTAGGATCGAACCATTTGTTCTTCCAGAAGACAAATTTCATCCTACATTAAATTTAAAAATTGATCTGCCCTTGCTTTCACCATTACTTGGTTCAAATGAGTTTCCTTTAACTAGGTGCTTTCGTAAGACCGACTTTGTCACCCTTAACGAAAACATTACTAATACCGATTGGTCTTATCTGTACAATTGTAGAGATATGAACTCAGCTGTTCGTTTTTTCTATGATACTCTGAATTCACTCTTTGATATTTGTGTGCCTCTTGGTAGGCTGGAGCGGCTTAACAAACCTCCCTGGTTCTCTCGTGAGTTATCCAATTTGAAAAATGTGAAAACACGATATTATAAGAAGTTTCAAAAAACACGTCGTTCATCAGATTATGCTCTGTATACAGTCGCTCGTTCAAAATTCATGATGCTTAATACACAATGCTATAAGGATTATCTTCAGCGGTGTAAGCTTCAGTTTTCTTCTGACCCTAAACAATTTTATAATTTTGTCAATTCTAAACGTAAGACCTCCGTGCACCCATCTTTTTTGTCTTTTCAAAATAAAAAAGCGAGCACTGATCAGGCAATTGCCGATATGTTTGCGAGTTTTTTCAAAACAACTTATTCCTCAACGGAATATCGAGCAAGTCCGTATCCTTATCATTTAAAAAAGGCTAATTGCATTTTCAATCCAGTGTTTGATGAAAGTTCTATTCTTAGCGAACTTAAATCAGTTAAACCCGTTTATTCTCCGGGGCCAGATGGTCTTCCTGGATGTGTACTCAGGTTCTGTGCAAACGCTTTATGCAAACCCATTTTAAAATTGTTTCTATTGTCTGTCGAATCTTCCTCTTTTCCATCTATTTGGAAGGAGTCGTATATCATACCTCTGCATAAAAATGGCAAAAAGTCCGAAGCCTCTAACTATAGAGGTATCTCAAAATTGTCCGCTATTCCGAAAGCTTTTGAGAAAATTATAACTTCTCAATTGCAACATTTTTGCAGTTCTATTATTTCGCCATCCCAACATGGGTTTGTGAAACGTAGATCTACAACCACTAACCTTTTAGAATTTACATCAATAATTATTAAGGGGTTCAAAAATAGTAAACAATCTGATGTTATATACACTGACTTCAGCAAAGCCTTTGATTCCGTTAATCATACCCTATTACTTTCTAAGCTGAGCGACATTGGGTTTCCACACCTTTTCCTCTCTTGGGTTCGAGAATATTTAACAAATAGAAAACAGAAGGTACTTTTTAAGTCTTCTTTTTCCGATTCCATTCCTGTGACTTCTGGTGTACCTCAAGGTAGTCATCTTGGCCCTCTGCTTTTTACACTATTCATTAACGATCTTCCATCAGTCATTGTTCATTCGCATGTGCTTATGTATGCTGACGATGTCAAGCTTTGTCTTACTTATAAAGATACAGATTCATTTAGTCGGCTACAAGCTGATCTTAATAACTTTCAATCCTGGTGCCAGTTTAATCTACTAAATCTTAACACTACCAAATGTAAGGTAATGACTTTTTTTCGTAACTCTCCTCAACTGGTCACTTATTTTCTAAACAATAGTCCTTTAGAACGTCTAAATAATATGAATGATTTGGGCGTACTTATGGACCATAAGTTAAATTTTAACACCCATATTTCCACCACGGTCGCAAAGGCCATGAGTGTCCTAGGTTTCATTAAAAGATGGTCAAAAGAATTTGATGACCCCTATACAACTAAAGTTCTTTTACTTCGCTTGTCCGTCCTATTTTAGAGTATGGATCTTGCATTTGGTCACCTCAATATGAGTCGCACCAGATTAGACTTGAATCCGTTCAAAAGCAGTTCTTGCTATTTGCTCTTCGTGGCTTAAGCTGGGATCGCAATGTCAATTTGCCTTCGTATTCTAGTAGACTTCTCTTGATTAACCTTCCTTCCCTAACTAACCGTAGAATTATGCTTGGTGTTATTTTTATGCACAAGCTCCTAATTGGTGATATCGACTCGCCTGAGTTATTAGCTCAGGTAAATCTATCGGTACCATGTAGACGGAGTAGACATCCTTTGATCCCTTTATCCCTTAGTCGTTGTTCTTCTAACTATGCCCTGCATGAACCTTTTAGGGTCCTCTGCTCTGATTACAACCTTCTATTCCCTGTAATTGGCTCAGAGCTTTCTATTAATATGATTAAAACTTCTATCCTATCCCATTTAGTTAATAGATAGCTATAGTATTTTTTAGTTATTTGTTTGTCTGTTTATTCTATTGTGTATTTGTCCACGCGATTCGTGCCGTGCGTTATACGGCTGCACCCCTCGGTCGGTCGGGTGGGAGGTGGGCAGCTATCTGCTTGGGCTCGCGCGTAACAGGCTTTGTCCTGGTGTCGTAGGGGGCCACTTGAACGTACTGCGCATAGTATCGTCAACGTCCGCTAAAAAAAAAAAAAAAAAAAAAAAAAAAAAGACAGACACAAAAGAAAATAAATTCTATGCCGATATTATTTTTTCTTCCACCAACACTGTATGTTAACTAAAAAAAAAAACAAATTTTGTAAATATTTTTTTTGTAATTTCGTGTTTGAAAAAGGGTGACAGCATCAAATAGAAACATTACTTGCACATTTGGCTCGATGGCATGGTGCAGAGTCGTCTTGGAAAATTGCATCCGAACTAAACTACAAATGCTCTTTTAATGCCGGGACCAAAAACTCCTTTAGCGGTTGCTCATATTTTTCTCCATTCATTATTCCGTTTAAAAAGTATAATGGACCTCGTGTGTAGTAAGAAAAACATTCCCAGATCATCTGGCTCAGTGTATACTGGACCTTTTTCACGATACTATTTTCCTTATACCTTTCTCCAGAAAATCGGAGTACGAAAAGTTATCGCCGCTCTGCAGGTTAAATCGGCTTTCGTCCGACCACTAAACATCAGCTTTTTTGCAGGACGTCTTCCGTGCAAACCCACTCCTCGCAATCTACGACGCTCTGTTTCGATACTTAGATTTTCTCCATAATGTGTCTAAAGCTCTGCCCTATTAGTATGTGCACTTGTGAACTGATCTTTATGGCTTAACATCTTTATTAAGGCCATCCAACCTATAGGTAGACTTTTCCTAGGGACCAGATCCTATTTTACGATCTAGGACAACGGAAGTTTCATTTTTTTTTTCACAAAACGTATCACATTAGAGCATCCTAGCAATTCGCCTCTAGGTCAGCCCTTCCTCCAGCAATGTGTCAATAACGACTTTCTTTTCAGTACTCAATTGCTTATATCTTAACACCATTTCGCTATTGACTGTCAGAAACAACTGTCTTCCCGTGTAATCACTCGCAAATAACGAAATGTCGATGCCAGCACATCAACAATGCTTTAAAGAGGTAAACTTCCTTTATTTAATTGGAAACCTATCATGAGATTCCCATAAATTTCAAATTATTTGGCAGTGTTGCCAGTGGTGCGGTTTTCATGACCGCCAGTTTATATCGTAGTAGGATATGCGATAAGCTTCTGGCGTGAGTCTCCACCGCGGTAAACTCTGCTTCGAGTTTGTTAAAACCTGCCATCAAAGTGGCAAAGCTATCTCTAGTCCGACTCATAAATGACTGCATCTCATTCTCGACCATCCGGCCTCACATCCATACTTGAAGCCAACACCTTTAGCAAAAGACTCCTTGACGTTCACTTAACGTGAACCGCCTTGTCACACAACCAACAAGAAATACAATCATAAGAGTCAATCGCATGGATGGCAACTATACAATTACTTTTAGAGCAGACAACCATTTCATAATAAAATAATTTAATTTAAGAAAAAAGAATTAATAAAAAAATGTAAAGGTAACAAAATATGTGTATATAAAAGAAATGCATTATTCTTAGTAAGATCAGATACCTATTGTAGCTACATCGAGTGTGCATATCTACCGTTCATTTTCAGACCTTAGACTTTTAAGATAAAACGTTTTTACACTTTGATGGCTATGGGTAAGGAAAGAGTTACCAAAACAGTTGCAAGGGTATACAAACTTTGACGCGGTCGAAGTCCGGCCCTCTGGTTTTGTTATATCAAGCACACATATATTGAAATGGTATATTAACGTCGCCAAAATGTACGTAACAGGCAGAAGGAAGCTTTTCCGACCCCCCAAAAGTATATACACATATTCTAGATCAGAATCAACAGCCTAATCGATGTAAACATGTCCGCCTGTTCGTCCGTCCGTCCGTCTGTGTGAACAACTAGATGTTAGTATTTAGACTCGTGTAATATGTAAAGCGATCAAGTTTATATAAAATTTGGGCACCCCTCATTCCACCGCCGCAATTTAAACAAAACTTTAGCTAATGCAATTAAATTTGGCACTTAACACTGTCATCAATATCAAAAATACCAAATTTGATCAAAGTAGGACTGAAACTAGCCAAGTTATACATATGTATGTATGTATAAACGTTTATCACTATATGGGCCATGAGGACGAAAGTGGCAATGAATTGGTGGCGGTGCTAGAGTGCTTCTGTGTTTGTAAAAGTAAGCGAGATAGTGAGATATGCTTGCTAATTGGCAGCATGGAAACAGAGAAAATTTCAAAATAATATGAAAAAATATTATTTATACATATAATCTTCTTCTTTTTAATATACATATGTATATAAATCTCGTGTCACAATGTTTCTCCTCAATAGACTTATAAACCACTTAACCGATTACAATAAAATTCGCCCACCATGTGCATTTCGATCTAACTTATTGCTAATTATTTGTTTGGAATGCAAAACAAACCGATCACCTCTGTGGCGTTGCCATTTAGTTCATTCTTTTTTCAGCTGGTTACCTAAATTTCGATTGTCACTTTAGCAAATATCGATAAGAACAACAAAAATACTAAAAAAAAACAAAATCAGTTGAATTTTAAAATAACTGAAATTCCTGTACATTACTCGACAAACACACATATAAACAAATTGATTGAAATTGAAAAAACAGACAATCCGACAATACCATAAGTCAAGTTGGCGATCCTTCGACCAGTTGCTTGCAATTATTTTGACGAAATCTTATCCCTCGCAAGCACAAACTTTGTGGGAAAAATATAATAATAATCAATAGATAGCGCTGCTATGGTAAATCTAAGAACAAATTTGAGTTTCTTTAAGACTATAATAGCTAAAGCCTTAAAATTTGATATGATTAATCCTTTAGTAAGCGCGCAGCCATTTGGTGCTAGAAAATTTTGCCAGGCCCTCTCCGCCCGCGTAATTGAAACGAAACCGATTTCCTTAAAGACTATAATAGTTAGAGACACCAAAATTGGTATGTATATTTGCTTAATAAATGCGCATTCCGTAATTTTCTACCTTGTCAATCAAATTTGGCACACTTGAATTTGATTAAAATCGGACTAAAATAGCCAAGTTATGCATATAAACGTTTTTCCAGTTGGCCGTTGGCTGGTGGGGGCGCTAGAGTGCTCGCAAGCTTGCGTGAACGAGATACTAACAATGCTTCTAAAAAGCATGTGAAAATGCATTTGTTCTTATATATAGACGTAGTCGTACTTATATGAGCACTCTTTTTTCTTTAATATAGAAGTAGTCGTACAACGCTCAGTACGAACAAGTGGCCCATATGACACCAGGCCCCGGCCTGTTACTAATGACCCTAAGTAATATTAATGTTACAACCTCTACCCACTCCGACCTAAGAGCATAGGCGTATTACATATATAAACATAAAATTAAACTAAAGAAATAGAAAATATTAGATGTAATAAGATAATAGGTTACATATAAAAAGAAAACAGGATAAGTTAAAATAAAGAAGATTACATCTAATTACGAGCGAGGAAGGGCACGATCGCAGTTTTTATAACCGGAAGCGATGTTTCGGAACCGATAACGTGCCAAAGTCTGTTGTAGTCACTACATAGTATACGAAAAGGTTCATGCAGAGAAAAGTTAGTTGTGCAAGTGGGAAGTATAAGCAGTGTGAAATTGCGGGTCCTTCTAGATGGAATAGAAGCGTTAATTTGGCTCAACAGCTCGGAAGAGTCAATCTCACCATTCAAAAGTTTGTAACGAAAAGTTACACCAAGCATAGTTCTGGGATTAGTTAAAGAAGGAAGGTTAATTAACTGAAGTCGACTACAATAAGATGGAAGTTGTACAGTTGGATCCCAGCGCAAATCACGAAAGGCAAAGAGTAAAAACTGTTTTTGTACAGATTCTAATTTGTTTTGATAAAACTCATATTGAGGAGACCAAACACAAGATCTATACTCTAAAATGGGGCGGACTAAAGAAGTAAAAAGTATTTTGGTAGTAAATGGTAGTAAATGGTAGCGGTTGCTCATATTTTTCTCCATTCATTATTCCGTTTAAAAAGTATAATGGACCTCGTGTGTAGTAAGAAAAACATTCCCAGATCATCTGGCTCAGTGTATACTGGACCTTTTTCACGATACTATTTTCCTTATACCTTTCTCCAGAAAATCGGAGTACGAAAAGTTATCGCCGCTCTGCAGGTTAAATCGGCTTTCGTCCGACCACTAAACATCAGCTTTTTTGCAGGACGTCTTCCGTGCAAACCCACTCCTCGCAATCTACGACGCTCTGTTTCGATACTTAGATTTTCTCCATAATGTGTCTAAAGCTCTGCCCTATTAGTATGTGCACTTGTGAACTGATCTTTATGGCTTAACATCTTTATTAAGGCCATCCAACCTATAGGTAGACTTTTCCTAGGGACCAGATCCTATTTTACGATCTAGGACAACGGAAGTTTCATTTTTTTTTCACAAAACGTATCACATTAGAGCATCCTAGCAATTCGCCTCTAGGTCAGCCCTTCCTCCAGCAATGTGTCAATAACGACTTTCTTTTCAGTACTCAATTGCTTATATCTTAACACCATTTCGCTATTGACTGTCAGAAACAACTGTCTTCCCGTGTAATCACTCGCAAATAACGAAATGTCGATGCCAGCACATCAACAATGCTTTAAAGAGGTAAACTTCCTTTATTTAATTGGAAACCTATCATGAGATTCCCATAAATTTCAAATTATTTGGCAGTGTTGCCAGTGGTGCGGTTTTCATGACCGCCAGTTTATATCGTAGTAGGATATGCGATAAGCTTCTGGCGTGAGTCTCCACCGCGGTAAACTCTGCTTCGAGTTTGTTAAAACCTGCCATCAAAGTGGCAAAGCTATCTCTAGTCCGACTCATAAATGACTGCATCTCATTCTCGACCATCCGGCCTCACATCCATACTTGAAGCCAACACCTTTAGCAAAAGACTCCTTGACGTTCACTTAACGTGAACCGCCTTGTCACACAACCAACAAGAAATACAATCATAAGAGTCAATCGCATGGATGGCAACTATACAATTACTTTTAGAGCAGACAACCATTTCATAATAAAATAATTTAATTTAAGAAAAAAGAATTAATAAAAAAATGTAAAGGTAACAAAATATGTGTATATAAAAGAAATGCATTATTCTTAGTAAGATCAGATACCTATTGTAGCTACATCGAGTGTGCATATCTACCGTTCATTTTCAGACCTTAGACTTTTAAGATAAAACGTTTTTACACTTTGATGGCTATGGGTAAGGAAAGAGTTACCAAAACAGTTGCAAGGGTATACAAACTTTGACGCGGTCGAAGTCCGGCCCTCTGGTTTTGTTATATCAAGCACACATATATTGAAATGGTATATTAACGTCGCCAAAATGTACGTAACAGGCAGAAGGAAGCTTTTCCGACCCCCAAAAGTATATACACATATTCTAGATCAGAATCAACAGCCTAATCGATGTAAACATGTCCGCCTGTTCGTCCGTCCGTCCGTCTGTGTGAACAACTAGATGTTAGTATTTAGACTCGTGTAATATCTAAAGCGATCAAGTTTATATAAAATTTGGGCACCCCTCATTCCACCGCCGCAATTTAAACAAAACTTTAGCTAATGCAATTAAATTTGGCACTTAACACTGTCATCAATATCAAAAATACCAAATTTGATCAAAGTAGGACTGAAACTAGCCAAGTTATACATATGTATGTATAAACGTTTATCACTATATGGGCCATGAGGACGAAAGTGGCAATGAATTGGTGGCGGTGCTAGAGTGCTTCTGTGTTTGTAAAAGTAAGCGAGATAGTGAGATATGCTTGCTAATTGGCAGCATGGAAACAGAGAAAATTTCAAAATAATATGAAAAAATATTATTTATACATATAATCTTCTTCTTTTTAATATACATATGTATATAAATCTCGTGTCACAATGTTTCTCCTCAATAGACTTATAAACCACTTAACCGATTACAATAAAATTCGCCCACCATGTGCATTTCGATCTAACTTATTGCTAATTATTTGTTTGGAATGCAAAACAAACCGATCACCTCTGTGGCGTTGCCATTTAGTTCATTCTTTTTTCAGCTGGTTACCTAAATTTCGATTGTCACTTTAGCAAATATCGATAAGAACAACAAAAATACTAAAAAAAACAAAATCAGTTGAATTTTAAAATAACTGAAATTCCTGTACATTACTCGACAAACACACATATAAACAAATTGATTGAAATTGAAAAAACAGACAATCCGACAATACCATAAGTCAAGTTGGCGATCCTTCGACCAGTTGCTTGCAATTATTTTGACGAAATCTTATCCCTCGCAAGCACAAACTTTGTGGGAAAAATATAATAATAATCAATAGATAGCGCTGCTATGGTAAATCTAAGAACAAATTTGAGTTTCTTTAAGACTATAATAGCTAAAGCCTTAAAATTTGATATGATTAATCCTTTAGTAAGCGCGCAGCCATTTGTTGCTAGAAAATTTTGCCAGGCCCTCTCCGCCCGCGTAATTGAAACGAAACCGATTTCCTTAAAGACTATAATAGTTAGAGACACCAAAATTGGTATGTATATTTGCTTAATAAATGCGCATTCCGTAATTTTCTACCTTGTCAATCAAATTTGGCACACTTGAATTTGATTAAAATCGGACTAAAATAGCCAAGTTATGCATATAAACGTTTTTCCAGTTGGCCGTTGGCTGGTGGGGGCGCTAGAGTGCTCGCAAGCTTGCGTGAACGAGATACTAACAATGCTTCTAAAAAGCATGTGAAAATGCATTTGTTCTTATATATAGACGTAGTCGTACTTATATGAGCACTCTTTTTTCTTTAATATAGAAGTAGTCGTACAACGCTCAGTACGAACAAGTGGCCCATATGACACCAGGCCCGGGCCTGTTACTAATGACCCTAAGTAATATTAATGTTACAACCTCTACCCACTCCGACCTAAGAGCATAGGCGTATTACATATATAAACATAAAATTAAACTAAAGAAATAGAAAATATTAGATGTAATAAGATAATAGGTTACATATAAAAAGAAAACAGGATAAGTTAAAATAAAGAAGATTACATCTAATTACGAGCGAGGAAGGGCACGATCGCAGTTTTTATAACCGGAAGCGATGTTTCGGAACCGATAACGTGCCAAAGTCTGTTGTAGTCACTACATAGTATACGAAAAGGTTCATGCAGAGAAAAGTTAGTTGTGCAAGTGGGAAGTATAAGCAGTGTGAAATTGCGGGTCCTTCTAGATGGAATAGAAGCGTTAATTTGGCTCAACAGCTCGGAAGAGTCAATCTCACCATTCAAAAGTTTGTAACGAAAAGTTACACCAAGCATAGTTCTGGGATTAGTTAAAGAAGGAAGGTTAATTAACTGAAGTCGACTACAATAAGATGGAAGTTGTACAGTTGGATCCCAGCGCAAATCACGAAAGGCAAAGAGTAAAAACTGTTTTTGTACAGATTCTAATTTGTTTTGATAAAACTCATATTGAGGAGACCAAACACAAGATCTATACTCTAAAATGGGGCGGACTAAAGAAGTAAAAAGTATTTTGGTAGTAAATGGATCCTTGAACTCCTCCGACCAGCGCTTTATAAAGCCAAGAACACTCTTAGCAGTAGTCGATATATGCTGACTAAGTTTGTGGTCTATTAAAATGCCCAAATCTTTTACAACCAATGAAGTATTATTAATTCTTTCTAACGGGAAATTATTTAAAAAATAATTCGTTAATTGGGGAGAACCTCTACAAAAAGACATAATTTTGCACTTAGAACAGTTACCGATAACAACTTAGCCCTACACCACCCCTGAAAAGCATTCAAGTCAGCTTGACATGAGAGAGAGTCTACGATGCGATTTGCGATTTTTACATCATCGGCATACATAAGAACTCTGGAATTTAAAAGAACGGTGGGGAGATCATTAATAAAAATGGTGAATAGTAATGGGCCAAGGTGACTGTCCTGTGGGACTACCGATTCAACACAAGTGATCTTAGAAAGAGAGGACCTAAAAAGAACCCTCTGCCTCATATTGCTTAGATATTGTGAAATCCAAGCAAACAGAGCTTCCGGAAAGCCAACTAAATTTAGCTTATGTAATAAGAAGGCATTGTTTAAGAATAAACATCGTGTTCATCTGAGCTGGCTTCATCAAATCAGATGCACCAATGAAATATACAATTCGAAACAGAACCATAAACAAAAGTAAGTCATAAAATTCATATGACAATTATTGCTTAATACCAAACAAAACATGCATCCACACTTTGTAGAAAACACTTAAGATTATAACAGCGGCGCGGTATCAAGTAACCAGCGCTGAGCATGAAATATAAACAATCTTCAACCCCCGAAAACGTGGGGCATTAGAATAAGTATTTTTAAGAACAATTGTCGCTTCTTAGAGTTTAAGAGTTTTTCAATAAAATCAGTTCATATTTTGAATTCAACGAATGAAGAATCGAATCGAAAGCCTTACTGAAATCTTAAATCTTCTTAAAACATTGGATTACAAAAGATGTAAACTATAAATGGTTAGTTGTGGTAGACCTATTCTTGACAAACCCATGCTGGTATGGCGAAAAAATAGATTTACATAAATGCTGTAGATTTACAAACAGCTTAGGTATCGCAGACAATTTAGAAATTCCTCTGTAATTAGTGACGTCGGATTTATTGCCACATTTGTGAAGAGGTAAAATAAACGAATCCTTCCATATGATTGGAAACTCGGACAGTGTAACGGACAACTCAAATCTGACTAGAGTTGTACTTAGTGGATGTGTACGTAGTCGAGAAGAAGTTAGCAAATAAATTAGAAATAGATTGATCAGAAGAGGTCGAAACATTATTAAAAACTGCAAACGTTGGCAGGGAGATAGAATTTCGCTTTGACTTAACGAAACTATAGAACTCTTTAGGATTTTCGGAGAATTGCAACTTGCAACGTTGTAAGTAATTATTGTAGCATTTAAAATTAGAAACAATAAAATTCGATTTAGCAACCAAGTAACGAGAAAGATCCGATGATAGACGCGTGACTTTATACTTTTTGTAATACCTAGACTTAAGATTCTTCAGCTTTGACAGCTCACGCGTAAACCATGGTGATTTTTGCGTCACCACAGGAGACTCTAGGGGTACACAGTCATTAAAGATTGAGTCAACAGTGGTATAAAATAATGAAATGGCGGAATTCATATCCGTACAAGTGTATAAATTAGTCCAATCGGTATTAAGAAAGGCATTGTTTAGTGCGACAAAGTCAGTCTTCCGAAAAAATCGGGTGCGTACCGTAGGATCACACTCGGAGATGGGCTCGCGGCTGGGAAACTCAATAGATAACTCTAAAGTTGGATGAAAACTATCCTCTGGTAACTCCATTGGACTAGTTCTAGATACTTCACAAAAACTAGGATCAGAAGTAAAAATCAGATCCAGAAATCTGCCAGACGTATTAGAAATCGAATTCAGCTGGTGGACCAACGAAAGCTCAAGCAGACCATCAACAAAATCGTGACACCCAGAGGGCAGCAACGTTTTGCTACCATTAAGTGTTGACCAAGTTATAGTAGGCAGGTTAAAGTCCCCAAGGACAATTAATGAGTCTCTGTCAGAAAGTAGTTCAAGTACAAATTTAATAGATTCTAAGTGTAGTAAGTAGGTTGGCCATTTCCATTGGGGCGGAATGTAAGAAAAGGTAACAAAAATGGAAAAACGAGTAAAAGATACCTTAACGTATATAAATTAGATACTACTTAAGACAGGTATTGTTATCAGACCCGATGATAGGGTGGAATCTACAGCAATAAGGACTCCACCATCCCTACGATCAGTACGATCACGTCTAAAAATATTGAAATTAGAGGGTAAAACTGTGGTTTTAACCAAGTCTCAGTAAAGACAATTAGGTCAAAATTAAAAAACAGACTATCTACAAAGAGTTTAGTATGTTTAGTATTAAGGCCACTGACATTCTTGTAGCCGACAGAGAAGGAAGTTGTTAGTTTTTTGATAAAGTAGAAGAAGGGATAGATAAGGAAGGAGTGGGAATAGATGAAGAAGAAAGAGGAATAGATGGTGAAGGAATCCTTGTTTGGCTCCTTGACAATTAAGCTTTTCGGTCAAAAGCTGGAACAGTCAAAGAACTCAATTGGAACACTGGTTTTTACTTTTCTATGGATATATTGGAGACATTCAGTTTAGCCCGAATGTGGGCCATGACATCATCCGATGTATCATCAGGGAGAAGTCTCGAAACAAAAATGTGTTTTTTAGGTGGCACTCCCACCAATGCTTTCGGCATTCCAGGTATTGCATCAGCTACCGCATTAATTGTAGCATCAGTTGCAACATGTGGCACTCCGGCATTACTATCACTAGAATCTCTGTCGGCAAAATCCATGGGTGTAGATTCTTGCCCAGACAAAACGGACACTTCAGACATCGTCTGCGGAATTGGAGTTTGCATTGGTTGAGAAGGGGTCGGAACCGATATAGATGTGGAGACCGGTGAACGCAAGGATAAATCAGAAGTCTGTTCTCCCGCCTTCTTACGCATTCGAGACTCAGTCAGTAGCGTTAAACTACTAAACTGAGACTCGACAGCTTCAAACTCTTACGAGAGTTTAAGAAAACTGGCAGACAGACTCATCAGGTTATCTTTTGTTTGCCGCATGAAAAGTTCCATTTCATCTTCCACGATCCGTCACATCCCCATTTGAGACCCTTTTTTTTGATCTAAAAGATCCTTTACCCTGCATGTAAAGCCGGCGCACTTAACATGTACTGTACTTTTACACAACCAACAGTAAATAAAACTATTCAGGGGTGGGGCGGGCTGCAAACAACTTTTTAACCGAACAGACAGGCATTATGAGGTAATAAGAAAAATTAGTTACCAAATAAATAAAAATGAGAAACGTTTTGGTATTAAAATATATAACTCACTCTAAGGTCCTGAAATAATAAGAAAGGGAGATTTTGCACAAGGGTTAAAAGAGAAAGAGAGCACTAACTAAAAGATATAGAGTCTAAATTACAGACACACAACAGACTGCAGTATGAGCGCAAATAACGGCGACGAGTGAAACGAAAACGAGCGCGAGCGCAGAAGCTAGAAATCACAATAACAAAAACACTGCAACAATAACTCAAAGAAATTGCAAGACAACAACAAATGAGCGTTGCTTGTGATTTGCAAGAAAGAGAAAAAATGAGATTAAGGTGGTAGAGAGAGGAAGAAAAGGAAAAATAACCAACAAAGGTTATAAACAAAAATTAAAGTTGTTAAAAATTATCAATTATTAGAAAGCAAGCCGCTTTTACACATCCTGTAGGTACAGCTGCTGTAATTTGCTTTGACATTTTTATTCCAAAAAACCCCTTTTTCTATATGGTACAAAATACCATGTATGAAATAACAGGTCTTAAACTTACTTTGTTAAGGGCAAAGCTCCTACACTAATTCTTCATAGCGCCTAAGAGTATGCACAAAAGGTGGTCTTCAGTGTTGTAGGCTTTACCAACTTTTTTCGCTTCATTTAGTTGCTGCAATTCCCAACTATTCTAGCGTTGAAGACATGGTATGACTATTGCGATTCCGGAGTTCTTTAGCCAAGTCTGCTGATGATAGAACTTGGTAGTTCTTGAAATCGCTATACAGACAACTTGCTCACCTTTTTGTGTTGCCTTTGAAATAATCTTCTTTTGGAAAATTGACGTCGAGCCGGCTAAATTGCAAGATTTTTATTTTTCTTTTACGATCAATTTTTTTCTTTCAATTCGTTACGTGTCTCAATCGCAAAACTGGTATAACTTAGTTAGACCTTGTGGTAAATGAATAGCTCTCAATTTTTCCAATGCTTCTGACGAAGTTGTGCAAGAACTTATAATAGGGGTAGACACGCATGCAATCAAAAATGAGGCTCTGCATTTGTGTGTGTCGCAACAAACATGAAGTACAAAAATTTTTCTTGCTTTACACTAAAAGAACTGTTTAGCTAAAATAATTAGATTAAAATGTTTCGAAAAATGTTTAAATGCATTATATTTCGCCCAAGAAAGTAATGTAAAATTATTATTTAATCTATTATAACCAGTTTTAAACGATTTTTATAGCAAATAACGCATTGCACATCAAATCCAAATTTTCAATAAAGAAAAAAATAAATTTTTTCATTTGTCAAAAAACGTTTTTTTATGTGTACGTTGGACATGTGGACTAATATTTTTTTTGAGAAAAAAATTTTTTTGAAAAGCACGGGTCAGAGACGGCAGCGCTGCGGCAGAACTAGGCCCTAGTCCGGGAAATGGGCCGTGCCGTCCACTCCCTTATATGCATCAACTGCGTTGGCTTCACCTTCAGTATTAAACTTACCAAAATATTTTGATATTTTTTATCCCACTGTTGTACAACCGCTTTTTCTCACTTACGACACTGCGCATGGATAATCACCACAAATTATAGTTTTCATCGTCTAGTTTGTCTATTTGTATGTTCAGATCAGCCATTATTGGTTCTCTCCTGACGTTTTCTAGCTTATCACAATTCATTTGGGATTATCTGGCCTGGGATATTTAAATTAATGAAGTTCCTGTTGAATTGTTGAAGGTTTACTTTTAACAAAATATTTCAAAGCTACCTGAAAGAACAAGTCACTAGCTATAGTAGAATTTGTTAACACCTACTCTAAAGTCGGAAAAAGTCTGGCCAGACCCAGGTGCTCAAAGCCAGTATAGTTGTTTGGAAAGCCGGTTTTAATTTTCGGGACCATCCGTCCGTCCGTCTGTATGAACTATATCGTACAGTACAGTAGCGTGCAAAAGTGAAACAAAATATTTTTTATATATATTTCTTACACATATGTGACCAAAAAAGCATATATAGGACATTAAAATTCTTTTAGCATAAGGACATGAAAACTAAAAACCTAACTAGCATGTACTCACTCTGGCTCTATTTGAAAATCAGTTATATCTAACGAATTACCCGATATTTAAAAAAAAAACTTAACTCAAAGGATAAACCACCAAACTTTCAAAGTTTTTTCAAAGAATTTTTGCGTCAGCAGCAGTTATAAATGTTGTAATAAAAAAAATCACCGGGATCCATCCACTGAATAAAAACCGTTTATAAGGAGAGCTTAATAGTTTGTATAAAAATTTAAGGCAGTATCCTGACAAATTTTTCAAATATACTCGAATGTCGATCAATACATTCGATTATATTTTGACGAAGATTCATTCAAAACTGGAAAACTGTTTTTTAAGCTCAGAACGCAACGAAAACACACGTATAACAACAGCTGGATGAAGCGATAAAGCGATTCAGAATCGCTTTCTCGCAACTCGCTTCAACTTGTCGCTTTGGCTCTCTTCTCGCTTCGCTTGCACTCTGACATGCATTCAACGATTACATATATATTCGAATGCAGAGCTTTCTCGCTCATTATCGCTCAATATTATCGCATCGCATCGCTTATCGCGGCCACTCTTACATCAGCCTTAGGCAACAAAATGTACTACACCAGCAACTAACAAGCCCGTATTCAGATATAAATGAATCACCCGAATCACCACTTTTCAACACCTCAAAAAATTTAATATATCGACTTGGAAGAAAAAAATACATTCTGGTCTGTTTAAGAAAAGCGCAACTATTGACCAAGAACTGCCAAGGAACACGAAGGATGGACTATTTATGGTTTGGAAACGGTGATTTGGTCAATAATGGACACTGTTTTACTCAAACAAATTTAATTCATTTCTGAATCACCATCATGATTAAATTCAACCGCCGCCGCGTGCAGACGTGTTTTTTAATGCACTTTGCAAAATTTAGTGTAAAAAATAAAAAGACCGCGTTTGCAAAAATTGTGTAGGGCTCTCAGTCGCCTCAGAGACGCCTATTTACAATCATATTGCTATTAGTTTGTTCTAATAGCAATAAATACTAAGTTGAAACAACAAACTGAGCACTTTTTTTGGAAAAGCCATGTCCACCAATTCGGGCCCAAGCTATCTCGATCCCCACCAGCAACAGCTTCAAGAACTACTTGTACAACAACAACGTGAGCGTCGCCTCTCGGTCCAACGCAACAACGCGTACTTTTCGGTGGTGTCGCCGACCCCACTAAATGCTACCGTAAGCAATAACACCGAAAGTGCAAGCCACTCAGCAATCAACAGCAATTTACCGTGGAGAGAGCAGTGTGCTTCTCCATCAATATCGATAACTGGGTCACCGATTGCACCGACCAGCACCGTCAGCTCGTTGATAGCAACTACTGCAACGTCTGCCGAACGACCTGCCTCAAGCTGTCAACGACAAGTCGCCCAGAGTCAGCCACGACAAGAAACCCAACGCCTTCTGTCCAAACTGGAATGGATAGATATATTAAAATAACTAAGCGGAAGCTAAGCCCGCAAAAAGAAAAAAAATACGCCAAAAATAACCAAAACAAATGAACGAGTAGCACTTCTAAGCGGGAATCGTTTTAAAATTCTTGCCGATCAGCAAGACGATCACGCCGGCGCTGTAGATAAAGTTAAATCGGCTAGACCACCCCCCTTATACATCCGTGGAGCCAACTGCAGCGTCCTGATTTCGAAGCTAGTAGAAACAGTAGGGGCAAATAACTTTGTTGTAACCCCTCTCAACAGGGGTAACATAAAAGAAATTAAATGTCAAACCCAAACTGAGGACAACTTCCGCATCATCGAAAAGTACCTCCGTAATGCTAACATCAACTTGTATACCTACCAACTAAAAAGCATTAAAGGGCTCCATGTTGTGTTAAAAGGGGATCGAGCCATCGGTCCCACCTCAAGAAATAGCAGACGCATTGGCCGAAAAAGGGTTTGCGGTTAAGTCCGTTGTCAACATCATCAACAGGAATAAAGTCGCACAGCCGTTCTTTGAAATCGAGCTCCAACCAGATGCAAAGCGGTCGAAGCCAAATGAAGTGCATCCAATCTACAACCTTCAGCTCCTATTGCACAGAAGAATCACAGTAAAGGAGCCCCATAAGAGATACCAACCACCGCAGTGTAAAAACTGCCAGGAATACAACCACACCTCTAACAATTGCCATCTTAGGTCAGTGTGTGTTGGCTGCGGCGAACATCATAAAGATGGCATTTGCCCCAGGAACAGAAACAACGTCGCACTAAGACTAAGCAGTAACTGTGGAGGGAACCACACAGCCAACTACAGAGGATGCCCTATCTTCAAGGATCTTAAATCACACCTAAACGGGCGCAAACCCCCAGCTGGACCAAAAATCACCTTCAACGCCTCCAAAACTACACCGGAGGTATTCTTCGCCAAGGCTGTTAGATCATCTAACATGCGTGCTACAACCAATCCTAGTGTATCCTTCGCTAGAGTACTCCGAACTGGACAGACGGAGCCCGCGAAAGAGACCCCGTCACTCCACCATCTACAGAATCCGCAACCTAGCGCTCCAGAACTTGGTCAGCAAACTCCAAGTGGTTTAGAGGCCCTATTGATCTCACTTAATCAAAACATGACCGCTTTTATGACGTTCATGCAAAACTGTATGCAGGAACTGCTGCGGAATCAAAACCTGCTTATCCAGTAGCTTATAGAGAATAAATATTGGCTTCCCTACGTCTATGTCCTTGGAGTGCTAACGGCTTACTATTCCTAGACTCATGTGAAATCGACGTCATGCTGATATCGGAAACACATATAACATCAAAAAATAATTTTCAAATACCAAAATATGCCTTCTACGCAACAAACCATCCAGACGGAAAAGCTCATGGCTGGACTGGTATCCTAATCAAAAACCGTATAAAACACTTGTTCCTCAACAGATTCGAAACACAGCAACTGCTATAACCGTCCAAACCAGCTGCGGCAACACTACGTTGGCTGCCCTGTACTGCCCACCACGCTTCTCAATCTCTGAAAAGGAGTTCACCGGTTTCTTTAACACACTCGGAGAACGCTTCATTGCAGCAGGGGACTATAACGCCAAACATACGCACTGGGGATCTCGCCTGGTAAATCCTAAAGGCAAGCAGATGTACAACACAATAGTCAACCCACTCAATAAGATGGATTGCGTCTCACCGGGTAGACCTACTTATTGGCCCACAGATCCACAGAAAGTGCCTGACTTGATTGATTTCGCAGTAACCAAGGGGATTCCGCGTAATCGGATCACTGCGGAAACACTGCTAGATTTAACCTCCGACCACTCTAGTGCTATTCACACTGTTAACAAGACCTCAAGTAGTTGATGGCCCATATATACTTACAAACAACAAAACAAATTGGCTTAAATTTTAAATGTACATGAGTGCCCACATTGACTGTTCGCCGAAACTGGATGCTGCAGAGGACATTGACATGTGCGTCTCTGCACTTGAGTCGATGATGGGAGCTGCAGCAAAAGTATCTACTCCACATGCCTCTACTTACGCTAAACCTGCTGTCAGGCCTACGAACCGGGGGGTAGAACAATTAGTAACGGAAAAACGACGTCTAAGAAGAGAATGGCAGGTTACTCGATCACCAGCAGCAAAACTTCGCCTAAGGCATGCCAATCGCAACCTCTCCAAGGAGTTAAGACAAGAAGAAACCTGGGCTCAAAGAAAATACATTGAAAAGCTCAGCCCAATCAGCAGTAAACATTCTTTGTGGAATGCCCACTCAACTTTAAGCGCTCCTACAGAGACAGTTTCACCGATAAGGGATCCAACCGGTGGATGGGCCCGCAGTGACGAAGAGAGGGCATCCGTATTTGCCACACATCTTAAAATGGTTTTCCAGCCAAATCCAACATCAAAACCATTTGTACTTCCCCCTTCGAGCACATTAACGGATAGTGAGTACTCGGAACTCCAATCGGATGAGATCACTGCAGTTATTAAAAAACCACATAAAGCCGAACAAAGCCCCTGGCCATGACCCAATCACACCAAAAATGATCCTAGAACTCCCTACCATCGCCATACAATACATCTGCAAAATGTTCAACGCTATAATAAGAATTGGCTACTTCCCAAGAGCATGGAAAAGGTCCACTATCATCATGATTCCTAAAGTGGGAAAGGATAAAACCCAACCATCATCCTATAGGCCAATTAGTTTGCTGCCATGTCTTTCGAAGCTTTTTGAAAAGGTCCTGCAGATTCGTCTAAACTCATTTCTGGTATCGGAGAACACAATCCCTTCACACCAGTTCGGCTTCCGCGAAAAACACGGGACAATTGAACAAATCAATGAAACAAATGAACTAAAAGAATACTGTGCGGCTGTTTTCCTCGATGTTGCCCAGGCTTTCGATAGAGTTTGGCTGGAGGGTCTGACGTTCAAAATCCGTCAAAAACTCCCACAGTACACCAACAAACTCATGGAATCTTACCTTTTTACAATAGGAAATTCGCTGTTAGATGTAATGGCTCCATCTCGGCTGATTTTAGAATCAAAGCTGGTGTACCGCAAGGCAGTGTACTTGGCCCATTGCTCTATCTGCTGTACACTGCAGACTTACCAAAGAGTTTAGGAGTTAGAACGTCCACTTTTACCGATGACACGGCAATCCTCAGTAGATTAAAATGCCCAATACAAGCCTCTAGAAAATTAGAGGAACACGTAAAGGTGGTAGAGGAATCGTTAGCAACCTGGCGTATCCGAGTCAACGAGCAGAAATGCAAACAGAAGAACAACGTACCACTTCATCAAGCCGATGATATCACTTACCTTGGCATCCACATAGACAGAAGGCATCGAGGCAAAAACGTCACAGCTTAAACTGAAAGCGAGTAGCTTACATTGGATCATCAATGCTCGGTCCCCTCTACGTCTGGAGTATAAAGTCCTCCTATACAACTTCGTACTGAAACCCATCTGGACTTACGGTGCCGTACTATGGGGAAATGCAATGTCGACATTATGCAAAGGGCGCAGTCGAAGATTTTAAGATCAATCACTGGGGGTCCGTGGTACATACGGAACGACAACATTCAAAATGATCTAAATATACCTAGCGTAAAATCTGAAATAGGTAGTCAACAACTAAAGTATTCTGCGAAACTGGGTGTACACCCTAATGTTCTTGCCAATTCCCTTACGCGAACTAATAATAGAACTCGTCTTAAAAGAAATGACAGACCAACCCAATAATAAATGATTAGGGCCGCCTGCAATATCCCCTGGATATATCAGATTAAGAAAAATATCTCAAACTTGTTGTTAGGCTCTAATTTAAGAGTAGATTCAACAAAAATATATTAAACGTTAAAAAAAAAAAATTCTGAATCACCACTTTTCAGCACTTTTTTTTTTTGTGATTTTTCACAGTTTTCGTCTGTTGGTGCGTATGCGGTTTACTCAGCCATCTTAAGAGCTATTGGGATGAAAGTTGGTAATTGATCTACTTAAGGGTAAAATAAAGTATGAAAATCATCAGGATCGTATGATAGAGTGGTATATAGCTCTAGAAGAAACATTTTTATAGAAATTGGAGTATATCCATGAATTTTGCCAATATGATAGTTTTTACCAACCTCAGTTTTATAGTTTTTTATAAAACCTCAGATCCCAAAATTTGAATCTGATCGGATAAATGGAACACAAGTGTCAGTCAATATAAAAAAAGTATGCGAACATCTGAAGACATCAAATTTGGTGTATATTGTTTAGTTTGCGCACATAAACTAATTGTTCAAAGTTGTTGCCAATCCGTCTTCCGCACGCGGAATTTACATAAAACTAATTTTCTTAAAAACTACACCAGCTAGAGACATTAATTTTGCTATATGTACTGAATAAGTATGCGTGCAGATTTTGTAAAAAATTCACGCTATTTTCGCCCCCTCAAAGTCACCAAATTTGGTATGTGGTGTAGTATATTCATACCAAAAATCATTTAACACAAAGAGCATGTTCATATATGTATTTATATTTATACATACACATACATATATTGACATAAGCAACAATGCATACACGTAACATGAGCTAGAGCCAAGCCAGCGTGTGAACACTGACCAAGCACTTTGATGCAAGCGCTCCAAATTATATGTATGTATGTAGTGTCATATGGGTACATATGTGCTGAGAGATGGCAGCCCTGGATGCGGTGCAACAATGTGGCATCATCAGTAGTAAGAAGGCAAGAACGAGAGAAGAAACAATAGAGACAAGACGTATAAGCTGAAGATGTACCAAAAGTTGCTTAAGTTGTATTTAAAGTTGTTAAAGTCGTAAAGTTTCTAAAAGTTGTCACCTAAAGTTGTTATGTCAAAGTTCTTATCTCAATTTGTTCAACTGACTATTTAACTATTAATAAACCACAATTATTGTACACACGCAATAATTCTTACATGTATGTACTTACACTCTCCCTCTCTTTGTAGCTGACGCATGAGTCGCAGAATAAGAATATATATGTAAACATAGGTTAAGCAAAGAATATTTTTCTAAATAAAAATCAATCTGAAAACTACAATCAACTGACACTGACGTGTCCGTCTTTACAGTAGACTGTTCCTGTCGACTGTCTTATTAGTCTCTACTTTTGAATCGCTCTTCACAACGGAGCAAAACAAGAATTCCGAAAACTTCGCCCAGCGACCTACGCCAACGAATATAGCCCTTCATATGAACTTTACGAGCTATAGAGAAGCAGTAACTAGCAATATAGCTCCTAAACCAACTCAATCAAGTGATCTTTTCTCCATTAATAAGATAAATACTCTTCTAACGGAAATGATATCGAAGCTTAGCAACTGTTCTAGTAAAGGTGAGCAGTTTCACGTCCTAACACGTTTGGCAGTCAAGTTTGTGTGTCCAAAAAATAACTCTGCAATAAATATTAATATTATGTCATGGAATTCGCGCGCCGTAATCCAAAACAAAGCGAACTATTGAAATTCCTAGAAGACTATATTGTCCAGGTAGCTTTAATTATTGAAACTTGGCTTACACCCAAATTAATAAAATACCCAATTGTTCGACGCACAGAAGCCATAGATGCGGCAGCAGAAGCCGTTATTGTTAGTAATAAACTTAGACACTCACAACTCGCCAGTCTCCACACCCACCTAATAGAAAACGTAGGCAATCAAATCTAAGTACTAATAATAGTCTCAAATTATTTGCTGTATATTTTTCTGGCAACACCACCAAATGATTACCTAGAATATGTAATTTGGTGGGGGATACTAGCCATATGAAACTACTATAACTAGTTCTAATTAAAGTGTCGCAAATCAATGGAAACTATCGGTAATCTTAACTCGCGGCATAGAAACATCATTGGGGAAACATCTTAAATGATCTTTAAACATTACGTAAACTAAATATAATACACCCCAAGGATCCTACTTACATTCCAGCATTCCACCTAAATATGTCATCGACTCTTGACCTCTGCATGTTAAATTCTTATAATCAGTTAATCAGTCTATCAGCAGATCACCTCCAAATTGCCGTCAAATCGTCGAAATTAAAAAGAAAACTGTTCCAGTTTTTAAAAAATCTGACTTACCATTATTTCGGCAAATAGTCAGCGAATCGCTTATCACTCTACCACAGCTTCATAGATTTTATAGTTGATTCAATTACTAGTACCGTGAAGCAAGCCTTCCTAAGAGGTACACCACAGAAATCTGTTGAAGACGTCAAGCTTAAGCTCTCACAGCGCATAACCAATCTTTCAAAAACTAGAATTACGGTTAAAAGACTGTGGATTCAGATTACCCTTATTCGAAGGACGGTATAATCACCTATGTCACACTATTCGTAATGAGAATACCACAGAGGTAACAAAATATATAAAACAATTTATTTCCTGCCTCTATGACTCGGACACACCCTAGGCGACTGGCGAAGAAAAGTGAAACCTTTTAGCAGATTCCTTTGAGCCAAAGCGTAAACTTACCTCTACGTTTTCCGTTGTCCGATCAGGGAACTCTTGATGCAGTCAGCAAATCCTTGGCTAATCTCGTCTTTGACACAAACTGCAGATGATCAAGGTTAAAGCTAGTGAATTGAATGGCATAATAAGTGACATCGAAATTAAGAAATCCTCTGGCCTTGATGGAGTACGAATTAAACTGTTCTTACCCTACCACAAAACTAAAAAACTTTATTAAAAATAGCTTTCACACCAAAAAGTCTGTATGTTTAGTTACATTAGACATCGAGGATGCTTTTGACACTGTTTGGTATTCAGCACTTATTCAAAAGCTTAAGACTCTTGGTATCCCCTCATATCTTTTAAGAACACTTCATAGTTTCCTGAACGATCGTTTTTTCTACACAGTTCTATATTTTAGCCAGCAAAACTAGTGCCATATTCTTTACAAAAAAAAAAAAAAAAAAAGAGTGGGTGGACTCAGTAAAGAAATTAACTTTGACAAAAAACTCACATTTAAATTGCATATTAGACTCTTCATAGATAAAATGAACAAAATTATTTGTACGCACTGATCCACAAAAAAGTCTTAGCTATGTATCGACAACAAATTAATAATTTTCAAAACTATATTCATACCCACTTTACTTTCTGCCTCCTCTACATGGGACACCTGTGCTGCTACTCATATCAAAAGATTGCAGGTGTGCGAAAATGAATTGCTATAGCTAATGTTAAACCTAGCATATTACACTTATACAATTAGCCTTTACGAATTAAAGGAATTAAAACCATTATGCAGTCACTACATTTACTATAACTTTTATATACATATGTGACATAACATCTCTTAAAACCACCTGGATATTTAAGACCATATTATACAAGAAATTTCTATAAAACATTTCTTGTTAGTTCTAGTACTATGCCGTTAAATCTAAGCTAGCTCCCTAAAGTATCTAGATCTTAGTTTATAAATTAGTTTAAGATGTATCAAGGTTTTCCTCCATTTTTCCTTTTTATGAAAACATGTCACCTCCACATATGAATCACTAGACTAAAAACCATCACAAAATCACAACGAATAGCGAATAACGAAACATGTATATTATTGGAAATAAAGCACACATTAAATTGAAAATATTGTTATGCTATATCAAGCGTATTTTAAAACAACTGTTATGATTTTATTGTATTTTTGGGGGTAAATATTCTATTTACACTATATTTCTACCTTCTTTTACCTTTCAAATCGCAGTTTTTGGATATTTGCAAGAATTCTTGATTATCTTAAATTTATATAATAATATGTGTTTCTCAATGGTGACACTATATTTCGCAAATTTACATATTTTAGATATCTGCAAGCACTTTTACTTAATATTGCCATTTTATTAAACAGCCAGATTTGGGCACATTTGTAAAAATTATAAAAAACACTTAAAAGAATTAAGAAACTACCGATCCTTATTTCGCTACTTTATTGATTTGATTACGTTCCTCAAAAATTAGGAATTTCGTTTAATTTCAAGGTTAGATTATATAAAAAACGAGCTTACGATGCAGGGTGAATTTTTGTTTTTTTTTTTTTTAAATATGCATTTGTTTTACTTGGTGAATAAAAACGAAGTCGGAGAGACGACTTACTTACTTAATTTTTTGTATAAATTAGCCACCACATCTTTAATTTTTATTTTCAGGTAATATTGAGTCCATTACCTACGAGAGACAATTCGACATATATTAATGCATCCTTCATCGAAGGATATGACAATACCGAAACATTTATAATCGCACAAGATCCCCTGGATACTACAATAAACGATTTTTGGAGAATGGTCTCGGAGCAGAGTATCTCCACACTGGTGATGATATCGGAGGTAAGTACGAAAGAAAGACTTTGGAGAACCCAAGTCAAATATTTAAAAGATAACGCGTAATTACGCTTGGACATCGACGCGTACACTGTATGTATTCTGCTTGCAGCGATGCCAAGTCGACGTATTTGTACGTAGATCTACGTATTTTGAAGGAGATTACGAATCTACGTACGAAGAGACTAAAACTACGTACCCTTACAAAATATTGGAAAAAAAATTTTAAAACCTAAAATTTTTGGATAATATCAATATATGTATTATGAATTAAATAAAAAAGATGATATGATTTATATTATTGGGTTAGCAGTACTAAATTCGGTTTTCGAAAAATGGAAATTTTAACAAGTGACACCGACGAAGAAGCAAACGTAACTCCAACCAAGAAAAGGAAAGTCCACTACGACGCGAAGTACTCAGTAGCTTGGGAAAAAAAGTCTTTCTGGTTGACGAAAAGCAGTAAGGGTAATGGTTTGTCATATTGGAAATCTTGCAAATCAGACCTCAAATGCTGTTCAGGCAAGAGGGATTTAGAGAAGCATGAAGCTTCTGTTAAGCATAAGAAACCTTCGAGAAGTATGTATAGAGTTGCGTTTTATACTTGTCAAGTTCGTGTCGTGTGTCCACGTGCTTTTTGTGCTCTTTTTATATGTACGTTCGTAGTTTAATTTCCTTTAACAAATTGTTATGTGAAAAATTTAATAACCATTGTGTCATGTTGGTTTTTATATGTTATTTTAATTGTTATTACTTTACTCTTAGGCATCAATCAACCATTTATATTTTATTTATTGCCTGAGGCGTCAACTTCTTCTAAAAATAAGGTTAAATGTGCTGAAATACAGGTGGCTTTCTTTTTGGCAAAAACAATGTTTCCTTTGCTTTGGCGGCAGTATCATGCAATCTTTTGCTAGCGATCCAAAAGTCGTACATCCACTAAAATTTGGACGGACAAAGGCTTAAGCTATAATAACATCGGTAACTGGACAAGTGGCAGAGGACGACTTAATAGAATGGTTAAAATCGAATAAGTTTTCGCTTTTTGTCGATGAAAGTACAAACAGATCTACAACGAATCATCTCGCTCTTATTGCCAGAACTGCAGTGGCATTTAAAGTACAAGATACTTTTTTTGGGGCTTATTGCAGTCACTGACAGCTCTGCCTTAGCATTGCATAATGAATGCAAGAAATTTTTTTCAAGAAAGGGACATACCATGTGAGCAGAACATGATAGGATTTGCTGCAGATGGATGCAATGCAATGTTTGGCCAAAACCCATCTCTTTCGCAACTGCTGAAGAAGGATATTCCGAATTTGTTTTCGATGAAATGTATATGTCACTCATTTCACCTCTGCGCGTCTTATGCTTGCAAAAAATTGCCAAAAAAAAAAGTGGAAGGATTTCCATAAGATGTCTATAACTTTATATCAAAAAGCCCAAAACGTATCGGAGACTATAAGGAGTTTCAGTCTTTCGTTAATGTGAAACCACACAAACTTTTACATATCGGACAAACAAGGTAGCTATCTCTGCTTTAAGTAGTTGAAAGGCTGTTAGAACAACTTCCTGCGTTAAAACTTTACTTTCAAGGAGCTGCATTGAATGACCAGCTAAAATCTGCAGAGCCGATTCTCCAAATGTGCTTAGATTCGACGACAGAAATGTATTTGGAGTTTCTGAAATTTGTGCTGCCCTATTTCAACAATTTAAACAAGGAAATGCAGTCAGAAAGTCCAAAATTGTATTTGTTGTATGAAAATCTTCTTACAGTTTACAAGGCAATAGTTGAGAGCTTTCTAAAATCGGAGTTTTTATTATTACCTGACGAAGAATTACTAAAGATTGATTTCGCTAACGATCAGAACCACTTGACCTTAAAAGATATGTAATTCGGAGGAAACTTGGAACGATATGAAATCATCGAGACTCAAAACTCCTGCCTTCAATTTTATATTGAAAGTTTAAGGCAACTACAAAATCGGTTTTCCTTTGAGGATGAGGAGCTGCAGAAAATGAAAAGTTTACACTTCTTAAATCCAGCGACAATACTCAACAATAGTTTGAAAGCAAAGCTACCATCTATTGCACATTTGGGGCAAATGTTTCCAGGTATGTTTTTTATTGTCTTATGAACAGAATTTTCAATTAGTTCTTATTATTTACAGGATTGTGTTCAAAAGATATGACGGAGCTAGACCGCGAATGCCGACTTCTCCGGAACATGAACTTTCCCTTCAAAGAGGAGGAAGCGGTACCGCCAGACGTCTTTCGGCGTTATGTTTCAAATTCAACCCACATGTTTCCCATCTTGACGGAGTTAACGGAGTGCTAATGTTGAGCGTTTATTTTCAGAAATTAATTTAATTAAGACCAATAACAGAAACAATTTAGACACGGAGACTTTAAAAGGATTGCTTCACACCAAAAGTGGATTAAAAGAAAACTTAGAGCCTTCTGACAAACAACACCTAAAATATTTTAATCAAAACATGTATAAATTTTTGTAAAACATGTACATAAATTAATATTTATAATTTAAACAATGTAATTTGCTTTCTAAAACGACAAAAGAAATTAATAACAACGAAGTACAATACAGTTAATTTAAAAATTTAATGTTTTATTAATTTTTTTTTTTATTGTTTTTAAGCTTTAAAAAAAAGTACGTAGATCTACGTATTTCATCAAAATTGTGCTACGTAAAAATACGTAGATTTTGGAGCCTGGCTACGTATTTCTCAAATTTTGACTTGGCATCGCTGTCTGGTTGTTAAATACTACAACAAAAAAAAAAAAAAAAATAAGAAAACCTATGTCGTCTGATAAGCAGAATGAGAATAAGTCTAAGTATAAGTTATACAGCTGAGAGCAAAAAAAATATAAGTACTCAAGAAGCTCAAAAATACATAATAACTCCTAGGTTCTAGTTCGTTCCGACATTTTTCGGACTGTTAATAGTAATTTTAAAAATTTAAACGAGCACTTTCTTATAATTAGTTGAAAATACAAATTCGTAAGATTAAGATGTATCGACCATCCATTAAGGGGGGTGGGGGGTTTCTACCTTGTGTTTTTTAAAAAATTCTTTTTTTTTTTTGCATTTTAGGATAGATATATGTTTTCAGAATACTGTGCACTGAAATCTTTAAAATTATAAAAATTATCGGTCGTTAAGCGCGGTAAGCGCGCTGGTCCGCACCGCAAATTTACAAACGCATTTATCTCAAAACTACTTTTTAATTTTTGTCCTTTTTTCCCAATCCTGCTACCAGCGTTACAAAAAAAGTCAAGATTAAACAAAAAATTTATTCATTTTTGGATTCAGATAAGAAGAATAAAGTTTTTCCAATAACTGAAAAATTTTATTCATTGATTAATTATACTTTTCTCAAAAAAAAAAAAAAATACTAAAAAGCGCCTTTTCGGCCCAACGAGATGCGCCCCCTTACCGTCTAAATACAAATTTTTGTGTGCATCGGTTCAAAAAGACCTTTTTTTCTCTGCCTAGTCTCTATTTTCTATTATTCTAGTATTCATCTATTATTGATTTTTTAGGGTAGTCTCCTATGTTTTTGGGTCGTGAAAGATCCCTATATCCATGTAAATATAACTTTCGACTTATTCGACCAAATTAGGATGGCAAACTCCGAAGGCTAATTTGTGCGCCGCACAGTGGGCCGTTGTTGATTTTACATTGCAGAAATCATAGCTTCTACACCGATAGAGCGATTTGAAAAATTTAAAAAGAAAATATCTCTAACTGGAGTGGCAAAAGCCCACTCCCAGATCAAGATTCAATCAACGCCCTTAAAGAACAATAAACCACCACCGATTGTGTGCACTGGAATCTCTTCAATCAGAAAACTGCAACAAGTAGTATTACAATCCCTGAAGGACCCAATTCACCCAAAACCTGTGCTCTTTGCATTGAGAACCACTCGGCTGACTACAAAGGATGCTCTACTTATCAAAAGTTCCTTAATCGCAACAGGAATAACAAAAAGATCTCCAATTTCCAACCCTACCGCTGTTCCTTCAGCAGACCAAGTATAACATATGCCCAGGCAACAAGAGGCACACCACCTAAGGAACTGCGCAGCAGTCCGACCAACTGGTGGGAAACTATGCTACGTAATCAGCAAAAACAGATCCAAAAACCACCAAATGCAACTGAATGCCACAAGCTGAAGAGCAATCCTACAAGATTACAGTCCTGGTGAATACCATTTCAAAATTTTATAAAATATAATGTCTTTCAGAATATGTATTTGGAACGCAAATGGCCTTTATAACAAAGCCCCATAATTAACTACTTTCCTTTAACTACGACATGTACATATAATGCTAATATCAGAGACTTTTGAATGCGCTCAGTTAAATCCAACCTCAAACATAGGCTCAATTCAAATTGGCGCCATCTATCTTCCCCCAAACACAAATATTTCCCATCAGGATCTTGAGGGCATACTTAATGACAGATCACCATCACCTAAAACCTTAATTGATTGGTAATTGGTGTGCCAGACACTCTTTTAGGGTGATTCACAAAAAAACGCCCGTGGTAAGCAGTTATTTGATGCTACAATTAATACCAGATTCAATATATTGGCTTCTGGAGGTCCAACTTTCTTTGCGCTGGATGCCACGAGAAACACTTCTGCTGTTGATTTCGCACTTTATCGTGGTATTCCAGATGAACTTCTACCTATCTAACTGTATTCAGACCTCGACTCAGATCACCTTTCACTTCTTGTGGAGCTCCACTCAACGCCTCATTCACTCTCTCCTCGTCGCCACCTTCTCCCATTTGGATCTAACCTGGTCACTTTTTGGCAAGCAAATTAATTTTTTATTTAAGGACAGTATACTGAGAGAATTGTGCGGTTATAGGTATAGGTAACAAAATGAAATCGACAATGTCGACAATTTCCCTTCGAAGCTTAATGTATCTAGCGATTTCAGCGATCGTGCTGTGGAATCTCTCCACTTCACTGTGGTCCAAAATCCAGATTTTGTGGCATAAACTATAAGGAATGCAATTACCGAGTTAAAACTTTGCACATATAACCATGTTAGGATGCATAATAAAAAAAAAAAAATTGGAAAGATTTGACCACGCCCTCTTGACCTCCCATACTAGCCCACGCAGCGTATACGTAATGTGATTTAAATGAATTTGGGATTAAAATAGTTATAGCTATTAAAAAACAACAAATTAAATTTTAATATTTTATTTTGAACTGTTATTAATAAAAAAAAATTTTGTTTCTTGATTAAGCAATGCAAACTATAAATAAACAACTTTGATTTTATTTTAAATAAGTTAATCATAGAAGCACAGAAAGAAAATTAAAAAATAACGCAGTAGAATACTTAATTAGTTATCTTCTATTTGTAATTCAAACGAATATGGATTTATTGATTCGGTTTCGGAATCAGAATCACTGTCCGACTGGTCATCATTAATACATATAATCAGCAAGGACCGGTTCATCGAAAAGTGCAACGACATCTTTAGATAATATTTGTTTTTTATGTTGAGCCGACTTTTTTTTTGAGATTTATGCTAGAAATAAGTGGATCGGAGGAGTCCATAGATCTTAAGAATACATCTAACAAGTTATTAGCGCGAGAGTTTTGACGAGCATGTAATTTTCTATCTCGTTTGTACAATTTCTTTATACTTTATAATACTGATGTTTCTATAATTTGCGATCCATGTACCAAAATTTTGTGCAAAGTGGGCGACATTGGATACCACGGGAATATTACCATATACATAGTATAGACCTTGTTACAAAACTTTTCAAATCGAACCATATTAATAGAAAATTCACTTGAAATTACTATTAAAATGGTACGAAGGCATTCTATAATTTCTAAGTCTATTTCTAAGATAGAAGCAAATAATTTTGCATTTGCAAACGCCCTCCTCGCAGTGTTGCCATCGTTTGTGTTACCGCTGCCATTTTGTTTCGGTTTATCCGCATGTATACCCATTTTTTGCCACAACATCTTTTGCATCTTTTGTTTTCTCTCCATCATTATATTTTTTTCTGCTTGATCCCTTACTTGCATTTTTTTATCCCAATCCTGTACGATATTTTAAGCAACAGTTCGAAAACTCGTATACAGGCATGCAGAGGACTCATTCCATAAATAAGGCTCCCAGGCTTAGGCTTAAATTTCAAAGAGCTCATATCATTGACCTCCATAAGCTGTTTAGGACCAGCACCACATATTGGACAAAGTTGACAAGATTTTGTTCCAGTTAAAAAATTTAATACTTTTCCGTCTATAAGAGTCATGTGAAGATTATAGGACACTGTGATTGTTTTTTTATTGCTAAATGTGAAAGTGAATGGCAAAAGTTCCATTATTTGTTTGTCTAAATTAGCCTTCTCAATTAGAACGTAATCTTTGGTTTCCTTGGCGAAATCTATTTTGAGAGGCCTACAATATCTCACAGATTGAGGAGTTCTATTTAGCCAGAAAACTGTATTAGAGCTATCTATTAGTTTGAGCGGTATGACGGTCGTAACGAACAAAGAGTGGTCAAGCGAATCCGGCTCATTTGTTTCGTATCTTTGTTTATACATGCTTTGTCCCGTAGATCCATCAAATCCATAGCTTAGTATTAACATGACACTCGCAATATTCTCCAAATTTAAAAATAGCTCTTCTTGCATAAGAACGATTCTACTGGCCGTATGACTCAAAAGTTGTTGTAGGGAAACTTCGGCTGTAATATCAGTACAAGATACTCCCTTGGGTCTTAATAGCGATTTAGCTTCTAGAACTTTGTGGTAGCTTGGGAATATATCAGAATTTTGTCTTTTGTTAAGATCTCGCATATCATTGTATTGTTTTTTGCTTAGCGAGCTTTCAAGCAAATGCGCTAAGGCTTCGTGCGGAGTTAGAGGTATGGGTTCCTTAGCAGCAATTTTTTTTTCTTATTTCATTAGACTTTTTAGATTAAACGTTTTTTCCTTTGATGGCTATAGGTAAGAAAGAGTTACCAAAACATTTGCAAGGGTATACAAACTTTGACGAGGTCGAAGTTAGCCCCGGCCTTCTGGTTTTAAACATGTTTCGCTATATTTCAAAAATACGCAACAAACAGCCAAAAAAAAACAAGTGATAAATTAGTGGACTAAAATTGATGATCGATCGATGTTATTTCAAAAGGGCCTAATGTCGGAAAGGTACAAGTTCTATTTAAATTGATTTATTCTGTATTTCATTGTATGAGTTGTTTTGCCACAAACTTTCTTCAAGAAAAAGGGAGATTTCAATAAAAGCAAGATGAAATCCTTCAAGAGCTATTTACCTCAGTAGGACTTTGATCGGTAATTGGTCAAAAATAAGAAAGTGAAAACTTTAGATAACCCCCAGGCGAGTAGACTATAGTGGGGGCACACATGATGGTGCAAATCTTACGCTGACCAGACTCTTTCCGATTTGCCAAAACGATCCCTTCGTACAGTTTCTGGTCATTCAGATATGCATTCTACTGATGTTCTTGGTCGAATTTCCATAGTTCATCCAAAGAATGATGATTGTTTCTATTTGCGGTTGTTACTGATACATGTTCAAGGGCCAACATCATTTGAATCACTACGAACTGTTAATGGAATAGTGTACCCCACTTTTCGTGCAGTGTCAAGAGCTGAATTTGCTTGGAAACGATATTCATTGGGACACGACAATTGCTGAAGCTGGACGGACGGACGAACATTACCATTTGAACTCGTCTCGTCGTTCTGATCAAGAATATATATACTTTATATGGTCGGAGATGCTTCCTTCTATGCGGTGCACACTTCTGAACAAAATTAACTAGTATAACTAGTGTCGCGCAGACTTTTGACGAAAGCAGTACTATGTCGCTTTGTTACGCAGCTACACGCAGAAAAATGAATGCTTCACTTTCTTACATGGCAAGTTTCAAAATATTTTGCCATTATTTATATTTTGTCCCTATAGGGTCAAAAATATAAGCGAACCCGCATATCGCGCATCTAATATAAATGTAATATATACATGTGTGCACATATATACATATATAGTATGAAATATCAAAGAAGCTAACTTCGGCAATGCCGAAATTTATATACCCTTGCAGTCCTTGGCAATAATTTTTTTACATTTTGAAATTTCTTTCCCTGCAACTGAATTTATCAATACACAAACAAAACATTCAAATTATTTCTCTTTTTATAAAAATTTTTCTTCTTCTTGCATCATTCCCTAAGCGAAGCACAACACGCATACACATACAGTTCTTGTAGCGCTGCGTCTGTGTGTGTGTATGCATGTGCTCTGTTTGATTTGATGAAGACTTAGTAGGCAGCAAGCAGCGCTGCCGATCAGATTCAAATTTTGGGATCTGTCAATTTATATCAAATACTATCATATTGGTAAATTTCATGGGGATACTCCAATTTTTGCAAAAATGTTTGTTCTAGAACTATATGATATAGTGGCCCGATCCTGACAATTTTCATACTTTATCTCACTCGGGTAATAAAAAGCTCCCAAAAAAAATGTCATCCTAATAGCTCTTAAGATGGCTGAGTAAAACGCGTACGCACAGACAGACGGACAGACGGACATGGCTATATCGACTCAGCTTCTCATGCTGATCAAGAATATATATACTTTATGGGGTCGGAAACGTCTCCTTCTGTGCGTTACAAACATCTGACCAATTTTATAATACCCTCTGCAAGGGTATAAAAATATGTGTAATAGCTGATACAAAATATGCATTCATTTTTATGATATTTAGGTAAAAGAAACCCAAGGCCCATAACTGTACTTTGTTTAAATTTTTTATTTTCTGAACAACCGACATGTAACATTTCAAAACACTCCGCAATGCACATTGGGCCAGATTCACTTTTTTTGGAAAAAACTACATTTCAAATGCTACAGAGCTAAAATTTGGCAAGCACATAAGTCAGATAAAAATAGAATTTTGATTTTTTTTTTTTTTGGAATCTTATTAATAATTGTGCCAAATTTGATCAAGATCGGGTGACTATATCATATAGCTCCCATAGGAACTATCGGTAAAAAACAGTGATTTTGATCGTTATTTCGTATGGTAAGATTTAGCAAACAGCAATTTTAGATAAGACTTATTTACTTTGATGGCTATAGGTAAGGAAAGAGTTACCAAAAAAGTTGCAAGGGTATACAAACTTTGACGCGGTCGAAGTTAGCCCCGGCCCTCTGGTTTTTTCTTTCTTTATATAATCTCATAATTTATACATAGGGGGAGAGTGGGGCTAATCGGAGCATTTTTGTTTTATCCTTCATATATCCTGATTGGGAGCTCGTATTCTCCCATATAAGCACTTAATTGAAAAGTTAATTGATTGTTCAACTATTGGTCAAAGATACGATTCGATATAATTTACCGTTCCAAAGCAATAGCGGGTTTTTCGAACATACCCCAAATTGGCGTTGTCAAAAATAGCGGGGCAATGTGGCACATCGGCGTTTTACAAGTTTTTTATGTAAAATAAAGCGATTTGTAGAAAAAAAAAAAAAAAACAGTATTCAAACAACATATAGCTTAATATTAAGAAACTTGTTTTATAAACCAGAGGGCCGGGGCTAACGTCAACCGCGCCGAAGTTTGTATACCCTTGCAAGTTGTTTGGTACTCTTTCCTTATTTATAGCCGGCAAAGTAGAAAAATGTTTTATCTAAAAAGAGTAATGTTTGCAAAAGAACGGCCCACAATCTTCACATAGGAAAATAACAAAGTTATTCAGAAAAGTCACCAAGGTTAAAAAACGCCAATATTTAGTGTATTTTTTAAACACTTCTAGTTCAATAACAATTTAGGTAATTTTTAAAATTTATGAAACATGCTATTAACAAAGAACGTACTTTCCAACATTAATGGTTAAAATCGTCCAATATTCTGTTTTATATGTATATGTATATGTAAATGTAGATGTATGTACATATATATACATACATGTAATGGGTTTATTGATATAAACACAAATAGAAAGTTTTAATGGATAGGATAGAATAGGATTCTCAAATTAGGCTTAAATAAATACAACGCTTAAATGTTTAACTTAAAAAACGACTTGACTTTTTCAACTTAATTATTCCGACGACTTTCGACTTCTTTCGCTGGCAACTTTACGACGACGACGCTACTTCTCGACTCTCTCCAACTTTTCTGCCTCTTCTCTCAATCGCCAGGGCTACAAAAGACGACCAGCAACCCAGCACACATCTTACATTCGGCCATCCTGAACTTAGTCATCCGACCCCGATGACAACTCGTCCGAATCCTGGTTGTTCCGCCAATACTTCATATTGTCTGAGCTAGTAGCTGTGAACATTGGCCCCTCGATATCTGCTGTGGCTTTCTTAACATCGTATCTTTCGCATCGTTTAGCTGCTATAACCTCGTACGGTCCAAGATATTCACTCGCAAGCTTGCGACCCGCAACGAACTGTGTACGCCGAATCGCTACCAAATCTCCAACTTTATATACGTTATCAATCTTGCGTTTTGAATCATATTGTTTCTTGTATGCTTCCTGGGCTTTAGTAATTTCCCGTTTGGCCGCAGCTCTCATCGACTGTCTCTCTTCATCGAATTTATCGCATACTTCCTCCTGTAACAACTTAAGAATCCGATTCTCTGGCCCATTGTTCATTTGAACACCCAGCATTAGTTCAAATGGTGATCTTTTTGTTGATACATTGACATGAGAATTGTTAGCTCTTTCCACATTTGGCACATACTTAAACCATTTAGCCGGTTCATCCGCAGACAGCTTGGAAATAATCGTAATGATAGATCTGTTTACACGTTCAATCTGACCGTTGCCTCTTGGAACGCCCGTTGTTGTCCAAACGTGGTGAATTCGCGTGGTGGAACGCCCGTTGTTGTCCAAACGTGGTGAATTCCGTTCGCCTTAATATATTCCTCGAAATCTTTAGCTATAAATGCAGATCCTCTGTCACTGATAATTCCAACAGCGTTACCAAATATAGCAGACCACTCTTTTAACTTTCGTAGTACTTCCTCGCAACTTGTTGTTTTTGTTGGATATAACCAAACAAATTTCGTGAAGGCGTCGACCATAGCAAATATATACTTATATTGCTTTGATGTTGCATCAATCCTTCCTTTTTGCCAAACTTTTTGTTATAAATTATGCATTTGACGCAGTTATTTATAATTCGGGCAACTTTTGACTCCAAATGCGGTATCCAATAAGACTGCTGAACTGCATGCATTGTCTTTTGCATCGCATAATGACCAACATTGTGGGCTTCAACAATGATCTCTTTTTCCATTTGTTTCGGGACAACCAAAAGTTCATTACCGCCAACCGTTTTGTATGAAAGACCGCCTTTTAATTTAAAATCTTCATAGGGTTGATTTTGCAACAATTCAATCAGAGCCTTTGACATTGTATCCTCTTGCTGTGCTTTTTTAAATCGTGCCGACGTTTCCGATCGTATCATCATAATTCCTTGTGGATAGCGACTGAGACAATCCACATGTTTAAGTCTCTCTCCAGCTCTATGCTCCACATCGAAAATAAAATCCTGCAAAAAGACAATCCATCGCGCCACGTCTCTAGGAACATCCTTCTTGCTTATTGTCTGCTTAAATGCTGCGCAATCAGTAACAACTTTAAACTTGATGCCCAAAACGTATTGTCTAAACTTCTGGCAGGCAAGGTATACTGCTTTCGCTTCCAAAATGTAGCTATGCTGTCGAGCCTCAGTCTGCGAAGACTTTTTGCTTCAAAACCACACTGGATGCAACTGGCCATCCTTCCATTGCAACAATGCTGCTCCAAATCCCATTTTTGACGCGTCTGTGTGAATTTCCGTGTTGGCATTGCGATCATACAGTTTCAGTACTGGTTCGACAGTGAGAGCTCTTTTTAAATCTTCAAAAGCCTTGAGTGCAACCGCATCCATCCTAAAAGCAACGTCTTTACGCAAAAGATCAGTCAATGGTCGGGCAATAATTGAATACCCCTTAATAAACTTGCGAAAAAATCCAGTTAAGCCCAGAAATGCTTGAATCGCCTTTATATTTTCTGGTACTTTAAACTTGCTGACAGCTTTGGTCTTCTCTTGTCCTGGCTTAATTTGTCCATCGTAGATCGTATGGCCCAAAAAAATCAACAGCGTTTTTTAAAAAGTGACACTTTTTTCATTTAATTTTAAGTCCAAACGCTGCTGCTGTGTCAAAAACTTCATCTTATTGAGACATTCTTCTGCTGTCGTTGCATGGATTATAATATCATCCATATACAGATCCAGCACGTCAGCATTTAACAACGGTTGAAAAACATTTGTCACATATCGGATAAATACTGCAGGTGAATTACAGAATCCAAACGGAGCTTTGTTGAATTCGAATAATCCCTCCTTGGTCACAAATGCTGTGTATTATTTACTTGTTTCTTCAATTGGCACGTGAAAAAATCCGTTCTCTAAGTCCATGACTGTAAAAAACTTTGCGGCCTGCAGCTTCTCTAGGACATCGTCAATTATCGGAACCGGAAAACCATCCTAGTATGGTGTATACTGTTTAGCTTTCGAAAATCTACGCAGATTCTATAGCAGCCATCTTTCTTTTTGACCACCACGACTCGACTGGCAAAATTGGATGACGATCGGCGAACGATTCCAGCCTTGAGCCATTCGTCGACTTGTTGCTTCACTGCTGCAGCTTCAATAGACGGCAGATGACTTGGTGCTTGGCAAAACGGCATGATAACACCATCTGGGACAATCTGTAGACTAACTGCATCAGTTAATTCTGCTACTGGCCCTGCAGCATTCTGGGTTCTGTCTTCAACGTTTGGGTATTCAACGGCCTTGTAGTTGTTGATCATTGCTCGCACATCATTTTCGAAATCTGAGGGTACATCTATATCAGAATCGGTTTCTATTACATTAAAAATACTTAACTGATTATCCTCAGAAGTTTTATCCCCAGCAGGGGGATAAAACTTATATCCTGCTTCAGACGACGTAACGAAGAACTTTTCCATAAAGTCATAGCCGAGTACAACATCAGACGGCACATCTTCGTTTGCGACCACAACAAATTTTTGGACTGTCTGGACGTCGTCCACCTTGACCTCAGCTTGAAAAGTACCAAGCGGATGAGTAAATTTTCCGCCTAGACCAACCAAATTCCTGACAGCTCTCTGCAGACTTTTAACTCCAATCCAACTCCAAAGACACATCCGCTCCTGTGTCAACCAAAGCGTAAATGTTGCAACCTTTTATATCCACTTCCTTTATGCGTTTCGGATTTTGTACTACACCAATTTTTGCAGTCTCCATGCGCTTCGAATTATAGACTGCACCAATATCCGCAATCTTTGGACAGTTCTTTGAGATATGACCCTCACCATTGCAGCGAAAACATTTTGTTGTCACATTACATTCCTTTCTAAGATGCTCGCTCGATCCGCAGTTAAAGCAACGAGGCTTTTTCTCGTAATTTCTCTGGCTAACTTTCTTCAAACCTCGATCTTTGCCATTTCCATTGCGTGCTGATAGATTTCATATTTTTCTCATAGCTCTCTGAATGACTGGGCGCAATATAAGTTGATCTTTAAGTCGTTCTTCATGTTCAAACCGTCTACTATATAGCGCAACACCGATTTCATATCTATATTGCCTTCTGCTGCGATTGACTTCATATGAAACATATATTCTCGAAAGGTTTCCTCTTTCTGCATCTTACGTTCACGTAGCTTCTGATGTATATTAGCGCTACATACGTCGTCCATGCCAAATTCGTTTTCCAATTGGACACGAAGATCATCATAACTGCGTACTGGAGTTGCATCTAAAAATAACTTTGCAACTTTAGTCATTTTAGATCGTGCCTGAACATATTTTTGCTTCATAGTTAGTCCATAGGCCTCAGCATTCAGTTCAAAATTATTGAACCACATCTCCACAGGCATACTTTGTCCATCATAGTTGGGTACCGTTTTAGCGAAATCGTCTGCTTGAATGCCTGAGTCACCCTGTTTCACTTCGTCAGCTTCGATTTTCAGCGTCAGCAACTGTATCAAATTTTTCAACATCGTGTTGTTCTCTTCTTCCATATTGTTCTCTTTCGTGTTCTCTTCTCTTTTTTCGACAAAATCCAGCAACAACGCTTCGCGTACTTCTCTGGCTCTTGTTATGCATCCAACTTCTTGCGTCTCTTCTTGTATTTCAATTTCGTCAGCTTTTTCAAGGTCTCGTTTAGTCGCGACATTTCGGCGCCCGCGCGTTTTTTCTCAGCGTTCTTTGCCGGCGTACGCTTCGTTTTCGACATTACCGCTTTTTTTTCAACAACAACCACTCTTTTGATTTCACAACTGTTCTCGGGAATTTCACAATAGCAACTTACAACTTTAAATGATTTTTACCAGCTTTCAAAAACAATTTCACAACTTAAGCACTGATTGTTTCTATGTTAAACGATAGAACGAGACTCCAACGTACGAGTTTTATAGGACGAGCCTCCAACGTAATGTGTGTATAGGACGAGTTTGATAGGACGTGCCTGATAGGACGAGCCCCAAATGTAATGGGTTTATTGATATAAACACAAATAGAAAGTTTTAATAGATAGGATAGAATAGGATTCACAAATTAGGCTTAATTAAATACAACGCTTAAATGTTTAACTTAAAAAACGACTTGACTTTTTCAACTTAATTATTCCGTCGACTTTCGACTTCTTTCGCTGGCAACTTTACGACGATGACGCTACTTCTCGACTCTCTCCAACTTTTCTGCCTCTTCTCCCAATCGCCAGGGCTACAAAAAACGACCAGCAACCCAGCACACATCTTACATACATATATGTATATTAATATATGTATGTATATTAAAATCGCCAAAATGTATGTAACAGGCAGAATGAAGCTTTTCCGACCCCATAAAGTATATAAATAGCCGAGGCGATCTAGACATGTCCGTCCGTCTGTCCATCCGTCTGTCCGTATGAACGCGTAGATATCAGAGACTATAAAAGCTAGAGTCACCAAATTTGGTACGTAGACTCGTGTATTACCTACGGTGGTCAAGTGTTATGCATATAAACGTTTTTCCATAAGGCAGGAGTTGGCCGTTGGCTGGTGGGGGCTTGAGTGAGCGAGATACTAATATATGCTTGTAAAAATTATAACATACTGGTGTATGTTATAACTAATTCGGCAAGACGACTTACTTACTTCATTTTATTAACTATATATTAATTAGATGAGATTAAAAAATCTATATTATAAATATACTATTATTCTTTTCAGATTGGAGACGGGTTACGCTGCCCACGTTACTGGGCAGATGATGAAATTCAATACGATCATATCCTTGTGAAATATGTCCATAGCGAAAATTGTCCTTATTATACACGTCGAGAATTCTACGTTACAAACTGTAAAATTGACGATACACTAAAAGTCACACAATTTCAATACAACGGTTGGCCTACCGTTGACGGAGAAGTTCCAGAAGTATGCCGAGGCATAATTGAACTTGTAGATCAGGCCTACAGTCATTATAAAAGCCAGAAAAATACTGGATGCAGATCTCCTCTCACTGTTCATTGCAGGTATATATTAAAATGTTATCATATTGACTATAATCTATCTCCCCGGAAAGTTTTCATTTATTCCGTCATAGATATTTTACTCTCTGGTATAAAGGGTATGCCAATTTTGCTCAGTAGTATGTAACGCATAGAAGAAAGCATCTTTGCCCATATAAAGTATAACAAACTTATAAAGGACTGTTCCAAATTTCATCAAAATCGAAAACTATGTTATATAGCTGTCATAAAATAAGGCAAGAGCAACAAAGAAATTGGCAATTTCGCAGGAAAGTTCGTGTTTGCTTTAATTACAAGACGTGAAAGGCTCAGAGTCCGAACCGAAACGCCTAATCACAATCATATTTTTTATTGGTTTTGTACTAATAGCAATAATTAGATGTGATTAGGGATTTTTAATATTACAGCTAAAAAACCCAATCTTCATTCGTTGAATTCAAAATATGATCTGACTTTATTTATCAAAGTGTAGTGTATATTTGAACTCTTAGAAGCTAGGAGTCTGCAATTTTTCTTGAAAAATACCTATTCTAATGACCCTCGCATCCGGGTAAAATTGTTTATATGTTATGCTCAGCGTTGACTATTTGAAATCATGCCATAATTGGTTTGTTTCAATTCAACCGCCGCCGCGTGCAGACGTGTTTTTTTAATGCACTCCGCAAAATTTAGTGTAAAAAAAAAAAAAAAAAGACCGCGTTTGCAAAAATTGTGTAGGGCTCTCAGTCACCGCAGAGACGCCTATTTACAATCATATTGCTATTAGTTCTAATAGCAATAATAAATACTAAGTTGCAACAGGAAAGCCTGGAAAAGCCATGTCCACCAATTCGGGCCCAAGCTCTCTCGATCCCCACCAGCAACAGCTACAAGAACTACTTGTACAACAACAACGTGAGCGTCGTCTCTCGGTCCAACGCAACAACGCGTACTTTTCGGTGGTGTCGCCGACCCCACTAAATGCTACCGTAAGCAATAACACCGAAAGTGCAAGCCACTCAGCAATCAACAGCAATTTACCGTGGAGAGAGCAGTGTGCTTCTCCATCAATATCGATAACTGGGTCACCGATTGCACCGACCAGCACCGTCAGCTCGTTGACAGCAACTACTGCAACGTCTACCGAAGTATTGACCTGCCTCAAGCCGTCCACGACAAGTCGCCCAGAGTCAGCCACGACAATAAACCCAACGCCTTCTGTCCAAACTGGAATGGATAGATATATTAAAATAACTAAGCGGAAGCTAAGCCCGCAAAAAGAAAAAAAGTGGCAATACGCCAAAAATAACCAAACCTAATGAACGAGTAGCACTTCTTAGCGGGAATCGTTTTAAAATTCTTGCCGATCAGCAAGACGATCAAGCCGGCGCTGTAGATAAAGTTAAATCGGCTAGACCACCCCCCTTATACATCCGTGGAGCCAACTGCAGCGTCCTGATTTCGAAGCTAGTAGAAACAGTAGGGGCAAATAACTTTGTTGTAACCCCTCTCAACAGGGGTAACATAAAAGAAATTAAATGTAAAACCCAAACTGAGGACAACTTCCGCATCATCGAAAAGTACCTCCGTAATGCTAACATCAACTTCTATACCTACCAACTAAAAAGCAGTAAAGGGCTCCAGGTTGTGTTAAAGGGGATCGAGCCATCGGTCCCACCCCAAGAAATAGCAGACGCATTGGCCGAAAAAGGGTTTGCGGTTAAGTCCGTTGTCAACATCATCAACAGGAATAAAGTCGCACAGCCGCTCTTTAAAATTGAGCTCCAACCAGATGCAAAGCGGACGAAGCCAAATGAAGTGCATCCAATCTACAACCTTCAGCTCCTATTGCACAGAAGAATCACCGTAGAGGAGCCCCATAAGAGATACCAACCACCTCAGTGTAAAAACTGCCAGGAATACAACCACACCGCTAACAATTGCAATCTTAGGTCAGTGTGTGTTGGCTGCGGCGAACATCATAAAGATGGCATTTGCCCCAAGGACAGAAACAACGTCGCACTAAGACTATGCAGTAACTGTGGAGGAAACCAAACAGCCAACTACAGGGGATGTCCTGTCTTCAAGGATCTTAAATCGCACCTAAACGGGCGTAAACCCCCAGCTGGAACAAAAATCACCTTCAACGCCTCCAAAACTACACCGGAGGTATTCTTCGCCAAGGCTGTTAGATCATTTAACATGCCTGCTACAACCAATCCTAGTGTATCCTTCGCTAGTGTACTCCCTAACTGGACAGACGGAGCCCGCGAAAGAGACCCCTTCACTCCACCATCTACAGAATCCGCAACCTAGCGCACCAGAACTTGGCCAGCAAACTCCAAATGGTTTAGAGGCCCTATTGATCTCACTTAATCAAAACATGACTGCTTTTATGACGTTCATGCAAAACTGTATGCAGGAACTGATGCGGAATTAAAACCTGCTTATCCAGAAGCTTATCGAGAATAAATAATGGCTTCCCTAAGTCTATGTCTTTGGAATGCTAACGGCGTCTCCAAGCACAAAAATGAACTGCAACTATTCCTAGACTCAAGTGAAATCGACGTCATGCTGATATCTGAAACACATTTAACATCAAAAAATAATTTTCAAATACCAAAATATGCCTTCTACGCAACAAACCATCCAGACGGAAAAGCTCATGGCGGGACTGGTATCCTAATCAAAAACCGTATAAAACACTCGTTTCTCAACAGATTCGAAACACAGCACCTTCAAGCAACTGCTATAACCGTCCAAACCAGCTGCGGCAACACTACGTTGGCTGCCCTGTACTGCCCACCACGCTTCTCAATCTCTGAAAAGGAGTTCACCGGTTTCTTTAACACACTCGGAGAACGCTTCATTGCAGCAGGGGACTATAACGCCAAACATACGCACTGGGGATCTCGCCTGGTAAATCCTAAAGGCAAGCAGTTGTACAACACAATAGTCAACCCCCTCAATAAGATGGATTGCGTCTCACCGGGTAGACCTGTTATTGGCCCACAGATCCACAGAAAGTGCCTGACTTGATTGATTTCGCAGTAACCAAGGGGATTACGCATAATCGGATCACTGCGGAAACACTGCTAGATTTAACCTCCGACCACTCTCCAGTGCTATTCACACTGTTAACAAGACGTCAAGTACTTGATCGCCCATATATACTTACAAACAACAAAACAAATTGGCTTAAATTTAAAATGTACATGAGTGCCCACATTGACTGTTCGCCGAAACTGGATGCTGCAGAGGACATTGACATGTGCGTCTCTACACTTGAGTCGATGATGGGAGCTGCAGCAAGAGTATCTACTCCACATGCCTCTACTTACGCTAAACCTGCTGCCAGGCCTACGAACCGGCGGATAGAACAATTAGTAACGGAAAAACGACGTCTAAGAAGAGAATGGCAGGTTACTCGATCACCAGCAGCAAAACTTCGCCTAAGGCATGCCAGCCGCAACCTCTTCAAGGAGTTAAGACAAGAGGAAATCTGGGCTCAAAGGAAATACATAGAAAAGCTCAGTCCATCCAGCACTAAACATCCTCTGTGGAAAGCCCACCCAACTTTAAGCGCTCCTACAGAGACAGTTTCACCAATAAGGGGTCCTACCGGTGGATGGGCCCGCAGTGACGAAGATAGGGCATCCGTATTTGCCACACACCTTAAAATGGTTTTCCAGCCAAATCCAACATCAAACTCATTTGTACTTCCCCCTTCAAGCACATTAACGGATAGTGAGTACTCGGAACTCCAATCGGATGAGATCACTGCAGTTATTAAAAACCACATAAAGCCGAACAAAGCCCCTGGCCATGACCTAATCACACCGAAAATGATCCTAGAACTCCCTACCATCGCCATACAATACATCTGCAAAATGTTCAACGCTATAATAAGAATTGGCTACTTCCCAAGAGCATGGAAAAGGTCCATTATCATCATGATTCCTAAAGTGGGAAAGGACAAAACCCAACCATCATCCTATAGGCCAATTAGTTTGCTGCCATGTCTTTCGAAGCTTTTTGAAAAGATCCTGCAGATTCGTCTAAACTCATTTCTGGCATCGGAGAACACAATCCCTTCACATCAGTTCGGCTTCCGCGAAAAACATGGGACAATTGAACAAGTCAATCGTATAACATCCGAAATACGAACAGCATTCGAACTAAAAGAATACTGTACGGCTGTCTTTCTCGACGTTGCCCAGGTTTTCGACAGAGTTTGGCTGGAGGGTCTAATGTTCAAAATCCGGCAGAAACTCCCACAGTACACCCACAAACTCATGGAATCTTACCTTTACAATAGAAAATTCGCCGTAAGATGTAATGGCTCCGTCTCGGCTGACTTTGAAATCAAAGCTGGTGTACCGCAAGGCAGTGTACTCGGCCCATTGCTCTACCTGCTGTACACTGCAGACTTACCAACGAGTTTAGGACTTACAACGTCCACTTTTGCCGATGACACGGCAATCCTCAGCAGATCCAAATGCCCAATACAAGCCTCTGCAAAATTAGAGGAACACCTCAAGGTGGTAGAGGAATGGCTAGCAACCTAGGCGTATCCGGGTCAACGAGCAAAAATGCAAACATGTTACATTTACGCTTAACAAAAGAAACTGTCCAGCTATAATGCTAAACAACGTACCAATTCCTCAAGCCGCGAATGTCACTTACCTTGGTATCCACCTAGACAGAAGACTAACTTGGCGCAAGCATATCGAGGCAAAAAAGTTACAGCTTAAACTGAAAGCGAGTAGCTTACATTGGATCATCAATGCTCGGTCCCCTCTACGTCTGGAGTATAAAGTCCTCCTATACAACTCCGTACTGAAACCCATCTGGACTTACGGCGCCGTACTATGGGGAAATGCAAGTACCAGCAATATCGACATTATACAAAGGGCGCAGTCGAAGATTTTAAGATCAATCACTGGGGCTCCGTGGTACATACGGAACGACCACATTCAAAATGATCTAAATATACCTAACGTAAAATATGAAATAGGTAGTCAACAACTAAAGTATTCTGCGAAACTGGATGTACACCCTAATGTTCTTGCCAATTCCCTTACGCGAACTAACAATAGAACTCGTCTTAAAAGAAATGACAGACCAACCCAATAATAAATGATTAGAGCCGCCTGCAATATCCCCTGGATATATCATAAGTACTAGATTAAGAAAAATATCTCAAACTTGTTGTTAGGCTCTAATTTAAGAGTAGATTCAACAAATAAATTAAACGTTAAAAAAAAAAAAAAAAAAAAAAAAAAATTGCAAGCCATTAAAAAATAGGAAAGAGGTATGTAAAGAGAGAGGTATGTTTATAAGTGCATTTCACTTTTAAATTCTCCTATTTTATGGTTATTTATACATTCGCGATGATACTGCTTTGTACATGCATACATTTTTGCGGAAAGGATTTCCCAGAGATCCTCTATCGGATTTACGTCCGGAGTTAATGAGTTCCACTTGATCAGGATTATGTTGTGGCCTCAAAGTAATTCATCGTAGCTCGTGCAACATGCATTGTTGTGTGTTGAAAAGTCCAATCTTTTCCAAAAGGAGATAGCATGCTATCCACTAACTCAATATAAGCTTGAGTATTCATTCGACTGAATCGAAAATAGCAGTTAAGCAGTAAAGGCCACCCATACCATTATAAAACCACCTCTATGATTTCGTCTATAACATGTGGCTCGTGGATTTATGATGACAGTCAGGACCGTCCAAATTAAAATTTTTTCATCACTGAATATTATATTTTGGAACTCAGCATACCAAAACTTATGTTTTTCATAAAACTTCATCCGTGCACCTTTATGTCAGTTTCGATAATCAAGGTTTATCGACTTTGTTTTGGTATGTAAGATCTAAATTATTTTTCAAAATTTAGCTCACTTGTTGCCTGGTAACATTTAATCCCAGCTCAGCTTTGATTTAGTTGCAGATCATCATATTTTCGCTTGCCAGCTTTCTCATATTCCACTTTGTCCGTTCGTTGATAGATGGTACTGGCCCTTGGCGACGATTAATGCGGTAATCTTTGAGCTCCTTTTAGTATCTCGTAATGGTATTTCTATGCGGATTCATTTGTTTGGCAATTTGACCAATTTTAAGCCCGGCTTGTTGCATACCACGAGGCGTTATAAAGAAATATACTACATATATTTAACTCGATTTCTTTTGTGAACTGCTTTCTATAAATTATTACGAATTAATACTATATATAGTTTGTTACATTCCTTATCTAAATAATCACGTTGCTACTCTCAAAACACACGTGCAAAATCTATTATTTGTGTTTTGCGAGTAGCAACGTAATTATGTGCAAAATCTATTATTTATGAATTAGCTATGAAGAGCACGTTTTTCATCTCTTGTTAAAGCTAACGGGACCACAAAGTTCAAGGAATACTAAAATATTCTGGGTCACAGGACATTCAATAAAGATCAGAATTGCATATATTGATAACATTTTTTGCACGTATAGCCATTTTAAGAAGTATTGACCTGCCTCAGACTGCCAATGCAGCAAACCCAGAGCCAACCGCATCAATAAGCTCAGCGCCTTTCGTTGAAACTGGAATGGATAAATATGTCAAAGCACCCAAGCAGAAGCTAATCCCGCAAAAGAAAAGTGACAATTAAAATTTAAAATTTTTGCCGATCAGCAAGGCGCTCAAATCTCAGAAAAGCTAACTCGGCTAAACCATCGCCATTATACATCCGTGGAGCCAACTGCACCCCCTGGTTTTGAAGATAGTCGAACTTCTAAGAGGGAATAACTTTTTTTAACCTCTCTCAATAAATGAAATTAAGACACAATCTCAAACGAAAGAAAGTTTCTACATCATTAAGAAGTACCTCCGATCCGGTAACATCAACTTTTACACGTTCCAATGGTTAGTCCATTAGTTCAAATGCCGTACGTATTTCAGATGTTATGCGATTGGCTTGTTCAATTGACCCGTGTTTTCGAGGAAACTAAACTGGTGTAAAGGGATTGATGCTAGAAATGGGTTTACGGCAGCATCTGTATGATGATGGTTGGCTGGGTTGTCCTTTTTTGTTTTGGAGATCATAATGATAGTGGACCTTTTCCACGCCCTGGGAAAGTAGCCGAAATTTATTATAGCGGTAAACAGTTTGCAGATGTATTATACTGCTTTGATTGGAAGTTCTAGACTCATTTTTAAAGTAATAAGGTCATGCCCAGGAGCTTTTTCGGCCTCAAGTGGTTAATGATGCGAAAAAAAATTAATTAATTGATTATTGTATCATATGATTTTTTTCCCCTTGTGATTATTAATCGCGATTAATCGCAAAAAATGAATCGATTAATTTAACGATTATTTTTATAGTATTGATTTTTTATGTTTTTTTTAATTTCTTTTTATATTTTATATAAAAATAGTCAAGAAAACAGTCAAATTTTCCATATTATATTATATATACATATATATACAGCAGAATCCGGTGGGCAGTAAAGGGCAACCAATGTAGTGATGCCGTACGGCTTTCAAATGAAGATGCGGTACTTTTCCCAGATGTTACGCAGACTTTCGATAGAGTTTGGCTACGGAATTTTCAAAATTAAACAAAAGTTCCCACAGTACATCCACAAAATTATGGAATCACACCTCTACAATATCAAATTCGCTGTTAGATGCAATAACTCCGTCTTAGCTGACTTCGAAATAAAAGCTGGTGTATACTGCAGACTTATCAACGTATTTAGGGTTTACAATGTTTACAGCAATGTTTACATTCACAGCCGATCCAATTGCAAGATACAAGCTTATGCGAAGCTAAAGGAACGCCTATGGTAAACAAACTATCAGAGTTAACTAGCAGAAATCCAAACATGCAGCACTTACGCTTAAGAGTAGAAACTGCCCAGACTGCCGATGAGGCGTAAGCATATCGAAGCAAAGAAATTGCAGCTAAAACTAAAAGCGAGCAGTTTACATTGACTCATCAATGCTCGCTCCCCTAAGTCTGAAGTACAAAGTCCTGCTATACAACTCTGTACTGAAGCCCAAATATACGAAACGAAAATATCCAAAATTAGCTAAATATATACGTAGCGTAAAATAGGCACTCAGTAACAGAAGTATTCTGCAAAACTGAAAGCACATCCAGCTCTCACCACTTACCTTACACAAATTAATAGTTGAACTCGTCTTAAAAGAAGAGACAGACCAACCCAACAAATAAGTGATTAAGACCGATTGGATACATCCACATTATTTAGATTAAGGGGTTATATACGTATGTTGTGCTCAGTAAAAATGAAGTATATCGGCTCAGGTATACCATACACCAGTAAAGCAAATATTTCAAATTTATTAAACAAATGCCTTTCATGTGCTTTTTACAATCGGATCTTATTGTTAGTATCTCGCTGACTCAAGCATACAACCACCCTAGCGCCCCCACCAGCCAACGGCCAATTTGGCCGTTTCCGGCCTTGTGGAAAAACGTTTATATGCATAACTTGGATATTTTTTCTCAGATTTTGATCAAATTTGGTATTTTGTGAGATAATCGAGTTTTTTTAAATAACGAGGGCGGAAGGGGCGTGGCAAAATCTTTACACGTACAAAATGTGCCCATTTACTAAGCAAATATACATACCAAATATGGTGTCTTTAGCTGTAGGTGTATGGTATAGCAAGAGCCGGCACCTTTAAAACAAAAAACAATCTACAAGCGATAAAACTAACTAAATTAAGTAAAATAGAAATTTAATTAATATGGGATAAATAAAGCATAAGTTATATACAATACAAATCGGCTCTGCTCGCTGCTGCTGCTGCTGCTGCCGACAGCGCTACATGCTGCCTACAAAGCTAAGTAAACAACAATGTAATTTAAGTTAATAGAAACGAGACAAAAATGTTATCTTTGTAATAAATGTTACTTTACTATTACTTACTATTTTCTTACTACTGTTGAAAAGTACGCAGCAAATTTCATCAATGCTTACAAAACTGAATTTAAGCAAGGCATTTTCATACAGTACATACAATGTACAGTAATTTTTACCCATGCTTACAATACAGATTTTCTGCTGGGATATTGATTGAAAATTCAAAGTTCAATAAAATAGATTTGTAGATATTAATAGGGCTCATTAGTGTGATGAATTTGGTTTCAATAGTCTACAAATTGCAGAAGGCAATCGGGTTTTTCTACATGGTGGCTTTAGTTTTGTTAGTTTTCGAGCAAATCTGTTTTATTTAATTTTCGGAGGCGGAAGTAAACGTGGCAAAATTGTAAAAAAAATCAAAATCTGCGCGTGTACTAAGCCAGTACACATTCCAAATTTTATGTCTATAGAAAGTACAGTCTTTGAGAAAATCTGTTTTATCTAATTTGCGGGGTGTAAGGGGGCGTGGCAAAAATTTTGTGACTCTAGCTCTTATAGTCTAGGTGTTCATACGGACAGACAGACAAACGGACATGGCTAGATCGACTTGGCTGTTAATCCTGGTCAAGAATATATATACATTGCTTATCATATTTATAACCCACCAAGCAGCTTAAACTTTGAACCAATTTTAACAATATTTGTAAGGTTTTTCAAAAATAAATTTTAGTATGCTTTGTTGACAGAAGCATGTTCAGTAGAATTTACCGCAATAAGAAATGCCACAAAACGCAAAATCTAGAAAAGGACCTTTTATTAAATTTGGTGGCTTCAATGAGGGAGAGAATTTTTTAGTTAGCTAAGGCAAATGGAGGCCACACTAAATATTAATATTCGTTTTTCCATCATTCTGCAACTGTTTCGGATTTTTTTGATCAAAGCATGAAAATGGGCTATAATTTTGGTACAGCAAATTTGTGCTTTTTATACCTTTGCAAAAAGGATATGTTAATTTTGGTCAGAAGTGTGCCACGCATAGAAGGAAGCATTTCCGACCATATATAGTATATGTATTCTTGATCAGCACGACGAGACGAGTTCAAATAGCCATGTCCGTCCGTCTGGATCGACGCAAACGCGTCCTAGACCGTTTAAGCTACAGAGTTGAAATTTTGCATGCTTGTATATGCAGGTTGTATATTTCGGACTCAGCCGGATCCTACCACTATATCATATAGCTCCCATACAAACGGCAAAGTTACGAACAGTGACTTTTTTCAATAACATTGTTATTTTCTAAGGTATTGGCGTAAATTTAATATTTTAAATTTAATATTTATTGGCGTAAATTTAATATTTTAAATTTAATATTTACGCCAATATATTGGGTGTGTATCATATAGCTCCCATAGGAACGATAATTCGAAAACAGTGACTTTTGTCAATAACTTCGTTACTTTTTACGCAATTGTCATAAAAATTTGTATTTCTCAGTCTAACATAAATATTAATGACTGCTGAATTTGATCAAGATCTGGTGCCTATATCAAATGGCTTCCATGGAAACATTCGGACAAAAACTGTGACTTTGATAAATAACTTCGTTACTTTTGTCACGATTGCTTTAAAATTAAACATTTGTCAGTTTTATAGATTTGTTTATGACTATGCCAAATTTGATCAAGATCAAGTGACGGCTATAGGTAAAAAAAAGATTAACATAATAAGCACGGTGCATCCTCGCTGTGTAGGTGATGTTTTCACATAGGCTTTATGCTCTATGAAAAAGAGTTATATTATCAAATTTGATTAGGAAGGAGCCTTTCAAGTGGTTGTCCCCCTTGTTTGTTGTCACTATGCCGTTGTAGCCAGGAATAGTGCCTTCATCTATCATCAGACTAATATGTGTTTCAAAGCTCTGCCAGCTGCGCTAATAATTAGTAGTTTCCTGGAAGATCTTACCCAATCGATAGGTCTTGGTCGGCAAGATAGGACAACGGTTTTGCCAAGTCCAATTAATATCTCGTCCGCAATCAGAGCAGCTTCTTGTATTATAACCTAAACGTTTATCATGCTGTATCAAGTTCGGGACCCTTCCATGCTACTAAATGAGGAAGAATTTTGAATAAAACTTAAAGTGGAAAGTAACATGTTTTTCTAATTTATTATGAGAAACTGTTAAAAAAAATAAATAATTCAATTAAATTAAATTTTACTAAACAACATCGAATGAAAGTGAAAACAATAAATTTTAATGATATGAATTTTAATTCCGCAATTTAAAAACGGATTTGAGCAGAATAGATTTATTTTTGTTTTGAAGTTTTCTCTGTTCGATTAAAAAAGGATCCGAACTCAATAACAATCTGTTAAGCAGAAACAGATGTTAACAAATACAGATTTTTGTTGCCACACGAGAAATCTTGCGGGTGTGATGGAGTCGGTACATTTTTATGGCCTTATTCCTCGATTCAGCAGCTTCTTCGGAGAGCTATCCTATAGATAGTAATGCATTTGCTATGACACCAGGTGCGTGAATTAATATTTTGTGGACTGACGGGAGCAGGCATTACCAACTAAATTTTTGTGTTAGTTGTCTTGCTGTATCCAACGCAAATTTTCCTAAACCTGTCCACATTTATAGAATATCCTGAGGACAAGGCTTGCAATAATATAGCACAATTTTCAATATGCCTGTTATTTCGGCAGACAAAATTGCATTATTAAAATATCAAAGAAGCTAACTTCGGCTATGCCAAAGTTTATATACCCTTGGAGTCTTTGGCAATAATTTTTTTTACATTTTGAATTTTCTTTCCCTGCAACTGAATTCATCAATACACAAACAAAACATTCAAATTATTTCTCTTTTTATAATAAATTTTCTTTCTTCTTGCATCATTCCCTAAGCAAAGGACAACACGCATACACATACAGTTCTTGTAGCGCTGCGTCTGTGTGTGTGTATGCATGTGCTCTGTTTGAGCAGCAAGCAGCGCTGTTTGCTGCCGGCAGTAGACTGTACTAACAGCGCTGCTTGCTGTCTACTAGGTCATCATTTGAACCGATTTGTGTTGACTGTAACTTCTGTTCTATTTATCCGATCAGATTCAAATTTTGGGATCTGTCAATTTATGTCAAATACTATCATATTGGTAAATTTCATGGGGATACTCCAATTTTTGGAAAAATGTTTGTTCTAGAACTATATGATATAGTGGCCCGATCCTGACAAATTTCATACTTTATCATCTCCCGGCTAAAAGTAGCTCAAATATGAAATTTCATTCCGATAGCTCTTAAGATGCCGGCGTGAAGTTGATTTGCACAGACGGACGGACGGACAGACGGACATGGCTATATCGACTCAGCTTCTCATGCTGATCAAGAATATATATACTTTATGGGGTCGGAAACGTCCCCTTCTGTGCGTTACAAACATCTGACCAATTTTATAATACCCTCTGCAAGGGTATAAAAACGTTCTGGCCGTGTATCCGTCATGCATAGATCCACTACCTACAATCAGCCCTAATTTTGTCCGGAATTCCTTTTGAATCCTTTTTTTTTTCGTTTTTGAAATTGTTCTTTATCTTCGGAAGACCTTTGTGCATGACAAGTGGAGAAAGTATTCAAAAAATCGAATGTATGCATGTAGAGGAGATAATCCAAATTCAGTGTTTTTTTTTTTTTTATTTTTTTTTGCAAACATTTATCTATATCGTTAATCTCCTCACTTTGCCAAGGAGGTTTGCGTTAATACAGTTCAAACTTTTCCATCAACCATTGTGAGTTTCAAGATATGTTTCACATGAATTGTTCGATTAGTTGATGTTGTATATTTGGTTGGGATCAGCTCTTGAATTTTCCTTTTAAAATATTTTTCCTCTTCGACAGTCAACTCAACAGATTCCTTTTTAAATTGAAATCTAATAGAACGACAGTAACGGGTAAAGGATTTTTCCAAATTATTTTGTTTTCCTGTTCATTTGGTGTTTTTGTTATAAGTTGCAACGGGACATAGGATGTGACAAACAAGTTATTTTCTTTAAAATTATTAGTTTTAACTTTCTGTTTGTACTCGCTCAGCCCTGGTAAAACAATTTGATGCCTTATCTATTTTATTTATTACCTCATCTTGTAGCTGAAGGATCCTTAAAGCGGTATGGTCTAACAAATTTAAGAGCTCAACTTCAGCCTGAGTTTCGCTTATTGTAATTTTATCAGGATAACTGTGTTTTTTTCCTTCACAAGAGTATCTTAGCATGGTAGGCAATTAGCATAAATTTTACTGTTCAAAAAGTATGTTGCTTGTACGGACTTTTGCGAGTTAACTTTGATTTTCCATTTGTGTAACCATTTTTCTATTAAGCAAATTTCTCTTTGTAGGTATTCTGTTGTCCTGTTAGGAATGCTGCTTGATGCGATTATCGCCGTATCATCTGCATATGTAGCCACGTTGACATTAGATGCGATAGGCAAGTCAGATGTAAATAATGTATAAAGTACAGGGCCTAAAACACTTCCTTCGGGAACTCCTGCATTTATAGTACATAGGTTAGAGATTTCTCCTTGTTGTCGAACATAGAAATGTCTATTGCCAAGATAAGACTTTAATAACAGATAGTAAGGAGCAGGAAGCCATTTCTTTATTTTATACAGAATGCCATCGTGCCATACTCGGTCAAACGCTTGCTGTACATCAAGGAAAACTACGGAGCAGTATTCCTTATTTTCAAGAGCATTAGTGATTACATTAATTAAACGATGGCATTGCTCATGTGTTCCATGCTGCTTTCTGAACCCAAACTGATGTTCGGGTATGATGGAAAGATCGTCCAACACTGGCAACATTCTTCTCAGCAGTATTTTTTCAAATACTTTGGAAAAAGTAGCCAGCAGACTAATGGGACGGTATGATGAAACGCAGTTTTCTGGTTTATTCGGCTTGGCTATCATTATTATTTCAGCACATTTCCACTGGCTAGTGGCTAGTGTTCAAGACGAAGAATGGCGTTATAAAAAAGTGTCAGGAATTCAATCGACTTACGAGACAAGTTCTTTGCAGTGATACCATCAATCTGATCATACCCCGGGAGACTTTTTAGTTGCGAAAGTTGACATTGATATGATGTGCCTGTATATACATAAGTACGAATAAAACAAATAGATAAAATAAATACAACTATAATATTAAATAGAAGTACAACAAATACGACGGTCAAGCATACATAGCAAGAACTTATGCAAACGTTGGAATAAGCGTGACAACACAAAAACTTCTTGAAAAGAAAAACACGTATAACATAGAGAGAGGTAAAAAGTGGCAGCTGAAATTAAAACTATAGATTGGGAAAACATTAACTAATACTAAGAAACGTGATTCACTTGAGGGCGAGACGGGGATCACAACTTTTTCTTTCACTGAAATTAGTAGATATAAAAAATACAGTTTTTAATAGGTCACTGGTAAAAACATAAATTTTAAAACAAAAGGTTAGCTATTTATACACAAAAATCACTTGATTATACATATAGTATTCACCTTGTTTTTCAATATTCATTATAATTGACGCAATAAAAAACCAATTAAATATTTAAATTTTAATTTTTATTGGAGCTAAAAATTTAAGCTTCGTCCACTATAGAATGTGCGCGTTTTTGTCATCTTCCTTCTATCGCTATTGGCTTCAAATACGAGGAAATTAGAATTTACTGTTTCTTTTATTGTTCTTTTGAGAAACGGTTGACTTACATACAGTGGTGAAATTCCAATTTTTTTTTTTTTTATTTTTGGCCTATGAAATCGTCCACTGTGCGTTGTATAGTGGTCATCTGTCTTGGTGGAGACATTAAATATTACTTATAATATTAGGTTAGTATTTTTAAATGGTAATGTTTACCAGACTAGAGTTTACCAGACTTAGAACGAACTGTCACTCACTTTTATTTTACTTTTCCTTACCCTTGATCTGCTTATTTTTAACAAAGATTGTTTCCTTTGGCGTGCTGAATTGGTTTTTTGTGTTTAATTTGTGTTTTAATGGCAAGTTCTTGTCGACGTTTACTTCGCTTCGCTGCATTGGGGTATGTCATACCTCTATTTCCAATGATCTTAGGTAATTATAAACTGTTAGACAAAGGAGGCCTCGCTCATTGTCCATCACCAAAATTTTAGGTGCCGTGAATTAGTAAAGCACTTCTGCTAATTTTTCACGTAGTTGTAGGGCTGACTTAGATTCTAGAGGGAAAATTTGGAAAATTTGTCTATACAGCTAAGTAGCTTGTGCTTCTCCTGCATAAAGACGTCCACGTGTAGAATTTCGTACGGATAGCTCGGTACAGGCGTTGGCTGTAGAATGGGCTTATTGGGTTGTCTATTATATTTATATGCCTTGCAAATCTGACAAGTTGCCGTAAACGCTTTTATCTTCTTCAGTTTTGTCAAGCGATCTTGGGACGATCTTCTCCTGAACTAACCTGAGACAATAAGGTGCCGAGAGCAAAGTCCGATGCATCGGTGGTAAGATGAAAAAGGTTTTGTAAAATCTGGAAAAGCTAAAACCTCCAGTGGACAAAGCTCAATAAAAACTTTCTTGATTTGAGAGTCCTTGATTCGCGCGTTTTCCCCCCTTGGTGTGATTTGTTACTGGCTCGACAATTTTCGCATAATTTTTGATGAATCTTCTAGTATGATAATATGATGTCATGCCTAAAAAGGATTTGAGCTGTTTCAAATTGGTGGGAGGCAGTATTTTTAACATTCCCTTTACTTTTTTTTTTTTATCTACATTAATCCCCTGAGATGTGACAACATAGCCGAGGAACACTGGTTTTCAGGAAGTGTGTCATCTCTAAATTTACTTGTAGGGTTGCTTCACGAAGCCTTGAAAATATTGCCCTGAGGTTGTGCCAATGTTCTTCATAAGTAGCACTGAAAACATCATCAATGTTAACATAACAAATTTGTCTCTAAGAACAACGTCAATCATTCTTTGGAATATGGCTGGAGCGTTTTTCAGCTCAAAGGGTAGTCGGAGAAACTCATATTGTGCATTAAAAGTTAAGAAAGCTGTTTTTGGTATATCCGCGGGATCTATATGTATATATGAAACCCCGAAAATAAGTCCAGAGCTGTGAAGTAGAGCTGTGCGGAACATCGATGTAGTATCGATACATCGATGTTTCTCCTTTCGTAAAAAACATCGATTTTTGCTCTCCGATGTTCGATGTTTTTGTTAGCTATCTTTTCCATCACTGAGAAAAGATCTCATCAAATAAAGCATTTCGACTGAAACCGTACGATTGTTCAGTAAGGCTGGAATCATAGTAAGCGAGAAGAAAAGTTCGCTTAAGTTTAATGTAGACATGCTTCTTTTTCTACATTGTCACAAGTGAATCTCTGAATTGCATTGTTTTATATTTTTAAGTTTGAAAAAGATTGAATTATGTTTTATAGTATTATGTTTTATAGTATTCACACCGCTTATACTTCCCACTTGCACAACTAACTTTTCTCTGCATGAACCTTTTCGTATACTATGTAGTGACTACAACAGACTTTGGCACGTTATCGGTTCCGAAACATCGCTCCCGGTTATAAAAACTGCGATCTTGTCCTTCCTCGCTCGTAATTAGTTGTAATCTTTATTTAAACCTATCCTGTTTTCTTTTTATATGTAACCTATTATCTTATTACATTTAATTTTATGTTTATATATGTAATACGCCTATGCCCTTAGGTCGGAGTGGGTAGAGGTTGTAACATTAACTTTACTTAGGGCAATTCGTAACAGGCCCGGGCCTGGTGTCATATGGGCCACTTGTTCGTACTGAGCGTTGTACGACTACATCTATACTAATAAAAAAAAAACCTGTATGTATTACGTTTAAAAAAGATTAAATTTCTGTTTTATAGTTTGTTGGAGGAGACGTCATCGTTGAAATTAGATTTGTAGATGTATATTAAGATTTCTTATATTTTTTGTTTAAGATTATTGAAATTTCTACCACTGTATTTATATGTTCTCATGAAGAGCTTCTAACTCATGAAACCAAAATATAAAGAAGACTTCTGAAATCGAAGAGGAGAAGACATATTTTCCTTATTCCACTCCACATGCTAATGAGCAGTCGAGTCTTGTACCATTTGCAACTGGGCAGGTCAAACATAGATTTAAGTTTGGATATTACGTCGATGTAGTATCGATACATCGATGTTTTTTCCTGAAAAACATCGAAACATCGATGTGGCCAAACATCGATGTTTCAACAGCTCTACTGTGAAGAGTTTGCCTAAACTTGGTAACGTAGAGGTACTTTGGATAGGCCTTTTTCATAAAATTTACTTGATCTTCGATATCGATTTCCTTCGAATTTGGTGGATGGGTAAGTGCCACGCATGTGGCATATTCACCATTATCGGAGGCGGAATCTTCCGCAATGTTCATGTATGAGCGTTCCTCTATTACGCCACCGTCAGTGGCTATCGAGTAGGGTTTGATCATGTCCGATGCCGCCATATGAAATAATCGTTTTTCCTTTCGAAAGGGGTTCGCGGGAGAGTTCCTCTTTTGGCTACTGCCGTCCCCAAGTTCCGGAAACGGCTCCTAGATTGTCCTGATGCACTTGATTCTAATTTTATGGACGGTGTTAAAACCTGTGGCCTGAAAGGTAACGCGTTACGGTACGGTATTGAGTTTTGTTGATGAGGATAAGACATGACATATGTTGCTCTTGGCGGTACGTATGACGTAGCGAAGGGAGGCTAGTGCGTGTGTGCCAAGGTTCGTTAGTGGTGTATGATAGGGCGGGCTTCCCAGCTGAGATATCGATTTCCAGTTCTAAGGTTGTAGAATAAGATTCTCCTAACGTTTTTGAGTGCTTAACTGTTAGCAAAGCCGATAATTGTGGTGACAATCCCCTCACAAGGCCCTTTCGCGATACGAATGAATTAACGCCTCAAGAGCTTCTCTAGTGTGATTCTCGTTCTTAAGCTTCTCTATAATAAGGGAAAGATGCTTGTTGATCTGGGATTAAAATGCTTCTAGGGTCGAGTTATTTTGGACTATTGCGTCCTGGATGATTATATCAGCTTTTCGTATCCACGCAGAAAACTGACTGAGCATGGTAGCTCATCTATTTTCAGGTTCAGCTGAAAATTATAGTGTTGCTTGGGAACTGTTAACCAAGCGGTATGAAAACAATCGAAGTGTACTTTCCGAGCATATAAATCGAATCGTTTATTTACCGATGATCAAAAATGAATCCGCAGAAAGTGTAAGGGGAGTGATTGACATAGTTAATGAGTCAATACACTTAATTGAAATTAAAGCAAATTTGTCCGATGAAGTTGACGTAATAGTCGCTCAACTCATACTTTTTTTACAGAGAGACTCTACAATTGTATGAGAGTCAGATTAGAAAAACAAGGCAAATTCAAATGCTATCTGATGTCATGGAATACTTGGAGCAAAGATATTGCTCGCTAAGTGCCATAAAAAAAGAAAATAAAAAAACGTTTCAAAAAACGCCGGCTGCGGTGTTGAAAGATAGTTGTCCGATCTGCAAAGGTCCCTGGCATAGCGCACCTCTGTGCTATAAGTTTAAAGCGCTAACACCTAAAGAAAGGGTGGAAATAGCCAAAAAGTGCAATTGTGTACACGATGCTTGAAGCATTCAAGCAACAAGAGATGAACAAATGAAATGGTCTGCTCATTGTGCAGCAAGGGGAAAAACAGGCAAACGTAAACACTTGTGTTACGGAACAACAAAAACTATTGGCCACAGCTCTAATACAAGTTAAAAAAATAAATGGAGAGTATGAAACATTAAGAGCCTTAATTGATAATGGCTCTCAGAGCACTATTTTGTCTGAAGAAGTCGCTCAAATGTTAAAATTACCTAAAATCAAGAAACAAACAGAAATAAGCGGCGTATCTGCAACAAAAAGTTGAACATCGAAGTATAGGGTAAATATTTAAATGAAGACACGTGATTCTGAGAAGAAACTTATTAAGGTTGAAGCAATTGTATTACCGCAATTAATGAAAGCAATTCCGTTAAAAATAGCAAACGTGGATATGTTAAAATGGCAAACTTACGTGCTAGCTGACCCCACATTTAATAAACCTGGTAGGGTTGATATGATAATAGGGGGTAGACGTATATACCCATATCTTAAAAGGTGGAGTTGCCAAGATTAACGGCTTACTGGGACAAAACACTCAATTTGGCTGGATCGTATCGGGATGTACTAAGTCAAAAGGAGATGAGTCTATAGTAGCTACAACAATAGACGTGACAGATATGGAACGTTTTTGGGAATTGGAAGCAGACGAAAAATATGATATAGAAGCTAATCAATGTGAAGAAAATTTTAACAAGACAACAATAATTGATAAATCGGGAAGATATGTGGTAACGATCCCATTTAAGCAAGAAAGGGAGTTAGGTGACTCGAAGGCGCAAGCAACTGCGCGATTCCTTAACTTGGAGAACAAATTTCAGAAAAATCCAAAACTTAAGGGGGAATACGAAAAATTCATTAAAGAATATTTGGAGTTGGGCCATATGGTAGAAACTAAGGATGAAGGTTCTTATTACCTGCCACATCAAGCAGTAGTAAAAGAAGAAAGTTTAACAACTAAGTTAAGAGTTGTATTTGACGCTTCTGCAAAAACCACAAATAACAGAAGTCTCAATGATGTGATGTGGATCGGGCCGCGACTACAAAAAGACATTTTCGACATAATATTAAAATGGCGAAAATGGCAGTACGTAGCATCTGCAGATATTGAAAAAATGTATCGGCAGATAAACATTGATCAAGACGATCAAAAATATTTGCATATTTTGTGGAGGAATTCACCACAGAAAAAATTAAGAAAATATAACTTAACAACAGTAACGTACGGTACTGCATCAGCACCTTACTTAGCTACAAGGGTACTGGCAGAGATCGCAAACAGAAGTCAGGATAAAGTGATAAGTGAAATTATCCGAGATGAATTTTACATGGATGATTAATGACAGGGGGTGATACCGTACAAGAATCAAAACACAAAGTTCAGCAGGTTACCAGAGAGCTGGAAAAGGCAGGAATGAATTTGAGGAAATGGATTTCGAATAGATCCGAAATTGTTGAAGAAGTTATTAATACAGGCGATAATAAAGTATTAAAAATTGATGAGAACGAAGCAATTAAAACCTTGGGGTTGCAGTGGGAGCCATTTAAAGACGAATTTAAATTTAAGGTAAACTGTGACGAAAACAGGAAGGTGACTAAAAGAGGGGTGCTATCCACACTAGCCAAAATTTATGATCCACTAGGTTGGCTAGCACCAGTAACAGTAATAGGCAAGTTATTCATGCAGAAGTTGTGGCTAGCGGAACAAAATTGGGATCAAGAGTCCGATAACGAAACAACAGAATGGAAATCCTTCAGGGACAATTTGGTGTATCTGGAAGAAGTCAGATTACCCCTATGGATCAAGACACAGCCTAATATGTTGTTACAGATTCATGGTTTTGCTGATGCTTCAGAAAAGGCATATGCAGCGGTAGTATATGCTAAAATATGTGATGCAGTTACCTTGCTGGAATTTTTAAAAAAACAATTAAGTTGTAAAGTTGCAGTTGGTTGATTTTTTAAAAGTTGGTACAAAATATAATAAATAACAAATGTTGTACAGTTGTGAAAATTCCAGTAGTGCGCGGGGTAGCTTTTCGAAGAAATCGTTCTCGAACAGTCGGTCAGTCGGCGCCACGAAGTCGCGAAAAACCGAAATGTCGCCGCGAAAAGAAGATTGTTGAAAATAAGACCTTGAACGAAACGTTTGGTCTAGTGGAAGAAGAAGAATCGATGAAAAATAATATGGAAATGAAAGAAGTTCGTCACGTAGAAAAAAGTGATCCCAGACATCTAGATATAAAGAGGCAATAGTTAATACAAATGTTTTCTCTTAAAATCGAAGCGGATGAGAGAAAGTATGCACAAGTCAAAATAAACCCTGAGCATTTCGAAAAAGATGTATGTGTGTTCGACGGTTACAATGTACCGGTAGAGAAATGGGTTGAGAACTTTGTGCAGAATGCCGAAGCTTACGAGCTCACAGACAAACAGATGTTATATCTCGAAACAGTGAGTGATTATCAGAGGTTGAGACAAATGTGTTGTGAGTTCGAGTCGAATTTGAGTAGCGCTGACCTACATCAACAGTTACGCGATCGTAAAATGCATAGTGGTAAATTGTTTCACGAATATATGCTTAATATGAGAAAAATTGCTAGTGCTGGAAAAAATCGAAAACGCGGCGATTATACGGTACATAGTTGATGGCCTTAATATTAAAAGCGACTCCATGTTCTCAATGTACACTTGTAAATCGCTAAAAGAATTAAAAGAGCAACATGGTGTATTCGAGCATTTAAGAAAATTTGATTTCGTAAAATCACGTCTATTGCAAAAATGGAAAACATTTAAAAGAAAGAATATTATTTTAATTGCGGTTCCAGTGAGCACAAGCGTAAAGACTGTAATAGTGCGGATAGAAAATGTTTTAGTTGTAATGAAAGTGGACATATTTCAACTAATTGCCCTAGAAAGTTATCAGCTGTTCGTAAAATAAATATACAAAAACGGGTCAAGTCGGTGTCGCTGAATGGCGTAAACGTTAACGGTTTGATCGATACGGGCTCAGATGTCACTATTGTAAAGAACTCTTTTCTAAAATACTTGGGTACGATTGATTTAAAAGAAAGCCAAACAAAAGCAAAAAGCTTTTTCGGGACAGAGGTCATCGTAAAGACGCAGCAAAAATTCTTGGTAGTGGAGAGCAACACTATGGACTGTGACGTTATTTTGGGATACGACTTCGTGGAGAAGTTTATAGTATCGATCGATGAGCGTGGATACACATTTACGAGCCTGGTTGAAGACAGCAAATCGCAAGAAGAATATGCTGACAATTGGTACAATGTTTTTGACATCTTATGTAGTTATTCGGCTCCGCAATATCAAAAGCAAATCGAAGCGTTGATACAGGATAGCTATCAGCCGAATGATACAGAGAAGGTACATTGCCCTATTGAGTTAAGAATTGTACCAGATGGCGCAATAATCCCATTTAGGCAGTCACCCAGTCGTTTGTCAGCACCAGAAGCGGGAGCGGTTAAAAATCAAGTTGATGAGCGGGAAGAAAACGGAATAGTGCGCAAGTCCTATTCGAATGTTGCTAGCAGAGTTGTAGTTGTAAAGAAGAAAGATAATATTTTGCGGATTTGTGTAGACTTCAGGAAGCTAAATAGCATGGTCTTGGAAGACTGCTTTCCACTTCCTTTAATGGATGAAGTGCTTGAGAGATTGCAGGCAGCAAACTTTTATACGATTATAGATTTAGAAAATGGATTTTTCCGTGTGCCCATAGAGGAATCTAGCAAATCATATACAGCGTTTGTTACTAGAAAGGGATTATACGAGTTTAATAGAGCGCCATTTGGATTCCGTAATTCTCCTGCTTCATTCATTCGTTTCGTTAACCACATATTTCAGGATCTGATTAACAAGGATATAATGCAATTATATGTATATGGGTGATATTATAGTATATGCAAAATCAGCAAACGAAAAAAACAAAACCAAATTGGTATTAGAAACTGCAGCAAAGTATGATTTGAAAATAAAATTGGGAAAATGTATTTTTTTGCGAAAACGCATAAGCTTTCTAGGTCACGAAATTGAAGATGGAAAGATTTGGCCCGGTAAAGACGATGGCGAACCAGTCGTTTCAGAATACCCACAAATGTCAAATCGATTCAGGCATTTCTTGTTTTAACCGGATTTTTTAGAATGGTTATTTCTCAGTATGCGCAGATATCACGACCCCTTACCAAGTTGCTCAAAAGAGATGTCAAGTTTTTTATGGGTCCAAGCGAGCTTCAGGCGTTACAGCAATTGAAAACGGCGAAAATAAGTGAACCAGTGTTACACCTCTAAGGCACCAACCGAGCTGCACGCGGATGCTTCAAAAGACGGTTTTGGAACTGTACTAGTTCAGCTATTTGACAACAATTTGCATCCGATCTATTTTTGGAGTAAGAAACCATCTGAATTGGATTCGAAAAGGCATAGCTACATTCTTGAAGTCAAGGCAGCATATGTGGCGTTAAAAAATGTCGACATTATTTACTAGGGATGCCGGTGAAATTGGTGACAGACTGCATCGCATTAAAGCAAACTACGACAAAGCTGGACATCCCAAGGGAAGTTGCGCAATGGATATTGTATCTACAAGATTTCAATTTGAACGTGGAGCACCGATCAGCAGTTAAGATGCAACACGTGGACTGATTAAGCCGTTACCCACAGTCGTGCGTAGTAGTAAAAGATGAAATAACAGCGCGTTTAAGGAAGGCACAGCAGACAGATGATCCTATTATCGTAAATATAGAGGTACTAAAGCAACAACAGCGCAAGACAATACACGCTATCCAACAACAGTACTGGATACCGCATTTGGAAAGTACAGTATCAAGATTGATTACAAACTGCATAAAAAATGCATAGTTCATAATAACCAGCTGGGTAATAAAGAAGGATATTTGCATTGTATAACTAAATGAGACACACAGCTGCATACTTTACATTTGGATCATTTAGGACCCATGGACGGCACATCCAAGCAGTACAAATTCATTTTGGCAATGGTAGATGGTTTTTCGAAATTTTTATGGTTGTTTCCTACGAATGTCCACAGGTCAAGAAGAAGTAATTAAAATGCTCAAAGAATGGACAGACATTTTTGGATTTCACGCTTTTAAAGAATTCCTTCGATCAAATGATGTAGAGCATGTACTGTCAACCATAGGAGTAGCAAGGGGCAATGGCCAAGTTGAACGAGTTAACCGTTGTATCCTGTCTATTCTCGGAAAAATATCAGCAGATGAACCCACGAAATGGTATAAGGGAGTTTTGCAAGTACAGAAGGCTAATTAACACAACGATGCATTCATTAACGAAAATGTCACCTTTTGAAGTCCTATTTGGAACGAGAATGCATAACCATATAGATGACCGTTTGCTAGATATGTTACAGGAGGAACAAGTAGACCACTTCAACGACGAGCGGCAAAAGCTGTGACAAGAGGCTCTGATTAATATAGAGAAAGCGCAGGCGACTTACAAGCGGAATTATGATAAGAACAGGAAAGGCGAAGCTATTTACCAAGTTAGCAATATGATGACAATGATGACAGCTACGAGCGTGGGCTATATGAGACTTTGGCGATATGTGGCTGAGAACGACGAGTTGCTGTCTTCTGAGGCGTGTAGCAGCTGAGAGTGAGAGGCATCTACGCGAGAGAGTCGGAAGTCGAACTGCAGACGTCGCACAGTAGGGCCTTCTGGCATTTAGCATTGCAAAAATCATAGCGTCTAAACCAATAAAGCGAATTAAAAAGCATATGATAAAGAATACCATAAACTTCAAAATGAATGTTTGTCAAACGTGCTGGGTGTTCGTGGTGCTGTAATATTCAAGGTCAAAGGCAGAAAATATTTCCAAGCATGTTTTTTCTTTGAAAATGGAGCGAAAACCGGTTTTTTTTTAATCACAAATGGAATTTTTCATTGTTTTAAACGGGTGTGTAACATTTTTTAATGTTTTAATTTGATTTTTTAACATAATTACAAAAAGAGAAAAATAAACATTTTTTAAATTTTGAAAATTTGCTATTGATGATTTTCTTTAAAATAATTTTCAATATTTACATCAATATCTAATAAACTCAACATTTCGGGACTATACTATAATTTCCAAGTTTAAGTTGCTAAGAAGTTTTTAATGTATTAGTATATCTGCACCTTTTGTAGTCCTTGTTTTTACATTCCTGCGCTTTTTCGGATAGCTCTCCAATTGGTAAACACTGATATTCTATTAAATCCTTTCCGTGAGCCAAAATCCTATGTACCGTTGGGGTAAGTTTTTTTTTGCGTATACGATTCAGTCAAAAGTTGAGCAGTCTTTGAAGCATATGCGGAAAATTTTTCACCATTAACCATTTCCTTGCAATTTATAACATTCAAGATAACAGCCAACCTTTCAATGATCTCTTGACTAACACCTGTTATTAAAGATGTCATTACATTATTGTCAAAAAATCTCCTTGAAGTATTTCCATCATTCGTGTTCCCGTATCCGTGCTTTGGGCAGTCAATTTTCAGTCCTACCTTCTTCCTTCTCCGAATCTTGTATACTCCTCAAGCCACACTTCATGTTTTTTACGGAATGTGGCAGATTTCTGCCACTTGCGATTTATTTTTGGCTTAAGTTAGAATGTGTATATTTGGTTTTTACCTTAAGCTCCGTACTAACGTTTTCAAATGAAACGCCCATCTCCTTCAGCAATCGCATTTCAAAATCATTTAAGTTTTCACACTCGTAGAAAACTTTCAAAATTCTTTCATTCTTTAACAACATTTTTGCACAAATAAATAAAACTGTCTTGAGTTATATTGACAAATACTATTCAGTCCGGATTTAAGGTGTCTCCACTTATGGAGTTAAAAATAAACTGTCGCAAACGAGAGGAACAATTAGCTCTTTATGTTTTTTTTTTTTAATTAACTAGGTAGAACGAAAAATCGGTATTACCCTTTTTGTATTAATTAGGTAAAAAACTTAATATCTTAAGATTAAAAACTTAATATTTACATCCAATTAGGTAAACGAAAATAAAAACGACCAACCTACAACTAGGACAAATTTTTCATCAACTTAAATAACATTTACGCGTCTTGTCAGTTTTTCCAAACCAGGTAATGAGCAATTTAACATTGTAGAAACAGCATTACGCAATGTTATCATTTAAATAAAAAAAAACTGCAGGCCAATACGCATGCACTCTTCTTCTTCCTTAAACCTGCAGCGTATTTTTTTAGGCGAAGTTGCCTTAGTTTTATGGCTTACGCGTCGGTGTCGCAGGTCTCCGCATATTGGGACCATATACATTTAATAGGTAAATATTTCACCTATCTAGTGAATGTAGTCCGGTATTGATACCCGTTGATCCTTGTTAGTTGTATTCCACCAAAGTTCAAAAAATGCCAATATTTAGTACATTTTTTTAACGCTTCTAGTTCAATAACAATTTAAGTAATTATTAATATTTATAAAACATGCTAATAATAAAGAACATACTTTTCAGATAAAACCGAAAAATCCAAGATCGATTGTTGAAATCGCCCAATATTCAGTTTTAAAATTGCGATTTTTTTAAAAAAGTATAATTTTTTCCTATTTACTAAACATGTCTCAACTTTCTTTAGAACCCATGAATATCAACCGATTTCAAAAATTTTTTGAATTCATAATCTCTGAAGTATTCCCTATCGATTGCATATATCATTTTTGCCAAACGCGATCATGAAAAAACGTATTTTTGCAACGCTATCCGAGAAGAGGCCCATTTGTGCGCCGTCGAGAACGGGCAATAAAAAAGAAGTTACGAGAGCTTTGTGAAATTAATTGTTAGCTTTGAAGAAATATATGTACTACACCTCAATTTTAAACATTTCAGTTAATATTATGTACAATAAACAATTATAAATATAATGTTAACGTCACATGTATGTATGTAAGATGTGTGCTGGTTTGCTGGTCGTCTTTGTAGCCCTGGCTAGTTGAGAGTGTGACCAGTCAGTAGAAGTCAGTTGGAGTAAGTCGAGAAATAGAGTCGTCGTCGGAAAGTTGCCAGCGAAAGAAGTCGAAAGTCGTCGGAACAATTAAGTTGAAAAGTCAAGTCGTTTTAAGTTGAACATTACACGTTGAAATTAATTAAGAATAATTTGTGAACTCATCTCTTACATTTGGGCTCATTGATGCTTTTTGTTTTTGTAAACTGATCTTTAAAACTTTCTATTTGTTTATATACGAATAAATACAGGGGTGGTCAAAAGTATTTACACAATGAACTTTTTTCTGCAACTTTTATTTTCAAAGTTATATTGTTGTTGTTGTAAGTAAATTACAACAACAAAAAATTCTAAGCTTTAAAGCTTGATCATTCAAGAATACAATGAAAAAGAAAAATGAAAAAATAACGGTATGTAGAGATAATCAAAAGCAAATGAACGAATAATATACAGTTGTCAAAAGTATTTACACAGTTATTTTTTGCGACAAAAGTATTTACACATAACTTAAAATTGGTTTTTCACCTTTTTTTGGTTGTTTTTTTTTAATTTTTTGAATTTTTGTACAAAATGGGTTTTTATTTACTTAATATTTTGTGTTTCCACCTTTAGCATCTATTACTGCTTGCAAACGGGCTGGAATAGATTGAACTAAAGTTCGGGCAAAGTCAATTGTTAATTTTGACCAAATTTCTCTTATCTCCATGATGGTATTATCCCTATTTCGATCTTCATCGATTGTTCTTTGTCCCTTGATGAATGACCAAACATTTTCAATAATATTTAAATCCGGGCTTTGCGCAGGCCAGGGAAGAACCGTCATTTTCAAGTCTCTTAAAAATTTGGTCGGCGCTGATCCTTTATGACATGGGGCATTGTCATGTTGTAAAAACCCAATCGCTGACAGGAAACAGCTTGTCTCCAGATACGAATGCATGATCATTTAATATTAACAGGTATCCACCCTGATTAAGTGTGCCGTCTATTGGTATAAAGTCGCCAAATCCATAATACGACATGCAACCCCAAAACATCACAGTGCCTCCTCCGAATCTGTTAATAGGCTGCGTTGCTCTTTCTTTTTGTTTTTGGGGTAAATGCATGAAACGCTTACGAAATGAGCCCTGGTACTGAAATGCAACTTCATCTGTCCATAAAACATTGTACCAGAAGTCCAAAGGCTTTTTAATGTATTCAAGTGCGAATGAGAGTCGTTTAGCTTTGTTAGTTTCGGAAATATTGATCACCTTGCGTACCGTATAGGTTTGGATATTGGTCTCCTTTAGTCTTCGACGTATTGTAGCATCGCTAACTTTTTTGCCAAACAAGCTAACAGACTCTGCTGACAATTTAAGAGGACTTGTCGAGGGATATTTCCCAACTATGCCAATCAATCGCCTGCATTCCCGTTCAGACATCGCCGGTATTCGCCCACTTCTCCTTTTGTTTTGCAGATTGCCAGTCGTTTCCTTTTTCTTTACCAGATTATAAACCGTTTTTCTGGAAATTTTATAAGATTTGGCCAATTCCGATGCGGAAATACCACTTTTAAACTTTGTAACGATCTCAGAGCGTATTTCAATATTTAACTCTCGTGTTTTCACCATTTTAATAGTTTGTTCCCGAATTATCAATCTTAATATTTTAATTGGCACTTTTTTAGTCCAATGAAAGCAAAACCAACTTAATTCTAGAAACTGGACTCAAAGAATGAGAGTACATCTTCATTGTGTAAATACTTTTGTCGCAAAAAATAACTGTGTAAATACTTTTGACAACTGTATATTATTCGTTCATTTGCTTTTGATTATCTCTACATACCGTTATTTTTTCATTTTTCTTTTTCATTGTATTCTTGAATGATCAAGCTTTAAAGCTTAGAATTTTTTGTTGTTGTAATTTACTTACAACAACAACAATATAACTTTGAAAATAAAAGTTGCAGAAAAAAAGTTCATTGTGTAAATACTTTTGACCACCCCTGTATCTTACATGTATACATACTCCAAAGGTGCGAGAGCCTCCAGTAGTAAACGGCCTCTGTGTTTTAAGCGCCAGCTGCACCGTTTTCTTGATTAGGAGTTAAAGACCCCGGCAACGATGAACTTTTCCTTTATCTGGCACCCACAGCGAGTTGGTGTAATGCTGAAACTCGTGTAATATGAGGCTTGTTGCCAGGTAGCAGCACTTGAATGTTCTGCCGAAATTCCGGAAGGCAGCCTTGACTGTTGAATCCAGGGCCGATCAAATATCGGAGTGGCGCCTAGCTCTTTTAAGATAGCAACATCAATATCTAGTTCTCGCGTAGATTGCGTGTTGCAATCAGTAAAGTATCGCACATTGTGAGTCTGGATTGTTACTGTTTGAGGAACATATCCTTTATTATATCCGGCGAGTCCTTTTTTACACTAAGTTTGGCTGCTATGGTGCCCGGCATACTAAAGATGGCCAACTGCTTGTAGAGAAGAGTCTCACTATGTAAAGAATTAATTGCAGCAGAAATATCCTCTGCTTTCGCTAGTTGACCGATATTCTGTATTTTAACCCACGCCTCAGTCCCAGATGGTATTTGAATTTCGAGTTTGCCATGAGAGAAATTCTCATTTATACATTTAACTGTTTGAAGATAATTCTAATTAATTTTTTTATTTTTCAGCTTGGGCACTGATCGAAGTTCAATTTTTGTAGCAATGTGCATTTTGGTTCAGCATTTACGATTAGAGAAAAGTGTTGACATATGTTCAATAACAAGGAAATTACGATCTCAGCGACAGGGACTTATCAACTCATACGTAAGTAAAAATAATTTTAAATCGCTTCAAGGTTTACAATAATGGGATAAGGTTTTTCAAGTCAATTTGAAAGGTATCATGTCAGCGACAACTGCGACAGATATTATACTGGTAATATAAACAAATTTTATAGAATATAATATATTTAATATATTTTTATATGTTCCAAATTCTTTTTTCTAAGTAAGTAAATCAGGCGCGCAGCCAGAAAATTTTTTCGGGGGGGGTGGGAGTGGGTTTCAGCAAATATTAAATACACATGTTCATACTTAATAATATAATGGATGACCTTTATTTCAAATTTTTTTCTACAAAAGAATGTCTATTTTCCGACTTGTTTTCGCCATTTCGTTCAAAATATCCTCTGGAGTGACTTCAATATTAGAGTGGATGTTGAACAAAGCTAGTCCGTTTAACCTCTCTTGATCCATTGTACTTCTTAGGTACGTTTTCAGCCTCCTTAGTGAAGAAAAAGAGCGTTCGCTCGGAGCAACAGATGAACCGTGGGGTAAAAAGACTCGCAACAATGATTCAATGCATCAATGAACGTGTTTTGTCGCTCATCTTTTGGGATTTCCGAACATCGCCTGAAAAAAGTTTTGCTATATTTTATCTTATGGCGTATTACAAAAATTAATTTGTAACCACATTTTTACTTGATTTACTGAATTATTTTTCCATCGAAAGATGAGGAAACAAAAATGAAATAAATGAACATGAAAATATTTTATGTAAATATTGCTTTGATTGTCCCAATACAATTTCTGATTGATGGAACGTCGCATGCATGGGAGACGACCAAATTTAAACTGTGATTCGCACAATGGAGGTAAATGGCTTGTGGATAAGATTTTTGATTTTTTTCATCGCGCGCGCTCCGTCATAACCTTGTTAATGAAAGAGACAATAGAAAAAACGTTACAGAAAAATTACATTTAGCACACAAGGAAATTTATTATGGAATTCCATAAAAAAGAAAGGCACAGCAATTTTTCAGTACTCATTTTTTTAATTCACCTTGCCCAACCATTAAAGAAGACTCAACTTTCAACTCTTTCAGAGTTGTTAGAAGTGCATTGCTGAGCCCTTTCCCGGTCACATCTTTCACAGGTGTAAAACACAAAAAATCTTCCTGAAGTCGATATCCCTCTTTTGAATTTTCGGTATATCGCACACAGATTGAAAATTGTTCAATTCCGCTGACGTCAATGGTTTCATCAGCGATAACTACGAAACATTTTGACTTGTTAACGCGCTCGACAAGTTTTTCTGTAATCGTTTTTCCAGCAGCATTTATTATTTCGTTTTGAATAGATGGACTTGTATATGTAGCTTTGCTTGAAGCAGTGTCCAAATGTTGACGTAAATCGGCATCACCTTTTTCCAAGGCAAAACGCAATAGTGCTTTGAAATTCCCTTCACTTTCTTTTGCAACTTCTGTGGATATTGGACCGGAATCACGATGACCTCTTAGTGCGATCCCTTGTCTGCCACATAGAAGTACAGCCCGGATGATTGGAGTCAATTTCCGTCTATTGTCGATTCGCATTTTCATTCGACTCAAATCGATTTCACTCAAAATATCGTCTTTTTTGTTCTCAAAAACCGATTTGAAATTCTCTGCATCGATGAAAGCATTTTTGTGGTACTCTTTTTCTTGATGATGATCTCGGAACATTTCAAGGGCTTTCTTCCAGTTCCTGAACGGTGCGCCCCCACAAAAGTTTTCACAATTTGATGACTCCCCTTGCCAACTGATCCGACTGCAAATAAAACACAATATTTGCAGTAAACTCCATCTTCTTCAGCCGAGTAAGACAACCATTGAAAGGATCGCAACCAAGACAACTGAAATTTTAAATTTCGATTGCTTGATGTTGGAAACTTAAAAGTTTCATCTGGGACCCATACATCAACAAGAAGTTCATACTTTATTTTGTCGTTGAGTTGAGGAAACCTGCAAACATTTTTTTTATTTGTAAAATTTCTATCTGGATCCGAAATTTCTATTTGTCACTTTCAATTACAAAGTTATTGATATGGAAAAGTGGAAAACAATTTGCTTTTCCCAGCTGCATTGGGAAAATTACGATTCTTATTGCTAGTAATTGTAACTTCGTGTATTACAAGTAGGAGCATTTTGAATCGAATACAGGTACAATTGACTGCAGCAGCATAAATAAGACTGTTAAATACCTGTGCAATTTTGGGCTCAGGTGAAGATGCTGTATCGGGAGCCTCTGCTTGCTGCTTATCAGTTTGTTTAGAAGTTTCCTAAATGAAATTGTAATATATTTTTATAACTTGATATTCCAACTTGTAGTATTCGATATGACAATTTTTACTTACCTCCTGATTTTCTAACCTAGGTCTTTTTAACTAAAAATTGACGAATGTCCATTCTTGTGTATGTGATCTTTTTAGTGTTTACTCACTATATTTAAGTTTACACGCTTTTTAGTGTTTACACTCAATTGGTGAAATCACAGAAAAATAAATATCATTCACTGATCGGTGGTAAGAACGCTGGTCAGGGTGGAATGGAAAACAACATCAATTTTCAAAATGCTGTAATATATTACGGAAGTTCAAGAAATTGTCGCAAGAATTTCCATTCATAATATTGCAGCCGAGTCAAAATAAACGGCCCTCGCTCAAAACAGACAAATTTATTTCAAGACGGATTGGGCACACTGCCTGACTTAGTGTGGCAACTTAGCGAAGATAAGCGAATGTGGCAACATCGGGATTCACGGAGAAAAAACGTGCTTTTGAAACTACATACACTACTGTATATGTATGTACATACTACTGTATATCAGGGGTAGGCACAAATAGAGCCAGCTCCAACTGTCAATGTATGCGTGCGCTTGCTTGTGTGCGTAAGCTGCTTTACACTGCGCAAATCGTATGTGAAGAAACGAATAAAAAATTAAAACAAAGTACAGTTATGGGCCTTGGATTCCTTTCACCTAAATGTCATAAAAATTAATGCATATTTTGTATCAACTATTACACACATTTTTCATACTATATATGTATATATGTGCACACATGTATAGGGGGAGAGTGGGGCTAATCGGCGCATGGGGCAATCCGGCGCAGTCGAATTAGCTTGAAATATAATAGCACGATTCAAAAAGTGATAAGTGTCCTAAGATCGCATTTTGGTAGGCTATATTTGGATATTAAACTTAGACGTATCCAATTCGTAGTATCCGAAAATTTTGGGAATATGTAATTTTTAACCTCAAAAATAAATTTTGGTTCGCCAAGAAAACGTTTCAAAAACATTGATTAAATTTTTAATTTGGATCGATGTTAACTAAAATAGGTTCCGAAATGTATTAACTTATGATGTGTAATTCGATTATTTTATATAAGTAACAAAATTTTTCAATTTTTAGTTTTTTAAGCTAGAAGCTAGAAGGTGGGGCAAAATGGCGCATTTGGTGATGGGGTAATATGGCGCGGTAATTTTACACATGTAAAGATCAGCCAAATAACTAAAATCAGCAGAAAATAAATTTTTTACTGTTATTAAAGATTGCATATAAGAAAATGAAAAAAAAGGCTAAGACTTCGGTATAATTTTTGTTAACTTTTTGGAATATCCATCTTGTTTCATAGTTTTAATATGTTTTTCTTACTTGACATAAATTTTTGTATTAACTTTGTTTCTAGGAACTGGGTTTCTATTTTTGGCTGAAAAAATTTATTAATTTGAACAAAAAGCATAAATAAATAAATAAACTACATTTTCTATTGGATTTTGCTAGCATTATTTTCTTAATTGTACTAAAAACAGTTACAAACTTAAGTGCGCCACATTACCCCGCGATTTTTGAAATCAGCAATTTCGGGTATGTTCGAAAAAAACCGCTATAGCTTTGTAACGGCAAATTATATCGAAAAGTATCTTTGATCAATAGTTGGACAATGAATCGACCTTTCATTTAAGTGCTCATATGAGAGGATACGAGCTCCCGATCAGGATATATGAAGGCTTAAAAAAAATGCGCCGATTAGCCCCACCCTCCCTATATTACATTTATATTAGATTATACGTGTTCGCTTATATTTTTTTACCCTATAGGCACGAAATATAAATAATGGCAAAATATTTTTAAAGTTGCAATGTAAGAAAGTGAAGCATTCATTTTTCTGCGTGTAGCTGCGTAACAAAGCGACATAGTACTGCTTTCGTCAAAAGTCTGTGCGACACTAGCTGTTTTTTTACGCTCTCAACTTGTACTTTGTGCTCACATCGGCATGCACACAGACGGCCACACGAGCAATTTCCGAGCCAAAGTGCCCGCACGGGCTATGGGCGCCTACCTCTGCTGTATATGTATGTAAGAATTATTGCGTGTATACAATAATTATTGTTTATTAATATTTAAATATGTAGCAAAATAGTCAATTGAAATTAGGATAAAAAGAACTTTGACTTAACAACTTTAGGTGACAACTTTTAGCAACTTTACGACTTTAACAACTTGAAATACAACTTAAGCAACTTTTGTACACCTTCGGCCTATACGTCTTGTCTCTATCGTTCCTTCTTTCGTTCTCTTCTTCTTACTACTGAAGATGCCACATTGTCGCACCGCATCCAGAGCTGCCATCTCTCAGCATATATGTACCTATATGACACTACATTCGGTCATCCTGAAAATCATCTGCCTCAGATGATCCTTCGAGATCGCTTTCATCATTGCTCTCCATATAACGCCAAAGCTTAATGTTGTCTTCACTGGTGGACGTCTGATTTGGACCCTGAAATTCAGCAGATTTTTTGACTTCATACCTACCATTTCTCTTCACTGTGATGATTTCGTATGGACCAATGAATTTATTCGACAGCTTCTGGCCCGAAACGAACTGTGTGACTTTAATAGCTACTAGGTCGCCCAACTGATAACCGTGGCATGGCTTGCGTCTCTGGTCGTAATGGCGCTTGTATCTGGTCTGTGCCGCTAGTATTTGCTGTCTTGCTTCTGCTCTTATTTGATTTCGCTCATTTTGAATTCCATCTAGTAGTTCTTCTTCCAGAATTCTTTGTAACTCCAGGTCTGATTCGTTTCTCATTTTCAATCCGAACATAACTTCAAAAGGTGTAAACTTGGACGACGAGTGAACATTCGAGTTTATAGTACGTTGTACCTGTGCGGTGTACCTGTACCACTTCTGAGGCTCTGCAGCTGACATCTTGGCTAAGACAGAAAGTATGAGTCTGTTGACTCTCTCTATTTGTCCGTTTCCTCTTGCAACTCCTGTAGTTGTTTCGACGTGTTCGATCTTATGGTTCGTACAAAATTCCTTAAAATGTTTCGACGTAAATGATGCACCTCTATCGCTGATGATACGACGCGGATTTCCAAAAATTGTGACACAATCAGTCAAGTGTTTAACAACATCCGAGGCATCTGTCGATTTTGTAGGATATAGCCATGTATATTTAGAGAACCCATCTACGACTGCGAATATGTACTTGTAATTCTTCGAAGTTGGATCCAATGACCCTAAATGATCAACGTGTAGCGTCTCCAATGGAACTTCTCCTCTATCAATGCAATGTAAAAAAATCCTCCTGCTTGCCCAACTTTCTGTTGTGTGTTATGCACTGAACACAATTTGCGATGAACTGACCAATCTTTTTGTCCAAATGTGGAATATAATAATCTTGTTGAATAGTATGCTTTGTTTTTTGAACTCCCATATGTCCAATGTTGTGAGTATTCCTTATTATCTCCTTTTCCATGCTTTTCGGAACTGCCAACAAATCCAATCTATTGACCTGCTTATATAAGAGTTTATTTTTAACTTTAAAATCGGCATACGGTTTGTGTTGTAAAATCTCGAAAACTGCTGCGAACTTTTCATCATTACTTTGTGCTCTGCGCGCGTACTTCTGTTGTGACAATCATTACTGGATAGCGACTTAAGCTATCGACATGCTTCATCCTATCGCCGGCGCGATGTTCTATTTTATACGAAAAATCTTCCAAGTGCATCAACCATTGTACGACTTGTCGGGGCATATCCTTCTTCGCTGCTGTCATTTTGAAAGCTGCACTGTCTGTAACCAGAACAAACTCGATCCCCATCAAATAATGGCGCAACTTCTTCGTAGAAAATAACTGTGTAACTTTTCCTCCTGATCGCTTGTTTTCTTGCTCCAATAAAATACAGGATGCCACTTATCATCATGTTGCTGTAAGAGCGTAGCACCAAATCTGTTTTTTGATGCATCTACATGTAATTGCGTTTCAACTGAGTGTTTGAAAATTTTCAAAACTGGTTCATTCATCAGACTTTCTTTTAATTCTTCGATTGCTTTTATTTGAGGACTGTCCATTCTAAACTCTGTATCTTTTTTTTTGGAACGTGGTCAGCGGCTTTGCTATTATTGCATAATTACGAATGAATTTTCTATAGTAGCCTGTTAGTCCTAAAAATGCCTGAACACCTTTGATATTTTTCGGCAATTGGAAATTTTAGATTGCCTTGACTTTCTCTTTACCCGGACATACTACTCCATCTTCTATTTCGTCGCCCAGAAAATTGATTCTTCTTTTTAGAAACTGGCATTTCGACCATTTGATCTGTAAACCATATTGTCGTGCTTCTTCTAAAACAGTCTTAACATTATCCAAACATTTTTCTGCTGTAGATCCGAATACTACGATATCGTCAACATAAATTTCCATAATTCCTGCATTTATCAACTTCTGAAAGATGTAGTAAATGAATCTTACAAAAACTGCTGGGGAATTACAAAACCCAAAAGGCGCTTTATTAAATTCAAAAAGCCCTTGCTTTGTCACGAATGCTGTATATTTACGACTTTCTTCTTCTATGTCAACGTGGAAAAATCCGTTCTTAAGATCCATGACTGTAAAGTATTTTGCTTCTTGCATTTTCTCTAAGACATCTTCAACGATTGGAACTGGAAATCTATCTTTCAATACGAGCGTGTTTAATTTCCGATAATCTATGCACAGTCTGTGCGATCCATCTTTCTTTTTTGCTAGCACTACTCTGCTTGCCACGTCTGAGTTGGACTGACGAACTATTCCTTGATTTAGCCACTCTTCTACTTGGTCTTTTACAATTGTCTGTTCATTTGCCGATAGACGACTGGGACTTTCTCTAAATACTATATTATTACAATTTGGAACTATAGTCAACTTTATTGGGCAACTTAACGGGTTATCTTTCGGCTTATAGTCCTTAATTAATGCAGCGACTGTATCAGCATATTTTGGTTCTACATCAATTTCATTTACAGAGCTTACCACATTTAAAACGTTCAATTGGTTCTTCTCATCAGGGTGGAGGTTAAATGTACATCCGTTATGATCCATCATCACCGTAAACTTTTTGACGAAGTCGTATCCAATAAGTACATCAGCTTCTAATTTGGAGTTAGGGACGATCAGTATTTTGTGTTCTGTACTCAATCCATCTACCTTGACTGTAGTAGTAACCTCGCCTATAACCTCTGTAACAACATTTCCAAGACCAAACAATTTTTCGACGTTACCTTGCATCTGCCGATCCAGAAAAAGATCCTCGTATTTGTCTCGTCTCATGATAGGAACGTCTGCGCCGGTATCCACCAAACAAATAACTTTTTTGCCATCAATCGAAAATTCCTTTAATCGGCTGTCTTCATCGGACTTCCGTACTATATTTACTTGTTGCTTCCTTTCAGGACAATCCTTTGATATATGGCCTATACCGTTACACTTAAAGCATTTAGTGCCCACATTGCAATCCGATTTTTTATGATCTGTGGCTCCACAGTTGAAGCAATGCAACTGTTTACCTTTATAGTTTGAATCAGCTTGACCAACTGGCTTCGAATGGACAATCTGGCGACGTTTGTTTTGGGCGTTTCTGGTCATCGTTTCTACTAGATCGTAGCACTTTCTTAGCTGTTTAAAAGAAGTTGAACTGTATAATGGGTATTTCAAATCCTCCCGTACCTCTAGCCCGTCAACGATATATGTAATAATCGATTCGTCCTCGATTTCACCAAGAGCAGCAATTTTACGCATCTGTAATGCATAATCATGAAAATTTTCTGAATGCAACTTTTTGCGACCTCTCTACTGTTTATGAATCTCTGCACTACTTAATTTTTGGTCAAACTCGTCCATCAGGGCTAAACACAATTCTTCATAATTGCCAACTATAATCGTTTCCAAAAATAACTTTGCAGTGCCCATCATCTTATTACGTGCATTGACATACTTTTGTTTCTCGCTCAGCTGATATGCCTCCGCATTTTCTTCAAAATTCTTTAGCCACTGTCCAATTGGAATTGATGTCCCGTCGAAGTCCGGCACCATTTTGCAAAACTATCGACTGTTACGTTTGAAAATTTATCGTTGCGTTGCGAACCGTTGTCTTCAAATTTAACTGCCAACATTCTGATCAGCGTCTCCAAATCGCTGCTGCGCACACTCGTGTGCATGCTTTCACCGTTTCCATCCTCACTTCTCGTCTCTTCGGCGCCAGTCTGCCGCGCTTCGTCTGCGTCGTTTCTGGAAGCACATGGGTGCACTATATCTGTCTCTCCTGCGCTTACCACTTTTAAATCGGTTTGCTTCATTATTTCACCATTCGACGTAAATGTGCCGTTTAACTTGTCTATCTGAACTTGGTAATGAGACTCTTTTTGATTTTTGGCACCTTTTTTCTTTTCTGAGCGCAACATTTTTTTTTTTTTTTTTTCAACTTTATTCTGTCTCTTTTCACTTTTTTTCACGTTTTTTCAACTTGTATTACTGTTCTGTTCTTTCCTTTTTCAACGATTGAGCGGTTGAGCGGTTGAGCCCCCATGTAAGAATTATTGCGTGTATACAATAATTATTGTTTATTAATATTTAAATATGTAGCAAAATAGTCAATTGAAATTAGGATAAAAAGAACTTTGACTTAACAACTTTAGGTGACAACTTTTAGCAACTTTACGACTTTAACAACTTGAAATACAACTTAAGCAACTTTTGTACACCTTCGGCCTATACGTCTTGTCTCTATCGTTCCTTCTTTCGTTCTCTTCTTCTTACTACTTCGATTCAAACTGATACAGCTCAATCACTCAATACATAGGACCGCATCGAACAAAATCAAACTCAATGATTGAGTGTACCGTAAAATTGATTACTCATTGCAGTTCTCTGGTACATACATATGTATAAACTATGAATGATTTCTCCACACTGAGAAATATAAATTGTACCAAATTTCATTAAAATCGGATAATTATAATTAATAGGATATAAACTTATAGTGGCGAGCACATGCAGATACGTTTCGATACTGTGACTTAGTGGCTGTAAAACCCAAAAAAATGCATTAATCGATTCCAAATTTTTACCAAAAAAACCATTACTAATATTGTTATGTATGGGACGCCTCTCTAAGCGGGGTTTCTACCTAGTGTTAAAATATTTTTTTTTTTTTTATAAGTATATATTTATTGCATTTTCGGATAGATATATGTTTCAAAAATACAGTGTAAAAATTTTAAGTTGAAAGTTACACGAAAGTCATAAGTTCTTGGAGCTCATGGAAGTCCTACTGGGTGCAAAAATTAACCAATCGATAAAATTAATTAAATTTTTACACATGTTCTTTAGGATATTGTTCAGCGCCGGTAGTAGAATTGGCGCAAAATATTCAAAATTGTTAATTTCAAAAATTAATTAGTAACGAAAAATAGGCAAAAAATAAATGTTTTTTTTTAGTAAAGTTCATAACTATTTCATTTTTTATCATTTTTTCCTAATTCTACTACCAGCGCTGCGAAAAAGTGTTTAGAATAAAAAAAAAATTGTTGGATTCAGAATCAGACTTCATTTGCGAACGGTAGGACTTCCATAAGGACGAAATGGGGCCTTTTCAGTCCAATAAGGTAGAAAGCCCCTTAAAAGCTTATATAGTTGCATTGTTAAAAAGGTCTGTTAACAGCTGTACTCCTTAGTTGTTCTACTAATTACTTCGGAACAACATCCATCTACAACTACGGGGGAACTACTACAACTACTACGGCTACGAGGGAACCACTACTACTGCTACTACTACTACGAAGGAACTAATTACTACTGCTACTAGTACGAGGGAACTACAGTTACTACTGCTACTACTACGAGGGAAATACAGATACTACTGCTACTACCAGAGGAACAAATTACTTCTACGAGGGAACTACTATTAATACTACACTACATATTCTTTTACGTAACGATCGCTTCTCAGATTTGTTCTGTACCATTTTATTAACGAACACAATATACATATATAAGTTTGCACATTCATAAAAAATATATGAAACGAAAAATGTTATTCTTTCATTCGTGTGAAAAAACATATAGATTAAGAAATTTTCCCAATATATGGTCAAGAGGGCCTTGTCTTTAATCACGCTATCTATCTATCTATTTTACAGCCCCTCAAAGTCACAGTATCGAAACATGTATCCGCATGTGCATGTGCGAATTAGGTATAGCATACACCAGTAAAACAAATATTTCAGATCTATAATAAGTTATTAATAACAAATACATTCACGTATTTTTAAAAAATGCAGTTCACATGCTTTTTACAAGAAGAAAGACGCGAAAGAAAGAGATGCCTTTAGAGCAAACTAATTGTACGACGGTTATGTTTGATTTGTAATAGATGGAAGCGAGAGCGATATATCAGAGGAACAGTCGTTTGAAACTGGCACCTGGGGAGGAAGTTGCACAAGATGAAAGCGAAATGCTGGTAAGACTAGGCAGACCACGAGTATTCAGAACGGGTAAACCTGGACGCCCGAGGAAACAGTATAATATACTTGGATCGATTGTGGCTAGCGAGGTGCCAATTCCATTGACCACGAGGATGCCTTAAGTGGCGAGAGGTAATGCACAAAGAATTTGGAGCTCTGGTAAAAAATCAAACTTGGGAGCTGATGGGCCTACCAAACAACGAACAACAGGCTGCAAATAGAAAAAGGATGCACAGGGAGACATAGAACGTTTTAAGGCGCGATGTTGCGAAAGGATGCTCGCAGCAGTTCGGTATTAACTGCACTGATGCATATGCACCTTTATCTCGATTAGAGAGCCTAAGGTTTTTTTTCACCAAATTTACGTATGCACGGCATAACTCATTAGCGATTTCGAGGGCACGGTGTATATGAGGCAACCCGTGGGATACACAGACAAAAATCGCCCAAAGGCCGCATTGAATTTGAAGAAGGCAATCTACGGTTTGAAACAATCAGGAAGGGAGGGTATGGAATTTTAATCTGGATGCTGTATTACAAGATTTGGGGTTCAAACCATGTATTAAAGAGCCGTGTTTAGACCAAAAACATGTTGAAGAATACTTAACACTAATTCTTGTATATGTAGATGATCTCCTTATAGCATATCGTTCAATACAGAAAATGGATGTCATCAAAACAGCGATATCAAACTCATTTGATTGCACAGACAAGGGTATAACTGAGTTATTTCTCGGTATGGAGATTCATCGAGACGGTGAGCTTGCGCCTATTACTCTAGGCCATTTAAAATATATCAAGGACATTTTGATTCGGTACAGTATCGAAAACTACAGACCGGCAGATGCAGGGCGTCAAGTGGCATGCGACAATAAGCAGTGCACGAGGCTTGACATAGGGTCGTACCAGACTTAGATTGGTGAACTGATGTGGCTGGCTCAAACCACCAGACCAGATATTTTGCATTCAGTTGGAAAATTGACAAGACTCCAACCGCCACCGCGCGCAGACGAGTTTTTTAATGCACTCCGCAAATTTTCGTGTAAAAGAAAACACCGCGTTTGCAAAAATTGTGTTGGGCTCTCAGTCGCCTCAGAGACGCCTATTTCCAATCATATTGCTTTGAGTTTGATCTGTTGCAATATCTAACTGCGTAATTTTCGACCAATTCGGGCTCAAGTTCTCTCGATCCCCACCAGCAACAGCTACAAGAACAAATCATTCAACAACAACGTGAGCGTCGACTCTCGGTCATACGCCGAAACTTACCAAACAAAATTGACGAGTAGCAGCCTTAAGCGGGGATCGTTTTGCCGATCAGCCAACGCCGAAGACGGCGTTGTATAAAAAGTACAATCATTTAGACCACCCCCATTATACGTCCGTGGATCCAACTACACCGCACTGAAATAGTAGGGGCAAATAACTTTGTTGTAACCCCTCTCAATAGGGGAAACCAAACTGTCAACCAAAGCGTCAAAGGGGATTGAGTCATCGGTTCCAACACAAGAAATAGCAGACGCATTGGCCGAAAAAGGGTTTGCGGTTAAGTCCGTTGTCAACATCATCAACAGGAATAAAGTCGCACAGCCGCTCTTTAAAATCGAGCTCCAACCAGATGCAAAGCGAAGCCAAATGAAGTGCACCCAATCTACAACCTTCAGCTTCTATTGCACAGATGAATCACAGTAGAGGAGCCCCATAAGAGATACCAACCACCGCAGTGTTAAAACTGCCAGGAATACAACCACACCTCTAACAATTGCCATCTTAGGTCAGTGTGTGTTGGCTGCGGCGAACATCATAAAGATGGCATTTGCACCAAGGACAGAAACAACGTCGCACTAAGACTATGCCGTAACTGTGGAACCACACAGCCAACTACAGAGGATGTCTTCAAGGATCTTAAATCACACCTAAACGGGCGCGAACCCCCAGATCGACCAAAAATCACCTTCAACGCCTCCAAAACTACAGCGGAGGTATTCTTACCCAAGGCTGTCAGATCATCTAACATGCCTGCTACAACCAGTCCTAGTGCATCCTTCGCTAGTGTACTCCGAACTGGACAGACAGAGCCCGCCAAAGAGACTCCGTCGCTTCACCATCTACAGAATCCGCCACCTAGAACACCAGAACTTGGCCAGTAAACTCCAAGTGGTTTAGAGGCCCTTTTGATCTCACTTAATCAAAACATGACCGCTTTTATGACGTTCATGCAAAACTGTATGCAGGAACTGCTGCGGAATCAAAACCTGCTTATCCAGTAGCTTATAGAGAATAAATATTGGCTTCCCTACGTCTATGTCCTTGGAGTGCTAACGGCTACTATTCCTAGACTCAAGTGAAATCGACGTCATGCTGATATCTGAAACATATTTAACATCAAAAAATAATTTTCAAATACTAAAATATACCTTCTACACAACAAACCATCCAGACGGAAAAGCTCATGGCGGGACTGGTATCCTAATCAAAAACCGTATAAAACACTCGTTCCTCAACAGATATGAAACACAGCAACTGCTATAACCGTCCAAACCAGCTGCGGCAACACTACGTTGGTTGCCCTGTACTGCCCACCACGCTTCTCAATCTCTGAAAAGGCATTCACCGGTTTCTTTAACGCACTCGGAGAACGCTTCATTGCAGAAGGGGACTAGACCGCCACACATACGCACTGGGGATCTCGCCTGGTAAATCCTAAAGGCAAGCAGATGTACAACACAATAGTCAACCCACTCAATAAGATGGATTGCGTCTCACCGGGTAGGCCTACTTATTGGCCCACAGATCCACAGAAAGTGCCTGACTTGATTGATTTCGCAGTAACCAAGGGGATTACGCATAATCGGATCACTGCGGAAACACTGCTAGATTTAACCTCCGACCACTCTCCAGTGCTATTCACACTGTTAACAAGACCTCAAGTAGTTGATCGCCCATATATACTTACAAACAACAAAACAAATTGGCTTAAATTTTAAATGTACATGAGTGCCCACATTGACTGTTCGCCGAAACTGGATGCTGCAGAGGACATTGACATGTGCGTCTCTGCACTTGAGTCGATGATGGGAGCTGCAGCAAGAGTATCTACTCCACATGCCTCTACTTACGCTAATCCTGCTGTCAGGCCTACGAACCGCCGGATAGAACAATTAGTAACGGAAAAACGACGTCTAAGAAGAGAATGGCAGGTTACTCGATCACCAGCAGCAAAACTTCGCCTAAGGCATGCCAATCGCAACCTCTCCAAGGAGTTAAGACAAGAAGAAACCTGGGCTCAAAGAAAATACATTGAAAAGCTCAGCCCAACCAGCAGAAAACATCCTTTGTGGAATGCCCACCCAACTTTAAGCGCTCCTACAGAGACAGTTTCACCGATAAGGAGTTCAACCTGTTTATGGGGCCGCAGTGACGCAGAGAGGGCATCCGTGTTTGCCACACACCTTTAAATGGTTTTCCAGCCAAATCCAACATCAAACTCGTTTGTAGTTCCCTCTTCGAGCACATTAACAGATAGTGAGTACTCGGAACTCCAATCGGATGAAATCTCTGCAGTTATCAAAAACCATCTAAAGCCGAAAAAAAGCCCCTGACGATGACCTAATTACACCAAAAATTATCATGGAATTCCCTATCATTGCCATACAATACATCTGCCAAAAATTGAACGCTATAATAAGAATTGGCTACTTCCCAAGAGCATGGAAAAGGTCCACTATCATCATGATTCCTAAAGTGGGAAAGGATAAAACCCAACCATCATCCTATAGGCCAATTAGTTTGCTGCCATGTCTTTCGAAGCTTTTTGAAAAGGTCCTGCAGATTCGTCTAAACTCATTTCTGGCATCGGAGAACACAATCCCTTCACAACACGGGACAATTGAACAAATCAATCGAATAACATCCGTAATTCAAGCAGCATTTTAACTAAAAGAATACTGTGCGGCTGTTTTCCTCGATGTTGCCCAGGCTTTCGATAGAGTTTGGCTGGAGGGTCTGACGTTCAAAATCCGTCAAAAACTCCCACAGTACACCAACAAACTCATGGAATCTTACCTTTTTACAATAGGAAATTCGCTGTTAGATGTAATGGCTCCATCTCGGCTGATTTTAGAATCAAAGCTGGTGTACCGCAAGGCAGTGTACTTGGCCCATTGCTCTATCTGCTGTACACTGCAGACTTACCAAAGAGTTTAGGAGTTAGAACGTCCACTTTTACCGATGACACGGCAATCCTCAGCAGATTAAAATTCCCAATACAAGCCTCTAGAAAATTAGAGGAACACGAAAAGGTGGTAGAGGAATCGTTAGCAACCTGGCGTATCCGAGTCAACGAGCAGAAATGCAAACAGAAGAACAACGTACCACTTCATCAAGCCGATGATATCACTTACCTTGGCATCCACATAGACAGAAGACTAACTTGGCGCAAGCACATCGAGGCAAAAAAGTCACAGCATAAACTGAAAGCGAGTAGCTTACATTGGATCATCAATGCTCGGTCCCCTCTACGTCTGGAGTATAAAGTCCTCCTATACAACTTCGTACTGAAACCCATCTGGACTTACGGTGCCGTACTATGGGGAAATGCAATGTCGACATTATGCAAAGGGCGCAGTCGAAGATTTTAAGATCAATCACTGGGGGTCCGTGGTACATACGGAACGACCACATTCAAAATGATCTAACTATACCTAGCGTAAAAATCTGAAATAGGTAGTCAACAACTAAAGTATTCTGCGAAACTGGGTGTACACCCTAATGTTCTTGCCAATTCCCTTACGCGAACTAATAATAGAACTCGTCTTAAAATAAATGACAGACCAACCCAATAATAAATGATTAGGGCCGCCTGCAATATCCCCTGGATATATCATAAGTACTAGATTAAGAAAAATTTCTCAAACTTGTTGTTAGGCTCTAATTTAAGAGTAGATTCAACAAATACATATATATTAAACGTTAAAAAAAAAATGTATTATATCCGTGTTCTTCTATAATTTCAGCCCCAAATGAAGTCATTTGGAAGCACCCATTGTATATTTAAGTGTTCGCTAGAAAATGTCATGATTCTAGTGTTTCGCCATAAAGCAGGAACGCAATGTGCAAAAAAAGAAGGAACGCAAGCAGTGTTTGAGAAACACGAATTAAGATCCTTCTTCGTTGAATATTAACGCGGTGCTCTGTTCGTACAAATTCTTGTTGTTCATCGAATAATTGACTAGCGTTACTCCGTAGCCGAAATGCACTACGGCCCCGCTGGGAAAGATTGGATCTTCTAGGACGTGGCATGATGATTAGATTGCTAATTTGTTTGTTTTGATAATATAGGTTACTGGATACTATTTGAATTTTTATTATGTCACTGCACAAAACACAATATTTCAATTTTTCGAATAGTTTTCACAAAAGCAGATCTCGAGTTATAAGTGATTGAACAAACCCGACTTTCTTTTATATATGTACAGCTGAGTTCACGAAAATAGCAGTGTCCTCAAGCATTGACTTTAAAGTTGATAAATCATATTAAAAACACCACAAATGCACCAATTTTTTATAAATTCGTAATCTATATTTATATATGTCGGAGAATGAATCAAAGCCTACTATGGTGCTTTGAGAATTGTCAAGTGCCAGTGCATTGTGTAATTTACAACACTGCCGTGCAGCGTTTGCAGACTGACACCTGAGAGTGTTGAGTTTACAGGCCTAAGCAACATGTTGACTAATAAATGTTGCCAAAGTACGAGAACTATCATCATGTGAAGTCCTATATAAGACGGGGCATTAGGCTCATAGAGCTCAGTAATAGCTAGCCCCGGTCCGGAACTAACAAATACAGTTCAGTGCAAAGTAATTAAGTGAAGTCTAAATAAAAGAATATAAAAATGTAAAGTAAAAATAAGTGAACTTAACCAGATCTTGTGAAGGATTCCCTGCCAGGGACATCGACATATATAATAAAATTAGTACCATTTTGGACTAAACAAAAAAGTCCCCCGTTTTCAAAAATGATAGGAAATAGTAAAATAAGGACATTTTGAGCTGTTTTTAAAATAGCAGTGACAATTAAGAATTCAAATCTGTCGATTCCAAATTATTTGAAACTTTAAATTCAGGTCACCTTTGGTTTTTACGACTTAATACTTAGTCCTGAACCAATTATTGGCAAAAACGGGTTTTCACCTGGGCCGCACCGAATCCATTAATGCTGAGCTGGGATCTGTTGCCATGTTTCTTGGATAACTTCGCAATGTTAAGCTTTATTGGCCAGTTTTTTCTTTGACACACTTTACTATTTGTTTCCCCATACATTTCTAATGGGTTACCAATCCGATGAGCTGGCCCTGGCATTACATAGATTCTGTCAAATTGAAAACAATCTTTTCGAGCTTGTTCCTATGTTTTGGGTCGTTGTACTGGTGATATATCCATTTTATGGGCATATTCCATATGATATAAGAGAGCTTAACCTTCTTCATGATGTCGACGTAGACATTTCGATTCCTATTTCCATGAAACTTATATGAGAAACAATGCATTTATATAAGAAACAAGCCCAAATCATGTCATATTGCTTAACAGTTTTATCGGGTCCTTTGCGTGGTATTCCGTATATTCTGGGCGACATATATACTGTTTAGACCCTGCACCACCAAACAAGACTACTTTGCAGACGTCTGGCCCGAGAATATTACGCTACTTTGTAATATGACGATTCGTATGGAGTTTTGTCAAAATAGGCTTCGAAGTCAAGAATGGGACTTTCCTTCGACTTCGCTCTTGTTCTAGGAGTCTACGCCGCCAAGTGACACCTTTTACCGACATGTTTGACTAAATTGGAACGCCGCTATTGCACGTTTTACGTCGTTTTTTTTTTTTTTTTGGTAGTCAAGGGCAGCAGATCAGTTATATATACTTCAGTTATCTATGAACTAAATAGGAAAGGATAGATGTTTTAAGTGTATTAATAGAAGACTCTGAGCAGATTAAAGGGAATAGAAGTTTGTAATCAGAGCAGAGGACCCTAAAAGGTTCGTGCAGTTACAAGAAGTTAGAACATCAACGACTAAGGGTTAAAGGTATAATAGGATGTCTACTCTGTCTACATGGTACCGACAAATTTACCCGAGCCAATAACTCAGGCGAGTCAATATCACCAATTAGGAGCTTGTGCATAGTAACACCAAGCATAATTGTACGGTTAATTGAGGAAGGAAATCTAATCAAAAGAAGTCTACTAGAGTACGAAGGCAAATTGGCATTTCGATCCCAGCTTAAGCCACGAAGAGCAAATAGCAAGTACTGCTTTTAAACGGATTAAAGTCTAATCTGGTGCGACTCATATTGAGGTGACCAAATTCAAGATCCATACTCTAAAATAGGACGGACCATCGAAGAAAAAAGAACTTTAGTGTTGTAGGGGTCATCAAGTTCTTTTGACCATCTTTTAATGAAACCCAGAACACCCATGGCCTTTGCGACCGTGGTGGAAATATGGGTGTTAATATTCAAAATGGGCCATAAGTACACCCAAATCATTCATACTATTTAGACGTTCCAAAGGACTATTATTTAGAAAATAAGTGACCAGTTGAGGAGAATTACGAAAAAAAAGTCATTACCTTACATTTGGTAGTGTTAGGATTTAATAGATTAAACTGGCGCCAGGATTGAAAATGTTTAAGATCAGCTTGTTGCCGATTAAATTAATCTGTTTCTTTATAAGTAAGACAAAGCTTAACATCGTCAGCATACATAAGCACACGTGAATGAACAATGACTGATAGAAGGTCGTTAATAAATAAAGTGAAAAGCAGAGGGCCAAGATGCCTACCTTGAGGTGCACCAGATGTCACAGGAATGGAATCGGAAAAACAAGACTTGAAAAGTACCTTCTGGTTTCTGTTTGTTAAATATTCTCGAAAGATTAGTGGTTGTAGATCTACGTTTCACAAACCCATGTTGGGATGGCGAAATAATAGAGCTGCAAAAATGTTGCAATTGCGAAGTTATAATTTTCTCAAAAGCTTTCGTAAGAGGCTTCGGACTTTATGCCATTTTTATGCAGAGGAATGATATTATTTATATATATAGATGGAACAGAGGAAGATTCGACAGACAATAAAAACTATTTTGAGTCGCGGGTAGGCAAAAGACGAGAACGGAAATCAAAAAGAATAGGAAAGAGCGTGAAATCGCGTCAAATTGAACCCACGCAACAACAATTTGTACGCAAGAGCGGAATAGTTAGTTACCCAAAAGCAAAAAAGATTAGCTAAACAACAACACCGCTAATGCAAGTAATTGTTGTAAGTTTTAATATTACACCATAATAATCTAAATAATTACACTGACTACTGACAAATTTTAAAACTTTTTATATGCTTTTTTCGCAACTAAACGAAAAACTGTTATTTTTGTGAACAGTCAAATTTGTGAGGATAAGCACGAAAATGTGAAAAATTATCCATGTATTAGTAAAATTACGGAACTTTTTCGGTTTTCCTATGCCTATTCTACCATTTTACAAAACCAAAGTCAAACTATATCTACACAAAGGAATATGTGAAAAAATGTTGAAATCTTTGTTAGCATTTACTGCACTGCTATTGTCGTGAACACAGCTGTATATCCACCCATCCGTCTGATCAACGCAAACTTCTCTTAGACCATAAGAGCTACAGAGTTGAAATTTTGTATGTAGGCTTGTATACTGCATTGGTGGTATATCTCGAATTCAGCCGGATCTGACAACTATATCATATAGCTCCCATACAAACGTCAAAGTCACGAACAGTGACTTTTCTCAATAACTTCGTTATTTTCTCAGCTATTCTCGTGAAATTTAATATTAGTAAGTTCATTATAGCTATAAACGACTGTGCCAAATTCGGTCAAGATCGGGTGACTATATAAGATTGCTCCCACAGGAACGATCGGTCGAAAACAATGATTTTTGTCAATAACTTCGATACTTTTGCCGCGATTGCTCTCAAAATAAACATTTGTTTGTTTAATACATATATCTGTTAATGACTGTGCCGAATTTGATAAAGATTGGGTGACTATATCATATTCTCATAGGAATGATCGGTCGAAAACAGTGACTTTGATCAATAACTTGGTTTCTTCCTATGTGAAGATTGTGGGCCGTTCTTTTGCAAACATTACTCTTTTTAGATAAAACATTTTTCTACTTTGCCGGCTATAAATAAGGAAAGAGTACCAAACAACTTGCAAGGGTATACAAACTTCGGCGCGGTTGACATTAGCCCCGGCCCTCTGGTTTATAAAACAAGTTTCTTAATATTAAGCTATATGTTGTTTGAATACTGTTTTTTTTTTTTTTTTTTCTACAAATCGCTTTATTTTACATAAAAAACTTGTAAAACGCCGATGTGCCACATTGCCCCGCTATTTTTGACAACGCCAATTTGGGGTATGTTCGAAAAAACCGCTATTGCTTTGGAACGGTAAATTATATCGAATCGTATCTTTGACCAATAGTTGAACAATCAATTAACTTTTCAATTAAGTGCTTATATGGGAGAATACGAGCTCCCAATCAGGATATATGAAGGATAAAACAAAAATGCTCCGATTAGCCCCACTCTCCCCTATGTATAAATTATGAGATTATATAAAGAAAGAAAAAACCAGAGGGCCGGGGCTAACTTCGACCGCGTCAAAGTTTGTATACCCTTGCAACTTTTTTGGTAACTCTTTCCTTACCTATAGCCATCAAAGTAAATAAGTCTTATCTAAAATTGCTGTTTGCTAAATCTTACCATACGAAATAACGATCAAAATCACTGTTTTTTACCGATAGTTCCTATGGGAGCTATATGATATAGTCACCCGATCTTGATCAAATTTGGCACAATTATTAATAAGATTCCAAAAAAAAAAAAATCAAAATTCTATTTTGATCTGACTTATGTGCTTGCCAAATTTTAGCTCTGTAGCATTTGAAATGTAGTTTATTCCAAAAAAAAAGTGAATCTGGCCCAATGTGCATTGCGGAGTGTTTTGAAATGTTACATGTCGGTTGTTCAGAAAATAAAAAATTAAAACAAAGTACAGTTATGGGCCTTGGGTTTCTTTTACCTAAATATCATAAAAATGAATGCATATTTTGTATCAGCTATTACACATATTTTTATACCCTTGCAGAGGGTATTATAAAATTGGTCAGATGTTTGTAACGCACAGAAGGAGACGTTTCCGACCCCATAAAGTATATATATTCTTGATCAGCATGAGAAGCTGAGTCGATATAGCCATGTCCGTCTGTCCGTCTGTCTGTGCGTACGCGTTTTACTCAGCCATCTTAAGAGCTATTAGGATGACATTTTTTTTGGGAGTTTTTTATTACCCGAGTGAGATAAAGTATGAAAATTGTCAGGATCGGGCCACTATATCATATAGTTCTAGAACAAACATTTTTGCAAAAATTGGAGTATCCCCATGAAATTTACCAATATGATAGTATTTGACATAAATTGACAGATCCCAAAATTTGAATCTGATCGGCAGCGCTGCTTGCTGCCTACTTAGTCTTCATCAAATCAAACAGAGCACATGCATACACACACACAGACGCAGCGCTACAAGAACTGTATGTGTATGCGTGTTGTGCTTCGCTTAGGGAATGATGCAAGAAGAAGAAAAATTTTTATAAAAAGAGAAATAATTTGAATGTTTTGTTTGTGTATTGATAAATTCAGTTGCAGGGAAAGAAATTTCAAAATGTAAAAAAATTATTGCCAAGGACTGCAAGGGTATATAAATTTCGGCATTGCCGAAGTTAGCTTCTTTGATATTTCATACTATATATGTATATATGTGCACACATGTATATATTACATTTATATTAGATGCGCGATATGCGGGTTCGCTTATATTTTTGACCCTATAGGGACAAAATATAAATAATGGCAAAATATTTTGAAACTTGCCATGTAAGAAAGTGAAGCATTCATTTTTCTGCGTGTAGCTGCGTAACAAAGCGACATAGTACTGCTTTCGTCAAAAGTCTGCGCGACACTAGTTATACTAGTTAATTTTGTTCAGAAGTGTGCACCGCATAGAAGGAAGCATCTCCGACCATATAAAGTATATATATTCTTGATCAGAACGACGAGACGAGTTCAAATGGTAATGTTCGTCCGTCCGTCCAGCTTCAGCAATTGTCGTGTCCCAATGAATATCGTTTCCAAGCAAATTCAGCTCTTGACACTGCACGAAAAGTGGGGTACACTATTCCATTAACAGTTCGTAGTGATTCAAATGATGTTGGCCCTTGAACATGTATCAGTAACAACCGCAAATAGAAACAATCATCATTCTTCGGATGAACTATGGAAATACGACCAAGAACATCAGTAGAATGCATATCTGAATGACCAGAAACTGTACGAAGGGATCGTTTTGGCAAATCGGAAAGAGTCTGGTCAGCGTAGGATTTGCACCATCATGTGTGCCCCCACTATAGTCTATTCGCCTGGGGGTTATCTAAAGTTTTCACTTTCTTATTTTTGACCAATTACCGATCAAAGTCCTACTGAGGTAAATAGCTCTTGAAGGATTTCATCTTGCTTTTATTGAAATCTCCCTTTTTCTTGAAGAAAGTTTGTGGCAAAACAACTCATACAATGAAATACAGAATAAATCAATTTAAATAGAACTTGTACCTTTCCGACATTAGGCACTTTTGAAATAACATCTATCGATCATCAATTTTAGTCCACTAATTTATCACTTGTTTTTTTTTGGCTGTTTGTTGCGTATTTTTGAAATATAGCGAAACATGTTTAAAACCAGAAGGCCGGGGCTAACTTCGACCTCGTCAAAGTTTGTATACCCTTGCAAATGTTTTGGTAACTCTTTCTTACCTATAGCCATCAAAGGAAAAAACGTTTAATCTAAAAAGGCTAATGTTTGCAAAAAAACCACCTACAATCTTAGCATAGGAAATATCGCAGATTTTGATCAAAGTCACGTTTTTCCACCGATCGTTCGTATGGGATATAGTCATTCCTACGGAGGATATAGTCATTCGATCTCTATATAATTCGGCATAGCCATTAACAGATATATTAAACTAGCAAATATTAAATTTGAAAGTAACCGCATCAAAAGGAACCAAGTTATTGACAAAAGTTACTGTTTTTGACCGATCGTTCCTATGGGAGCAATATGACATAGTCACCCGATCATGATCAAATTTGATTTCAAATAATAAACTCACCAATATGAAATTTCACGACAATAGCTGGGAAAATAACGTAGTTATTGAGAAAAGTCACTGTTCGCAACTTTGCCGTTTGTATGGGAGCTATACGATATAGTGGTCCGATCCGTCTGAATCCGAGATTAACAAACTGTGCAGTATATACAAGCCAAAATTTCAACTCTGTAGCTTTTACGGTCTAGGAGGAGTTCGCGTCGATCCAGACGGACGGACGTGCTGATCAAGAAAATATATACTTTATATGGTCGGAGATGATTCCTTCTATTCGTTGCACACTTCTGACCAATTAATATACCCTTTTTGAAGGGGTATAAATATCAAAGAAGCTAACTTCGGCTATGCTGAAGTTTATGTACCCTTGCACTTCTTGGAAAACCCATACGCACAGATGGACGGACAGACGGACACGGCTATAGCGACTAAGCTAATCAAAAAAATATATTTTATGGGGTCGGAAACGTCTCCATTTGTGCGTTACATACATCTGATCAATTTGATAATACCCTCTGCAAGGGTATTAAAAAACAAAAAAAGGTTCAATGAAATTATATATTTTTATTAAAATTATACAAAGATTCGTCAAGAGTTTCATCCTCAAAATTCGTTTCATAAATATTTGTTCCGATTAGACTGATTGTGAGATATTTATAGGGAAGTTTATAATTTTGACAACATGTCCCGCTTCGACGTAATCCGAATCTAAATAAAAAAGAAAATGTAATTTTATTACAATATACAGTGGCGGCAAAAAATTTGAGACATACATGTTTCGAGATTACATTCAGATTTCATTCGATTTATATTTAATGTTAGTGATGTGATGTGTTAATTTATAGTGTTCAATTGGTCATTCTCATTCATTTGTACGCCTTTGGACGCTATGAAAAGTTTTTGGTTTAGTAAAACTAAGATAAACTGAATACCACATATTTGCAATTTGGCTCCAGGATCCAATTTGTATATTATGTACATAAGAACTTCTTAAAAAATAAATACTTACCTAACTGCCAAAATCGAATTCAATGTATCAATGTGTTTCTTAGTGTTGTTTTGACCAAATTAACTTGGCTAAACACACGCTCGACTTCTGCGTTCGACCACGCCAACGAAAGTAAATTTACTGCAAATAAAAACAAACTTTCACAATTGTTGCCTGCAGAGTCCATATGCTTAATACTACAACAATCTTAAGGTTATATCCATACGTTGATGCCTATAATAAATTTTGGCGACACCTGAATAACAAATATAATATTTATAATGTTTTTTTGTATGTCCATGGGCGCAAAGCTGGTCAATTTTCGAATTTAACGTGCATTTGCAATATTTTCTATACCTTTCTATACCTTGTCGGGGTTCTTGGGATCCCGACACATCCAATTTGACTACGATTCCTTCATCCACGAACCGTGGAACTTTTTGCTTATGAATTTCTTATAGCATGATCAAGCTTTGAAAATGATAACACAAATAAGCGATATTCGATAAGTCTGATTTCGATGCCACGTAGTGGTATGGTATATGCGACTCAGAAATATTTAAAAAGTATAAAAAAAGTCGTTTTAAAAATTGTCCGACAATCACAGTTTTAAATGAAGAAAGTAAGTCGTTTCGTCGACTTAGGTGTGCTATACACTAGCAAAACAAATATTTCAAATTTATAACAACAAATGCATTTACGTATTTTTTAAAAAATTCTGTTCACATACTTTTTACAAGCATATCTTTGTATCTCGCTCACTCAAGCATACGAGCACCCTATCGCCCCCACCAGCAAACGGTCAACTCCGGCCTTATGGGAAAACGTTTATATGCATAACTTGGCTTTTTTTAGTCCGATTTTGATCAAATTTATTAATATCAAATTAGTGTTAGTATCAAATTCAAACGTCAAATTTGATTGCACAAGGTAGAAAATTACGCGAGATAATCGAGTTTTTTTTCAAATTATGGAGGCGGAAAGGGGCGTGACAAAATCTTTACACATACAAAATGTGCCCATTTACTAAGCAAACATACATACCACATATGGTGTCTCTAGCTAGAATAGTTTTTGAAATAAACGCATTTTATAAATTGCGGGGGCGGAATGGGGCGTGGCAAAAATTTGAAATAAACTCGATCACTTTACATACTACTCTAGGTGGACAAAACGGCAACACTGACTGCGCTCATAAATATATTAATATTAATAGAATTTATTTGGGACTAATCAGTGTGAAGCTCCACATCACAGAGTGCAGACGTGTAAAAATAAGTTGTTGTTTCTTGTTGTCGTGGCCGAAATATATCGGAATACCCAATAGAAAACAAACTGTTTTTTATATTTATTCTCCAAAGAATTGATAGGTATAACAAAACTTATGTACTTAAGTAAACATTTACCTTTGTTATTATTTGTCAATTATAGACAATTGATAGCATTTGTTAATTGAAAGTAATATCTTTTTAATGTCTATTTTCAGGCACAATACGAGTTCCTACATCGCGCCATTATTAACTATTCAGATCTGCATCATATAACGGATAACACAATAGATTAAGAATCTGTATGAACATACACATTGCCTACGTTTAATATTATGATAAAAACAACTCAACAATTGTTTAGCTCTTAAAGTCTCAACAAATAATATATACATATGTATCTACGGCAAATGTATGCAAGTGACTTTTTTGTTTTAATTTAGTTTACACTGAACTTGCAATGTAAATGCCACGAAAGCATTTTTTTTTTTGAATCTACCAAAGAAATTATAATATATTTCATAAGACTAGCCGTAATTTTAAGTATTGATATAAACGGATTTCTACATTAAAGTTTTTGTCTTAATTATGTTAGATGGTGGACAAAAAACTTTTACAGCGGACTCAATAGGTTTTGGAATTATTTTATTTTTTTTTTATGCAATTATGAGTTTTACTAATGGTAATCTAATAGGATTTACACCAATATAAAAATGTACCTATTTTAAATTACTCTTCGAGTGGAACGTACCAGTAAATGGCTTTTTTAGGCTCCTTAATTTGAACATGACAAATGTATATTTTCGTTATTTTGGGTAACCGGTAAGGGAAGAACTATGAAGAAAAGTATTACAAAAAATTATAAGCACAATTTATTGACAATTGGTAAGCTATACGAAGATCCTGCAACGAACATATTGTGAATTGGATGATGGTTTTAATGCAGTAGGGCAAGGTATATTCTGAAGCCAAATCGATTTACAGAGAACCTACGATTTGATTTTGAATTATAAAATTGAGGTCATCTACACCCAGCGACAAAAAAAAAGCCGCACCCGGCCGTTTTGCAAATTGGTGCGTTCTTTGCTCAGAGATTCATCTAAATATCAATGCATTGATTAATTTAAATTTTTTTTCGATTAATCAATCAATTCCACATACATTTTTAAAAATTTAATTTTTATACGTCTTTTATCCAATTAAAAAAACAATTTTTCTGAAATCACACAAATTAATTGATTTTTCAGTAAGTTGGACCTCTTAAGTAAAAAAATTGTTAAGTAAAAAAACAAAGAATTTTCAACAAAAACAAAATTTTTTCATATTAATTAAACTATTTGCTGTTAATATAAATTATAATATAGTCCAAAATATTTCATTCTGAATTTTTAAATTAAATTATAAAGTTATCAATATTTGGTAGTGCCACCTTTGGCCTTTATAACACATTTGACCCTATTCGGCATGGACTCGTACAAAGTCTCCAGATACTCCGCCGTTATATCCTCGAACCACACTTTTTCAATCGTTTTCATTAATTCCTGTAATGATTTTGGCTTTTCCTTTCGTATTTTGGCACTCATAAGAGCCCAGACATTTTCAATAGGATTGAGGTCAGGACTGTTCCCTGGCCAATCTAAGGACTCAATACCGAGTTCTGACTTCAAAATTGATATCTGTGGTTAGCGGATAGTTAAAGTTTATTAAAAAATTATCGGAATGACTAAATCTTTAAAATCCACTTACAGAGCGCGCCCGATGACAAGGTGCAGAATCGTCCTGGAATATGGGCTCTTTTTCTCTTTCAGTAATCGACTCAATGCTAGGCACAAGTCCACTGAGAATGATTTCTTTGTACTTCTCTGCATTCACCATTCCTTGAAGCATAATAAGTGATTCTGTTTTGTATTTGGAAATGCATCCCCATACCATAACATAAGGCGAATGCTTAACAGTGGCAACACAGCAGTTTTCCGAATATCGCTCTCCGTTTCTGCGCCGAACTTTCAAGCAGCCATCGGGTCCAATAAGATTAAATTTGGACTCATCAGAAAATATGATCCGTGACCATTCAAATTGACCCCAATTTTGCTTATTTTTCGCCCAGTTTAAGCGAGCTGTCTTCATTTTCTGGTTAAGAAGAGGTTTTTTGGCTGGTGTCCTTGCTATTAAACCCATCTCCTTGAGCCGACGTTGAATAGTCCGAGCCGAAATTTCTTTCGCAAATCGTTGCTGCACTTCAGATGCAATTTCTACGGCATTTTTGAAGCGATTCTGGAGGCTCGTTCTCATAATAGCGCGATTCTCCCGTTCATTTGTGCAATTTTTTCTGCCTGATCCTTTCGTCCTCCCCAATTCCTCCGTCTCACGATATTTTTTCAAAAAGCGTCGAACTGAACTTTCATTAAAGTTAGTTTTATTAGCTATTTCACGATTCGACACGTTTTGCTGAGCCAAAGCAATAATTTTGGCCTTTTCAGTGAGGGTCATCTGTTTTCCTTTAACCATAATGTTTAATGTTCACCAAATTGAATCTCCGCAAAATGAAATTTTAGCAACCGACAAGTCGAAAATTTTGCAAAAAGTGAAGAAAACAATCGAGGGAATTCCCCAAAATAAAAGTTAAGCGACTAGAATACAATTTGGGGAAACCCCGAGCTAGAGAAGGCAAAACTTGCAATAACCTCAAAGTGCGGCTTTTTTTTTTGTCGCTGGGTGTACATCTTTATTTTTAGCCGCCAAAATTGCTCGCTCACTCGCTCACATTTAGTATTTTTGTGGTTAGCAATGATATCCGGAAATTCTTTGTTGATAAGCTCATTGCAATTGCAAAAATTTGGAGGAAATGAAATCAAACCGCTCGATTCGTCGACAGGAAAACGGCCATTACCGATATTCAGCAATTGCTTGGAAAAATCATCAGCAGATAGATCGTTCAACAATACAACTCTCATATTTACAGACACTTGAAGTTTGTTTACTTATTGCCACAGATTTGATGCTTTGAGGCAAGCGATTATTTCGTCGGCAGCAGTAGATCTCGGAAATCTCCAGCGTAACCATTGAAGGTATTCTGGACTGGATATTGGATTGGCTGCAACTCATCCCTGACCACATTGGCTGTGAATCGGGGCATAGCTGGCACCTTGTTGCAAATAAAACACCTCCACCGGGTCGGGGATGTTGTGCATAAAGCTAAGCTACCTTCATGAATTAATTATTATCTGTATTTTAGCTTAAGCTTTTTCGTCGACTGCTGACTTAGTTGACGTAAAATAAATAAATAAATAAATAAATAAGAATAATAAAATCATTGAACCACCAGATCTTTTAATGTTCGGTCTAGTGCTGCCAATGCGCGTTTGTGCGCTATTGTGCATTCGTCCCATATGATAATTTTTAATGCTACTTAAACTTTGGCCATTGCGGAGTGTTTCGAATCCAGTGCGATGGCAAATCTGGCCTTGAATCTGTAAATCCAAAACCATAGTTATAGTTAGATATACAAACACTTTTAACAGAAATCTAACTACATTTCAAATTTTTTTTACAATCATAGAAAATAAAATTTTTAACGTAAATTACCTAAATGTCGGATTATATCCGTGTTCTTCAATAATTTCCGCCCTAAATGAAGTCATTTTGGAAACAGGCATTCTATTTTTTGAGTGTTCGCTAGAAAATGTCGTGATTCTAGTGTTTCGTCATAAAGCAGGGAATGCAATGGCTCTGGTGCGTTTCACCACCAAACTTCAATGCGCCACAATGCTGGCATATGCATACATATCCATACATACATAAGTATATTCCACAAAAATGTTTAATTTTTTCGCACACAAATATATTTTTCCATCACCGCGAACAAAATCCCGCTACCCCTTGCAGCCTATATACATACAAATTAAACACGGTCTTAGTTGGTTGCATAAAAAATAAGGTTTTTATTGAGTTATTCATATTTATAAATGCACATTGCACATTTATAAATCTATCTTTTTTACTGGAAGACTTTTGTGACAACTGAACTGAACTAAGATCGCGGAGCTCTAACGAAGTGACAAGTTGTACTTGGATTAAAGACTGAATTGTGTAAATCGACTATGTTTGAACGAAGCCTCTGATTTTGGGCGTCGATGGTCCAATGGTCCGACGCTGGCATGGGATCTGTTTATCATGGAATTGATTTAGGCGACTTGTCGTCTGATGTACCGAACTTGATGCTTATTGCCAAATTGATTTATGGAATTGGGCGGCTTGCCGTCTGATGTACCGAACTCAACACCATTCCCCTAGGAATGTTTAGTTGGCTGATTGTCTGTGAGGCTTATCACGCATTGCAGGGTTATCGGGTGTCATTCTTGGCGGTGCCTTCTATGATTGTGTCGATGCTCATTATGTTGATGCTCATTATGTCGGTGCTCATTATGATGAATCTTGAATGTTCTCTATTGTAGCATGATGGGTATGGGGTGAGTGTGAATATGATAATAGAGCAAGCATGGTCTTAACTTATATACGTGCATGCAGAAGTCCCGCTTAACTGCAGTATACCAGCACAGCTGCAAGCTCATGTGCCAAAGACCGGCAGAAAGCAAACGACCAAAAGTAGCTGTGTACCCTAGGTTGGCAGGCACTTTGTGGGGTATATATGTTGAAGGGTCACGTTGAGGGAAAGGTCAAATAATATTTAATTATTTAAAAATTTGTGTTCCGCGCCTTTGTTTATTCTGATTCCAAAGCGTTCCAAGTCGTATCTTGTGTTTTTTTTAATATTGAATTCCCAAATTTTTCCAATCAATCAATTTTTTTATGTTCGCGTTTGGCTAAAATGATGTATGCAATCGATAATAATACTTCAGAGATTATGAATCCTACAAGTTTTTGACATCGGTTGAGATTCATGTGTGCTAGAGGCGCCCAAAGTAGAGACATTTTTAGTATATGGGAATAAATTATAATAGCAACTTTAAAACTGAATGTTGGGCGATTTCAACAGTCGACCTTAAATTTTTTGGTTTTATCTGAAAAGTATGTTCTTTATTAAAAGATTGTTTCATAATTACTTTAATCGTTGTTAGAAGGGCTTACAAAATATACTAAATATTGACGTTTTTAATTTTGGTGGAACAGAACTAACAGAGATCAACTAGTATCAATACCGGACTACATACACTATGTAGACGACACCGATGCGTAAGCCATAAAACTAAGGCAAAAAATGCGCTGCAGGTATAAGAAAGAAGAAGAGCACATGCGTTCTTTGTATTTAATGATAAATGATAACATTGCGTAATGCTGTTTTGAAAATACTACCTGTTTATATATATGCCTTTCTACAATGTTAAATTGCTAATTACCTGCGTTGGAAAAACTGACAAGGCAGGTAAATGTTATTTACGTTGATGAAAAATATGTCTTAGTTGTAGGTTGGTCGTTTTTATTTCCGTTTACCTAATTAGATGTAATTATTAAGTTTTTTACCTAATTAATACAAAAAGGCCAATACAAATTTTTCGTTCTACCTAGTTAATTAAAAAAATGTAACATAAAAAGCTAATTATTCCTTTCGTTTGCGACAGTTTATTTTTAACTTCATAAGTCGAAACACCTTAAATCCGAACTGAATAGTATTTGTCAATATAATTCAAGACAGTTTTATTTATTCGTGCAAAAATATTGATAAAAAATTAAAGGATTTTGAAATGTTTCCACGAGTGTGAAAACATAAATGATTGTTTGTTTCATGTTTAATTCAAAAACGCTAGTACTGAGCTTAAGATCAAAATCAAATATACCCACTCTAACTTAAGGCGAAAATGGATCGCAAGCGGCAGAAATCTGGCAAATCTGCTTCGAATATTCCGTTGCATTGCAGAATAAAGTGTATGGATTTTATTCTCACGCTAGCTTACGCACTTCCTCGGACAGGAGAAACAAAAACTGATAAAACATCTTGTGAGGATATTCAGAGCAGGAAGGAGATTACACAAGCTGAATTCTCTCGGAAGCTGGGACTGAAAGTGGGAAATACTTCAAGGAAATTTTTTGAAAATTATGAAATGAAATCTTTAATAACATGTGTTAGTCAAGAGATCAATAAAAGGTTGGCTGTTATCTTGAATGTTATGAATTGCAAGGAAATGGTAAATGGTGAAAAATTTGCCGAATACTTATACTTCAAAGACTGCTCATCTTTTGACTGAATTGTATCCCCCAAAAAAACTTACCCCGGTACATAGGATTTTGGCTCACGGAAAGGATTTAATAGAATATCAGTGTTTACCACTTGGAGAGCTATCCGAAGAAGCACAGGAATGTAAAAACAAGGACTACAAAAGGTTCAGATACACTAATACATTAAAAACTTCTCGTGTTAAAAAAAATGAAGACCTTGTTAACATGATGGCAGCCTCTTCGGACCACCTTATTGCATCACTGAGACACGTGCGATCACGACAGGATTTAAAAAAAATAGCAACTATAGTCCCGAAATGTGGAGTTTATTAGATATTGCTGTAAATATTGAAAATTATTTTGAAAAATAGCAGCCATCAATTTCAGCCAGCAATTTTTCAAAATTAACCTAAAAAAAATAAAATTTTTTTTTTTTTTGTAATTACGTTAAAAAATCAAATTAAAACATTAAAAAATGTTACATAGTCGTTTAAAACAATGAAAATAGAAAAAAACCGGGTTTCGCTCCATTTTTAAACGAAAAACATGCTTGAATATTACAGCACCACGAACACCCAGCACTTTGGACAAACATTCATTTTGAAGCTTAAGGCATTCTTTATCATATGCTTTTAACAAAAAATTTTTAAAATCGCTTTATTGGTGTAGAAGCTATGATTTTTGCAATGTAAAATGCCATAAGGCCCCACTGTGCGTCAGTGATTCTGTATGCAGCACAAGTCTAGACTAAAGCTATCCACGTCCCTTCATACAGTAGGGGCATTACAGCCACATATCGTCTATGCGCACTTCGAGCGTGTAGCGCTTTCAGGACAGTATCGGAGGACGCCGCGCTGGTAATTGCGGGTATTATTCCAATCGATCTACTTGCGGACGAAGCTAATGCGATCGCCGTAGCTGTCAGCTGCGGCACACCTAAAAAAGAGGCCAGCTCTGAGGGAGAACTCAGAGTCTTGGGACTTGGCAGAGACGCTGCGATGCCTCTAGCAGGGGAAGGTGGACGAATCTCCTATTCCCAAGCGTAAAGGAGTGAATGGAGAAAAAACATGGCCAAGTTTCCTTCCAACTCAACTGCTATCAGGACATAGATGCTTTAGATACTATCTTCACCGGTTAGGGCATGAGCAAGTACCTTTCTGCTTCACAGTCGATCACGTAAAACACATCTTATTCGAATGCGTCAGATTCAAACCTGGCAAACCTGACCAACACTGCGCTTACACCTAACAACTTGGTCACAGCGATGCTGGCCGAAACGGCGATCTGGGACGCAGTATGCAGCCTTGCGGGCGTGGTCGGTCAAGACCTTAGACAAGAGGAACACGTAAGAAACGGATAGGTAGGATAGCAAAACGTTTTTGCGAATCAAATTCCCCCTGGGACGTCCTTCAAAAATAGATTTTTCCTTATGCCAGCAGTACGAAAAATTAAGATTGTAAATCATATTTGTTATTATGTTATAAATAAATGAATTAAAAAAAAAAAAAACACACACACACACAGACGCAACGTAAAATCTATATGTATGCATGCCGTCGTTTGCTTAGGCAATGACGGAAGACAAAAAAAATTCTAGTAAAAAGAGCAATAATTTGAATTTGTGTGTAAAAGAGTTGAGTTTCAGAAAAAGAATTTTGACATGTAAAAATATTATCGCCAAGAACTGCAAGGGTATATAAACTTCGGCATAGCCAAAGTTAGCTTCTTTCATATTTTTTGTTACTCATTCCTTACCAATAGCCGTTAAAGTGAAAAAACGTTTTATCCAAATAGTCTAGTGTTCGCGAAAGAACAGTGATCGAATTCACTGTTTACCACCGATTCATCGTATGGGAGCCATATGATATAGTCGCCCGATTTTCATTAACAGATATATAAAACTTACACATGTTTAATTTAAAAGCCATCGCGTTAAAAGTAACGAACTTTTTGACAAAAGTCACTGTTTTCGACCGATCTTTGCAATGGGAGCTATATGATACGTCACCGGATCTTGATCCAATTTAGCAGTCATTTATACGTATAATAAGTTCACCAATACTAAATTTCAGGACAATAGCTCAAAAAATTACTAGGTTTTTGAGAAAAGTCACTGTTCGTGACTTTGCCGTTTGTATGGGTGATATATTATAAAGTGCTCCGATCCGGCTGAATCCCAGTTATACAAACTGTGCAGTATATACAAGCCTCTTCTCGTCGTGCTGATTAGGACTATATACTTCCTTCTATGCGTTGCATATTTCTGACTGAAATGAATATACCCTTTTTGCAAGGGTATGAAATGAAGTAATTAAGTCGTCTCGCCGACTTCGGCGTGTGTCTTTTAATTTTTTTTACATGCTATACGCCAGCTTCCTCACTCTTACCAAAACACAAAATTCTAGCGCCGCACATTGGGGCCTTTTGGCATTTTACATTGCAAAACGGATAGCTTCTAAGCCGTCTGATTTTCATTAATAACCATCATTAATATTTACATCAATATCTAATAAACTCAACCTTTCGCAACTGAAGCTACTATGTTTCAAATCCTTTCATAATAGCAAGTGGCTTAGCGATGCAATAAGTTGGTCCAAAGAGGCTGCCGGCATGGCCGGTTTCATTGTATTGGTATATCATATTGGTGCACTTGAACCATTTGTAGCCCCTGTTTTTTCATTCCTGTGCTATTTCGAATAGCTCTCCAATTTTCAAACACTGATACTCTATTATGGAAAGGATTCCGTAAACAAAAATCCTATGTACCGTTGTTGTAAGTTTTTTTTTTTTTTTTTTTGCGAATACAATTCATTCAAAAGTTGAGCAGTTTATACATTCGGCAAATTTATCAACATTTACCATTACCAATGTATAAGATAACAGCCAACCTTTTAATGATCTCACTCTAATGACAGTTATGATGTCATTTCAACTGCCATTAATGATGTTCTTAGCGCAGATGAGCGCCATTTGTATTATTCATGTCGTCGCTTAATGTGTGATGTTGGAGTTGGGTGCGAGCCGAGAGCGTGGGAGTTGCATGGATCGAATTCGCCTGCTCCGCCTCGTCGGTTAAAAGAAACTTTTCTGCCGTTCTGATTTGCGCGCAATAAAGGTAAACGGGGAAATTCATAAAGTATTTAACTTGAAGTAACCCCATTATCTATTACCTAAAATTAGATATCCTTATTTCCGCAGGCAACTAGGAAACCATCATGAAAATAAAAATCAAATATTTCTAAAACGGATATATATAATCAAGTAGTATTTTCAATACATTATTGTGCAATGTTAAGAAATAACAACGCACAATTTACAGCGAAATATGCATGCGCTCTTATTCTCCCTATACCTGTGGTGCATTTTTTGCCGAGGTTTCCCTAGTCTTATGGCGTACGCATCGGTGTCGCAAGTTTCCGCATATTGGGACCATATACATCTGATAGGTAAATATTTCACCTACCTAGTGTATGTAGTTGATCCTTGTTAGTTGTATTCCACCAAAGTTAAAAAACGCCCATATTAAGTGTATTTTTAAACGTTTCTAGTTCAATAACGATTTACGTAATTATTAAAATTTTTGCAATATGCTATTAACGAAGAACATACTTCTCAGATAAAACCACATTCTATTGTAATAATAAAACGGAATGCGTGTGGTTGGTTGTGCAGTTTATTCGCGACTAACTTCTATTGGTCTTTCATCGAGTCATTGTTTTCTTTAACGCTTCTCGTGAGAGAGCATACATAGTTACATATACATATTCATATGTGTGTGATCATGCATGCATTGAGTTGAGAGAGAATTATTTCAACACCCTTCCTCAAAAAAAGTATGTCTCCAAATTAATTATATTATTTAACAAATTCGTAAACCACACAATTCTTCTTCTCAAAAAATTTTTTGATTAGATTATAAACATTTCATTAGTAGACCTAAAACTTTTAAAAATTAATCCACCAATAATTACTTATTTTTCAAAAAAATGATATCTAATGTCCACATGCTTCGTCCTTGAATGGTGTACAAGGTTCTAACAATTTTCTCGCCGAAGATAGCCCCACACAAAAAAAAAGATATATTTATTTTTTCCTCTCCAAAAATAAATAAATAAAAAAAAAAAAAAAAAAAAAAAAAAAAAAAAAAAAAAAAAAAAAAAAAAAAAAAAATAGATTAAACTGGCACCAGAATGAAAGTTTTTATAAAGATGCGTATGCGCCTGAAAAAAGCCGTGTATTTATATATAAGAAAAACCAAGCCAGCCTCTCCAAAAAAAAAAAAAAAGGGGATAAAAAAAAAAAATGTAAGAAACTTATTAAAAAGTGGAAAAAAAAAGGTATCCGACGCCTTTCTCTTCTTGGAATACCAGAAGTCTCAAAGAAATAAAAAAAGAAAACATAAAAAAAAAAACCTCTTTTTTTTTTTTTATAAAAAATCGAACCCAACAAAGGAGGAATGGGAAAAGAAGGCCGCTCAACCTGGGCATAGAAAGTAAAAGAGTATCAGTAACAAAAGGAATGGCTTTGGTCAGGGTTGTTTTGTTTGCTTTTTCGTTTTCTCACCCCCTTATAGAGTAAAAGTTTAAAAAAATATTGTTGGTGGATTTAAATTTTAGATAAAACAAATTTTGGTGGGGAAGGAAATAAAAGCGGAGAAGAAGTAATGGAAAAGATATGTTTTTATTTAATCCAAAGCATTCGGAGAAGTGGGCTTTAAAATTATACTTAAATTTTTAGGCCCCTGCCTTTTTTATTTTTATGCAAAATTAACTAATACTACCTTATTAAAAAAATAGAAAAAGGAAAGATAGACAAAAAAAAAAAAGTAAATTAAAAATTTGTCTAACAAATGAGTTTAGAAAAGGACTGAACAACCAAGAAGGACAACCCGGGGAAAAAAAGGTTTTAATAAATTAATTTTTTTAAGAAAAGAAAAAAAAATTTAAAAAAAAAAAAAAAAAAAAATTTAGATTTTTTTTTTAAAAAAAAAAGAAAAGTTCCTTATTCCGTTTACGGATAAGGTTTATTTAAAATTTAAAAAAATATAAAAAAAATAGAAAAATGCCGGACCGTTTTTATCTTTAATTTTGAAAAAAAAAAAAAATAGGGTCAATGGGGTTTATAAAATATAAAATTAAAAAAAATATAAAAGTTTAAAAAAAAAAAAAAAAACAAAGAATAAAAGCCTTAAAGTATTTTTTTTAAAAAATCATTTAAAATTTAAAAAAATTTTAAAAGAGACAAAATTAAGATGAAAAACTTTATTAAAACCTTTTTTTTTTGGTTTTTACATTTTATAATTTGTTTTATTTAAGAAAGAAAAAAAGACGAAAGATAACGCCCAGCCTATTTAGAAGGCCACACCCACCCAAAAAGAAAAAACCCAATGCCAAAGAAAAAAGAACAGAAGAGCCCAAAAAAAAACAAATGTAAAGATATAACCAATTGATAGTAATGAAAATAAAATTAAGGAGTAATAATCTTTTAAACTAAAGGTCCAAGTTTTAGTTTATTCAAAAAAAAAAAAAGATAGAAAAATTGAAAAAAAAAAAAATATTAAAAAAAAAATTAAAAATTTTTTTTTTTTTAAAAATTAAAATTTTTATTTGAAAAAACAAAAAATTAGTAAACTAAAAAAAAAAAAAAATAACTAATTAAACAAAAAAAAATAAAAAAAAAATTAAATGTTAAAAAAAAAAAGCCTATAAATATATAAAAAAAAAAGAAAGCAAAAAAAAAAAAAGATTTGTTAAAAAAAATACTAAATTGGGGGTTTTTAAAAAAAAAAAAAAAAAAAAAATAAAAAAAAAAAAAAAAAAAAAAATGTTAAAAAATGAAAAAAAAATAAAAAAAATAAAAAAAAAAAAAAATATATAAAAAAAAATAAAATTCTAAAAAAAAAAAAAAAAAAAAAAAAAAAAAAAAAAAATTTTAAAAAAACAAACTTAAACTCAAAAAAACTATAAAAAACATCTATTTAAAAAAATAATGAACCAACAAAAAAAAAGAAAAAGCCACCAATAAAAAAAAAAACAGACACGACTAAAATGAAAAAGTTTGGGGAATGAAAAATAAAAAAAAAAAAGATAAAGATTTAGCCTCGGCCTTGTAAAAGTCTGAGTGAAGCTCTAAAAAAAAAAAAAAAATAAAAAACTAAAAAAAAGTTTGTAAAATTTTTTTTAAAAGTTTGTAAATCCAGTCTATGAAGCCAAGAGAGGGAAAAAAAGATTTTAAAAAAAAAAAAAGGGGTATGTATTAAAAAAAAATTTTTTTTTTGTTAGGGAAAAGAAAAATGATTTTGGTTTTTTAATTTATTTTATATTATTATTATATATTTTAAATTTACATACAAATATAATTAAGAAAAAAATAGAAAAAAAAATAAGTTTTAAGAATTTTATAGACCCGAAAATTATAAAAAACAAAAATTTCTAACAAAAAAAAAAAAAAAATAAAATAGTTCGAAAAAATCCGGGTAAGTTTTGCAAGAATCGAAAAAAGGCATATATCTTAAAAAAAATAAAAAAAACTTTTATTTTTTTAAAAATAGAATAAATGGTTTGGGAAAGAAAACCAAAGAAGGAACGATCCAGAAAACAATCACAAAAGCACACAACTTGGTTAACGGCGCCCCTTTAGGGAGCTAAGAACTAACAGAAATCCCTGTTTGTTTTATTAAAAACCCAAATTTTTCTTATTATAATAGACTCAAAAAAAAAAAAAAATTAAAAAATGAAACCGTTTTTTTCTTTCAAATTCCATAAACAACCGGGCCCTTAAAAAAGATCATAAAAAAAAACTTATAAAAGTAATTAACAAAAGACAAATAAAAAAGGAAAAGAAAAGATGGAGGAATGAAAGAAAAAAAAATAAAGAAAAAGAAAAAACTTTTAAAAACCCTCATTCCTACACAAAAGAAAAAAACCAAAAAAAAAACTACCACAAAAAAAAACCCACAAGGAACTTCCAAAAAAATTATCAAAAAGGCAAAAAAAAAATAAAAAACATTTTATTTTCAACCCTGAACAACATCCCCCCCCCAAGCTACACTTCTCCAAAATAAACAATCCCCCCCTGCAATAAAAACCCCCATTCTCTGCTTTTGAAATCCAAAAAGAGACACTGTGTGTTAAAAGGAAAAAAAAAAATAAAAAATTGAGACAAAAAAAAAATAGAGGGAAATAAGCAAAAATTTTTTGAGAAGAAAAACAATTTATTAAAAAAAAAATAATTTAATTAAAAAGAAATAAAAAAAAATAAAAAAAAAAAAATATTTAAATTTAAGAAAGGGGCGCCCAAAGAGGCTCGGCAGGGCCAAAAAAGGAAGAGGGTAAGTCAGCTGGCAACCACACCACTTGTAGTTTTATTTTTATTTATTTATTTACGTCAACTAACAAAGTAGTCGACGAAAAGGCTTTAATCTAAAAGACAGATAATAATTAATTGAAGAAGGTAGCTTAGCTTTATATACAACTAAACATCGCCGACCCGGTAGAGGTGTTTTATTTAAACACAGTGCGAGCTATGCCACGATTGACAGCCAATGTGGTCAGGGATGAGTTGCAGCCAATCCGAGTCCAGAATATTTTCAGTGGTTTCGCTGTAGATGATTAAAAAGTATAGCGCGAAGAGAAGTGACAGAAAGATGAGCAGAAATAAGGTGAGAAAGGTTGTTAAAAGATCGGCAAAGAACACGAAGAGGTTCGTGAATAGAGTAGTTAGTCAGACATCTACTAAGGTGAAGAGAAAAAAGTTTCTGGTCCGACGTGAGGGAACACAAAAATATAGCGTATCTAGTAAATTGGTAGAACTGACTTCGCCGTTGACTGTCAGAATAAGAAGGTAGGCGAAGACTCGGGTCCCCCAATAAAAGCCGCGTAACGCGAACTTAAGGAATTGCTTCTGTACCGATTATACGCTGGTGAACCTCATATTGAGGATTCCACACTGGCGAGCAATATTCTTGAGTAGGGCGAACTTACGAAGTGTATAAAACCTTTGTTACATAGGGATCATCAAATTCTTTGGCCCAACGTTTAATGAAGCCAAGATGACTGCATGCTCTATTGACAATTGAAGATATATGACCATTAAATGAATGTTTTGGGTCAAACATAACGCCTAAGTCTTTGAATTATGGTACACAATCTTACGGAATAGACTTAATAAAGTAATGCGCTAGGAACGGAGACAAACGACTGAAAGTCATAAAAGAGCACTTGGAGGCTTTAAGGTGTAATTTATTAACGTGGCACCAATCACAGAACGCATCGAGATCTGATTGCAAGTACTGTTGGAAAGAAGGATCATTATAGGAATAACAAATCTTGACGCGTGATTGAGCCGAGGCCAAAGGCATATCATTTATAAACAAGGTAAATAACAGTGGTCCCAGATGACTGCCTTGGGGTACGCCTGACGTAACTCGAACAGTTTTAGATATCGAGGAACGAAAAACACCTTTTTGGGTTCTGCCAATAAGATACGACTTTAACAAAGCCAATAGTTTCGGGGAAAAACCCATGATGCTAAGTTTCGAGGGAAGCATAGAATGATCAACCGTATCGAAAGCCTTACTAAAGTCAGTATAAATAACATCAGTTTGACATTTTTACGGAATCCATGGTGTACAAGGGTAGTCAATTCTAAAAGGTATTGGTAAACGACAAACAACCTTTCATGAAGCCACGCTGACAAGAAGAAATAGTGGATCTGGATAGGTGTTGAAGGGAAGACGTAATAATTTTCTCAAACAGCTTAAGTATTGCCGAAAGTTTGGCAATGCCACGGTAGTTAGAAATATCCGATTTGCTACCCTTTTTAAAAAGCGGAATAATAAAAGACTCCTTCCAAATATCAGGAAAGCTTCAAGTCTTACTCGATATAAAGAATAACCGAGATAAAGGTTATCGAACACATTTTAATTAAGAATATTCTCAGGCCCGGGTACGAAGGAAGACGTCATAGATGATAAGCTAGAGATAATACAGTCTTCAGTAATACTAGGAAAAAAACATACAATTTAAATGTGGAACTGGGAAGGTATAGGGTGTGCGATCCGAAGAATAGTAGAATACGTCGACTGAAAGAGTTTAGCAAACAGATCTGCAATATCTGAATCATTATTAGCAGTCTGGTCATTAAGTCTGAAGGTGGAAAGTATTAAATTAGAGCGTCTTTTGGAATTAACAAAGTTGTAAAATCTTTTGGGGTTCTTATAAAATTCAACCTTACAGCGAACGATATAATTATTGTAGCATTGAGTTTTTAAAAGACAAAATTGAGATTTGGCTACACAATAATTTGCACAGTCAATTCGCAAAGCAGTTTTTTTAAATCTTTTTAAAATATCTCGTTTTAATGTTACGGAGATTGGAGAGTCTACGTGTGAACCAGACTGGCGCACATTTATCAATTAGACAATTAAGAGCAGAGTAGAAGAAATTCACTGCACAATCTATCACAGCACTCGAATAGAAATGACCAATCAAAAGAGAAAATAAGGCTGTTAAGGAGATTGAAATTTGTTTCACGAAAACATCTACGACGAGAATTTAAGATGTTATTAAATGAATTAGTAACGGAAATGTAAGAAATATTAACTTCAATAGTAGGGTAGGCTGTGTTTGTGATACAGCACTAACAGTAGGATCCGAGACAAGAGCATGATCAAGGATTCTTTTAGAAGAGTTAAGTAAAGAATTCAACTGATATAGCGGACATTCAAGTAAAACATATTGAGACGAAGGAAGCCAAGAAACTTTAGGCAAGTTAAAATCACCCAAGACTATAAGGAAATCACAATCTTTAAGACGACTAAAAATGGTTTGCACATCATCTGCATGGTACATGTAGTTTATGATATCAGAAGCTGGATGAATATATGAACAACAAATATAAAAGAACATGTAACTTCGACGCAAATAAACTCAACACCTAAGCGGAGATCAATCGACACTGATTCGAGTTGACAGCAATGAGTACCGCCACGACGACCAACACGATCAATCCTATAAGAAATAAAGTTATTAGAAAGGATGAGCTTATCTTTGATTTTGCTGTAAGCTTTTCCCGTTCCCACTCCTCTTTGCTGTGATCACCTCACCACTATGCAAGCACCAAGCACCACGACAAAAGCCGTGTGACGGAGGGGGGCGTTCAACGAGAACCGCGTCATCCGAAATTGTGCGGAACCACGGCATACGCGAAGCGTTCCAAGACGGTATGTTGCCTTTATTTCTCATCTGTACGACTTCGTCTGCATCGCATTCGCCCATTCTGGTGCGCCGTGAAGCATGGTCGACCTGGGGACGTTCATGCTAAAAAAAACTGCTTCCATTTCTTGGTCTGCATGTTCTAGTCCTGCATTCGCAAGCCACTGTTTCGCTATGCCGATCGCTGTGACCGTATATTCTTCCTGCTTCTGCGAGCTGCCACTACGAGAACCACGTCATCTGAAAACCCGATGATATGGCAGTCAGTCGGGAGGCTTATTCGTAAGATGGCGTCTTACATAGCATTCCACAGTATCGGGCCAAGTACCGAGCCCTGTGGAACTATACCTCGTACTTCATGAATTCGATCCCCATTTCGCAGTTTACGATTCCGGAACTAATCCTTTATTGAGGCAACGAGCCAGATCGCCACGTGGAACACACCTAGCGCCTCCATAATGCGGCTACAGTTAGCTGTATTAAAGGCGTTCTTCACATCAAGTGTGGTTACTAAACAGTATTTTTACCACCGTTTTTCTAGCGCTGTCCTTCAATTGACTTTTTAGCATTTTGTTCTTTCCAAATGAGTGGGAAAATACATTCCTCAAAGCATTTGGAGTGTTTTTGGGTGAACTTTTCAGGCTGGAGACGCACTGCTAGTTTGATCGCTGCTGTTGGAAATCGCGTCCGGATTGTTCATGCATTTGTGCAACAGCCGCTAGCAGCTCATCTGTGCTGACACTCATGTCATCAGTGTGTTCCATATGCAGCATTTCCCTGGGAGCCATATATGACGTATCTGGAAAGAGCGTTTACACTATTATCGCCATGTGGCCCTCGCTTGGTGCAGCGAGTCTGACAGCTTTTAGCTTTTTAACGACCATTTTATACGGCATGCCCCAAATGTGCATAATTGCAGGATTGCGTTTTGCGTTTTATTTCGCAGCGAGAGAGACTAGCTCACCTGTGTGCCCACTGGTAACATGGCGACTACCAGTGTAGTGGCTCGCATCCGTGCGTTTTGCGTCTGCGCAGTTGAACCAAACTGGCTTATTGTTCCATGTGACTGCTTTGTGATCGGTCTGTCCGCATCTAAGACACCAGTTCATGCTGTCTTTGGCAATAGTGCAATACTCTGCTTTGTGTCCGAAGCATAGGCACTTGTAGCATCTTTTTTGAGCATGCCTCTCGCGAATCGAACACACGTCCGATTGTGTGTGTGGGTTTTTTTTTTTTTTTTTTTTTTTAATATTTATTACATAAGAAAAGTCATATATACATCGCAAACTGTAGGCTACAAAATACATAATAGGGGGATCTCTGCGGGACGTCTCACACACATCACAGGAGATCATGGCCATACGGAGGGACGCCGAGGTCATGGATGGGACCGAGAATTCAACTCCAATCCGCAGTGTTAAAGGCGTTCTTTACGTCAAGCGTGACGACCGCACTCGCTGACTTTCGCGTTCAGTCTCGTTCCTATGAGGCCTTCAAACACCTTGCCTATAGAATACACCATACATATCGGTCTATAGGAGGGCGAGGTATCTGTTGGCTTCCCCGGCTAGAGCAAATGGGCCATCTTCTGGATCTTCCATTGCTTAGGAAACGCTCCCTCGGTGAGGCAGCAGTTGATGACGGCTGCGAAGCCATCTGGGCGTAGAGACAGGGCCAGTTTAACGGCGCGTTTTCGAATCCCTTCTGGGCCGGGTACTTTGCTGAGTTGGAGCGATTTGGCCGCCACCAGGACTTCATCCGACGAGATCGCATCAATGGTGTGGGATATTGAAACTGTATGCTGGGCTATGCTTTGGAAAACCGAACGGTTGGAGAAGAGGCTGTCGACAATTTTGTGCGACCTCTTCAGCGCCAGATGGGACGGGCTGGCGGTTTGCATGTATCCGCTTGACCACTGTTTTATATGGTTTTTCCCATGCATCATGCTCTGTGGAGGTATACTTCTCTTTTCGCAAAAAAAGATCGCCTTCTTGGGGGACTTTCTAATCGAGCTGTAATGGGCGTGGTGGTGTGTCCAGTCCGAGCCCATGCGCTTTCTTGCTCGTTGATATTTTCTTCGTAAGGCTATACAGGATCTCCTCAGGTCTCCGATTTCTCCGTTCCACCAGTATTTTGGCTTCTGGTCTGGATTGGGCCATACTAGCCGTGCTGACAGCTGTTATTATACTGCAGACTTCGTTTGCCATTTCTTGCACAGTGGCTGTTGTGAGACTTTTTGCCGGGACAGCATTGAAGAAAACGTCTGGGGGTCCAGTGAGTCTTCTTTGAAGGGCATGTCAGCAGAGAGGGGGCTGCGCTGCGTACTGCTGTTTGTCCGCTGCTCGGCCTATACCAGCACAAATCGCCTCGTGATCGCTCGCCGTATAACAATTATCCAGTTTCCAGGATGATATCCTTTACTTACATACGCAAAATCTATCACGGATCCCCTACCGTCCCGATTGAGAGTGGTTTTTGGGTGCCTCGTGCGTTTGTGGAGGAGCTTTCCCATGCGTTAAAGTCTCCCGCGATTATGGTGGGTGTATGTGTCCTTACATCGGTCGTCAGCTGTACAGCTAGCCTGGAAAGGAGCTTGGCGGGTTGCCACATGGCCAGATGGCGACCTTGTCTGACGAGCTCTACGTCCAATTGGGGGAGAATTTCCTGCGAAAGAGTTCTGCTACCACTCCCGGGACACAAATTGTTGCTCTCTGGTTGACTCCGTTCGCTGGGCGCAAGCTCTTACCATCTGCGGTAAGAATTCTCAGGCTCAGCTGATCGGAGATTGCCTGAACTACCTTTGTGGTTTCGCCATTCATATCCATGTCCAGATTCGATTGCGCGCCCTTGCCTCACCTCGCTTCAGCTGGGTTACGTTTTCTGCTCCAATAGGAGATCTCCTTTCGCCCACTGCCTGCAGCTTGGTATCCTGGCTCCTTGTCACCAGCATGTCGCTATATGACATCTCACTCTTGCGTTGTACCAAAATAGCGCCAGGATGCTTTTTGGGAGAGTCCGTTTCGGTTGCCTCGCCGTCTCGGTCGAGCTCTGACACTTTCTTTTGTCTATCATGTGGCAAAGAAGTTTCTCGCAGCTAGCGGTTTTCTTGCGACAAATAATGCTAACTGCCTGCTGCGATTCTTTCAGTCTGTCTACTTTGTCTCTTAAACGCGTTTGTAATGGCTCGATTGCCTCTCCTTTTCTGGCTTGATGCGTTCGCCTATTTCTTCTAGTAATATGGCCATTTCTGCCCTAGCTTGTTGCAACTTGGATTTCTTTAGTTATGCCGCACCGGACTCAGCGAGTCTTCACGGCGTCTCTGGCGCTTTGTCGACCACACGAAACACCTCGTTTACTTCTGCCGGAAGCCCCACCCCACATCTTCTATCTTTTGCTGACTAACTGGGCTGCCCTCGCAAACAGATTTAGACCATGGGATCGGCGCTGATGCGAGCGCCAATGAGTGACGCCGCCCACTTGTTGGCTCCGCCCTCCATGCTTGCAACCAGGTATTTCCACCTGTGACTTTATGGAAGTTATGCTGCTCCCTGCTAGACTCCACACACATGGAAATTTCGGTCTGTGTACTAAGGAAAGTGCCATCCACTGGTCCCAAAAATCCCAAATTAATTCTTACAAATTTTCTGACAACTAATTTATGTGAAAAAAAATGTAATTGAAAATTTTCCACAACAGGGCGGATTCGAACCTGGTACTTTCGCCTCCAAGGCAGACGACTTGTCTTGGCCCAAGACTCTTGGGGCCCACAGACCGAGTTGACTGCTGGAGGGCTGAAACACGGCTATAAACCTTGGAAACCACAAAAGGAAACCGCACGTTGCGTGATCGCTTTAAAGCTTCTCTTAAAAGCTTCAGCGATTCTGTGGAGTTAATATCGGGGCTTTTAAGCCCGGTTTGGCCTGACTGATTCGGGACAACCGTGAGTAGGCATGCGTAGCCAACAACGTCTGCTGCTCTGTTCATTTCGACCAATGACGTACAGTCTCTTGCCATATTATTAGACTCGTGCTTAAAAATTAAGTTTTCCTGGCTTATAACACGTCAGTAGACATTAACAAAGCTATTTCATGATGAAAAATTAAAATTAACTATACATACAACAAATGTCACATACAAAATTAGAAATTTACATGAAAATTAAATCTATGAAATCGCCATTGAAACACGCTAAATTGTTGAATTGCACTGTGAAACTGAAAATGTGTTTTTTTAGGTTATATGTCTTTTTTACGATAATGATGTGAGCAATCAATTGTCAACATGATCAGTATTGGCATAACGATGAAAGTGCCTCCGATATTCAAAAACTTAAGTTTTACCAATATATCTACAAAAAGTTCATAATATCAACAGCAATAATATAGGCAGCAAAGTGATATATATTTCCGATCAGATTAAAATTTAAGGATCTTATATTTTATATAGTATCACATGAGTAAATTTCATACCGACACTCCAACTGCTTCACCTACTTTTAGTATGAAACTATATGATATAGTGATCCAATCCTAAAGATTTTCATACTTGATCTGCCCCACATAATAAAAAGCACAGAAAAAAATTTCAGCCTGTTACCAACATCTGACCAATTTTATGATACCCTCTGCAAGGGTATAAAAACTTGCAAGGGTATACAAACTTTGACGCGGTCGAAGTTATCCCCGACCCTCTGGTTTAATTTTACTTCTATCGTTTCTGTGTTTTAGCTAGTTTTTAACGATAATCTCGCTAAACCAAATCAAATTGCTGGAACATTATAATACCCTCTAAAGTATTTAATGTTTTATTTTTGAATTTGTTTTTTTTTTTTTTTTTTTTTTTTTTTTTTTGGAAAGTTAAGTTGCGTCTATACGACAAGGGACAATGGATTCGGGAACCGGTTCAAATAGTACTATTCGCAAAAGTGTCCATAAAACTAAAATATCAAAGAAGCTAACTTCGGCTATGCCAAAGTTTTTATACGCTTGCAGTCCTTGGCAATAATATTTTTACATTTTAAAATGTCTTTCCCTCAATTCATCAATACACAAACAAAACATTCAAATTATTTACTACAATTGTTTCTTCTTCTTGCATCATTCCCTAAGCAAAGCAAGGCACGCATACACATACATTTTGTGTAGCGCTGCGTCTGTGTGTGTGTATGCATGTGCTCTGTTGATTTGATGATGACGTAGTAGGCAGCAGGCCGATTTGAGCCGATTTATATTGACTGTAACTTGTGTTCTATTTATCCGATCAGATCAAATTTTGGGATCTGAGATTTTATATCCTATACTATCGTATTGGTAAATTTCATGGGGATACTCCAATTTTTGCAAAAATGTTTGTTCTAGAGCTATATGATATAGTAGTCCGATCCTGACAATTTTCATACTTTATTATCTCCGGGCTAAAAGTAGCTCAAATATCAAATTTCCGATAGCTCTAAAGATGCCAGCGTGACATGGCTGTATCGACTCAGCTTCTCATGCTGATCAAGAATATATGTATATCCTTATTGGGTCGGAAACGCCTCCTTTTGTGCGTTACAAACATCTGACCAATTTTATAATACCCTCTGCAAGGGTATAAAAAGGCAAGCATAGCTTACAACTCCAAAGCTCATTTTTGTTTTCATAGTCCGTCAACCATTAACAGATTTATGAAAGAAGCATCGTTCAAACCAACTAAGCATCACGCTGTAATATTACTTGTATACAGTGTACATATATATTCTACTGCATTCAAAACAATATTTGCTTTTTGGAAATTTCCAAACATTTTTGTACAATTAATTTGTATACTCCGTGCAGTGCGTTTGGTATGGCACATTTCTTTTTATAGGTCGCTAAAATAAATTTATTTCAATCGTTTGAATAAGCAGACTCGATTTTCAGGAAAACAGGAGTTGTAAGCTATGCTTTCCTTTTTTTTGCTTCAATCAGTTACAATTTATAACTGGTTTTAGTGTTTAAGTAGTGATATGGCCTTTCAATTCTAGAGTAGTTAGCAAAGTGTGCTGATGAGAGAACTTGGTAGTTCTTGAAATAGCGCTATATAGGCAATCTGCTCATATTTTGTTTTCCTGAAAATGATCTCGAGCCTGCTCATTCGAACGATCTGAAATTTAATTTTCAATGTTTTAAAAACTAAATCAAAGTTTTAAAAAAAAAAAAAATACTTTTATACTAAAAGTTAACTTTATTTAAAGATTTTCGTTGTCAAAGTTAAATACGAACTATATAAATACTAAAATTGCTGGAACTGAAGTTTGCATAAAAATTCTATAATCATTTCTTAATAAAAATATTTTACAAATTTGTTGAAACGGAAAACCATGAAATTTGATTTACACCATCACATTTTCGAAATCAAACACTGTGCGTCGGCGAGACCAGGGTAATTACCCACTCGGCAATTTTCCGAGAGGATAGTACTACCCATACTACCATAGGCTGCCGCCGGCCCAGGGCGAGACGACTTACTTAGTTTCTGTCTCAAGAATCCTACTACTTCTAATTACATATTTTTAGCGACTTTAATATAGCTTTTTTTTAAATAGTATTGGTGATGGTTATTATGTTCAATTTTTATATTCGATGTAAGATTTGCACTTTCTGTGTTGATTTTCTATTAAACTTTAAACAAATTTTTTTTTTCAGGAATATGGGTCATGGTGTTTCACCTACTTGCCGCAATCGCTACTTCTTGTTTGTTCAAAACATTTTACGCTTTCATGTGGCAGTAATGTCAGAATGGAATACTCAGCTGTTGATAATGGATCCTGAACCTGTTAGACAGTTACAAATATTAGCTTACAAAGTAGCTCGTGATAGAGACACGCCTTGGGATGTAAGATCCATAGCTGGATTAACAATTGGACACAATGCTAGATTCTTGCACGAGTTTGATATATATCTTAAAAATTGTTGCAATCTACTGGATCTCAATGAACTACCCATTCAGGAAGCTGCTTTATTGGTACTTCAAGCTGAAGAATATGCAACTTTGGCCAAGAACGCATTAAGCATACTACAACGGATTTTGGCAGTGGCTACATCGGATGAAAATTTTTCAAGCATTTTGGTGTTTCTGTCCAAGAATCTGTTGATTTATTCAAAGTCGTTGAGCAAAGTTATAGAGTTACATGATCCCGCACTAAATTTTTTAAATTAATTATTTGTGCCTTACAGGAGTTTTTCCGTGTATCACATCTGTAGCAATATAGATTCTGTTCGCCACATATGTAGTGCACTGCTAAGACAAGTACTTCAACTCGCGTTGTCTCTGAATCTAGAAAAGGCATTTAAATACATTTATGCACTGTTTGAGCGGCAGCAGATGCCTCTTAATAGTCGATGTCTAATACTGGAGCAACTTGTATTTGTACTGGATGTAAAGTTGGTTATCGGTAATTGTCCTAGTCTATTCAAAATGGTCTTTCCCAATTATTTAGGACATGAAGACTGTGTTGATTCGTTGTTTAAAAGTAAGTATGCCAAATCTATAATTAATTGTAAATTTTTAGTCGTCAACCATCTCTACCAAATAAAAATTGTTCTTAGTTCGTTACTCGTTTTTTAATTGTTCGTTAATCTTTAAGCCGGCAAGGGGTGGTCATCGATTCTGATAAAAATTGTATGTGAAATTTTAAGGGTATAATTTGAGGCTGTGTAAAATATAAAAAAAAAAAAACAGAGGGTCGGAGCTAACTTCTACCGCGTCAAAGTTTGTATACCATTGCAAGCTTTTTGTTACTCTGTTACGGCTGGGTAACTAAACCTGTCAAAGTGAACAAAACGTTTTATCTAAAAAGTCTACGCAGTCTTCGTCTAGAACTCCGCGAGAACAGACGTCATCGGTGATAAGCTCGTCAATATCAAAATATCACTCGTTTACATCCCACTTTCTTTTTTGTTCTGTTTCTATTCGACCATCAAGTAGTGAGCTGAATCTTTTCCATTTGCGACTAAAAGAAAAAACAGTAAAACCATGGCCCCTGGGACACCCATAGGTAGGGAAAACATGTTTTCCTTACTAAGTGATAGCCCAAAGACTAAAAAGAAAAGACAATTTCAAAAAACACCAATCAAGTTTCCAGATCAGCCAGAAGTCACAGCACAAAACCCTAAATACATCATCTTAGCAGCTAAAGACGCACTCAAACCCATGTCAGAATACTCCTGCTTTGCAGTACATAGAGCAATTCAACTAATCAGCAAAGACATTATCTCCATATCTACCTTACGCGACGGAAACCTTCTCATGCTTGTCAAAAACAAAAAAGGTGGCCGAAAAAGTTCTTGAAAGCAAACGAACTTCCCGGTATATGCAAAATTACCTGTAAACTGCACGAATCACTTAACAGCATCAAAGGTACCATTTATGCACCCTTCCTTAACAATGTATCAGAAAATGAAATCGTACAAGAATTAAAATCTCAGCACGTGACCTCGGTATACAAATTCAATCGAATGACTGACGGCACACCAAAATCCTCAGGTGTTGTCTTGTTAACCTTCGACTTGTACACACTCCCTAACAAACTTGCAATTTCTTGGAACACTGTAAAAGTACGCGAATATATTCCAAATCCGATGCGCTGCAAAACCTGTCAGCTATTGGGTCATACGGCCAAAAACTGTAATAACCACGCCAGTTGCGTAAACTGCAACCTCCCCCACATTCGCCAAGCGATTGCTCTCGATTACAGTGCGGGAGGAACACGCAGAATCTTCACCCACATGCAAAAAATATCAAGAACAGAAAGACATACAACTTCCAGACGATCCAAATACCTGCGAATCAGACGACTCTATGGAAGATCTTGACTCTTAGTTAAATCTCTACCTTTTGTCTCTCTTTCCGCATACATATAACTTCTAGTTCCCTTTCCTATTTTAATGACCCTTAAAATACTACAATGGAATATGAATGGATATGTAAATAATTATCAACAACTCATTTTACTTATCAAAGACACGGACCCAGACGGACATTATATGTATTCAAGGACATTATATGTATTCAAGAGTCTCACATTCCACACAATAAAAGCAATGTTATAGTTCCTAAGACATACAATGGCTATTTTAAAAATCTTCACTGTATAACAACAAACAAACAAGGAGTTGGCTTCTTAATCAAACGTCACATTCCGCATAAACATATGCCACTGGCATCTAACGTTTTAGGAGATGCACTTCAACTAAATTTAAACACAAAAATTACGATAATTTACACCTACATACTACCAAACCAAGACTTTACAGTAAATGACCTACTTCTCCCAATATCCACTTTTAAAACTCCTATATTGCTATGCGGGGACTTTAATTCACGTAGTACACTATGGGGATCCTCAACAACCAACTCCCGAGGAAAAAGAATCGAAAAGCTCATCGAAAGAGCTGATCTTGTTCTGCTTAACGACGGCTCAGCTACGCATTTCTCAACACATAACTCCTTCACTTGCGTTGATCTTACAACAGTCTCATCGTCAATCGTCAACCGATGCCACTGGAAAATCGACAATTATTTACATGGAAGCGATCACTTCCCGATAACCACTACCATAATTACACAATTTAAAACCGAGAAAGTCACTACATATTCCTAAATATAAAACAGACATTGCTAACTGGACGATATTTAAAAAAAGAAAGCTATAAGTTTAGATATCGCAACATTCGCAAGGTGTTTCCAAATTAACCAAAGCGATTCACGCAGCAGCAAATATAGCCATACCACAAACCAAAGGAATACCACAGAAAAAGAACGTAGCTTGGTGGAGTACGACACTAAACAAACTCCGCGAGAATAAACAATCCCAATGGATAATATTTAGACGCAACATGAGTCTACACAACCTTGTTGCCTACAAAAAAGCAAAAGCTCTATTTAAAAGAGAAGCTAAACAAGCAAAAAGAGCATCACTCTCTGATTTTACATCTCGTATAACGCCAGCAGCGTCCCCAAAAAGAATTTGGACCGATATTAACACTTTAACCGGAGTACCCAAAACACCACTCAAATGTTTAAAAGTCAATCAAACTCTGCTAACAGCCTCAAAGGACATCGCTGAGGCATTAGGAGACAAATGGTCTAACTACTCAAAAGATCAAAACTTTTCGTCGGAGTATATTTCCAATAAAACCGCACTTCTTGCCATTAACTACAACCCAGACAATGTTGCACCACCAGCAAAACATCTTGAAGCCGATATAACCTTTCTCGAATTTGAAGCAGCACTAACACAGACAAAAGGCAAAACACCAGGTTTTGATCGTATATCCTACCCTATGCTAAAAAACCTGACAACTGATACAAAACATAAGGTAGTTGGACTCTACAACCAAATTTTAATTCAAGGAAAATACCCACATGTGTGGACCAGAGCGGTGGTTGTTCCCATCCCCAAACCACATAAGCCCAACCACGACATAAACAGCTTTAGACCAATATCTCTTCTACCATGTATGAGCAAATTATTCGAAAAAATTGTAGCCCGCCGACTGATGTGGTTCATAACCAGTAGCAATCTTATTTCACACAACCAATCGGCTTTTAAGCGGAAACACGGGACCATGGACGCCTTGTTGCAAATACATCATTTCGTGTCAGATGCTCTTTCCTCGCGTAATCACGTCACGATTCTAGCGACTGATTTCGAAAAAGCATTTGATCGCGTAGGGGTACACACAATTCTACACCAACTAATGCTCTGGAGGGTTGGACCTAGGATCTTTAGTGTAGTAAAGGCCTTTATGGCCCACCGGTCATTCCGAGTGCGAGTAAACAACACTCTATCAAAACCACATCGGCTATTTAACGGCATCCCACAAGGCTCCCCACTTTCAGTAATTCTGTTCATAATAGCATTTGATAAACTAAACTCGATTGTACTACAACATAAAAATCTACATGTATCTGTGTATGCTGACGATGCAATAATCTACACGAAACTAAAAAGACGCAAACACTGTAACAAACACATTTCTAAAAGTCCTACAAGATATCAAGAACTGGGGGAACTCTTCAGGTGCCTTGCTGTCAATAGAAAAATGCAAAGTACTTCACATTTGTCGTAAACATCACTGCCCAGCTCACAACTTATCGTTTAATAATATAAATATAGAAACTGTAGAACAATTAAGAATACTTGGAATAATATTTGATAGAAAATTTAAGTTTAGGCAACACTGTACAGCTTTAAGAAATAATTTAGAAGCTAGACTAAACATAATTAAATTTCTTTGTTCAAAATTCTCCTACATACACTTAAACGTCCTAATTAATATTACCAGAGCAATAATTCTCTCCAAGTTGGATTACGGTCTTCCAATCTATGGATGGAGTGCGAACGCGAACTTAAGACAAGTTCAAGTTCCTTACCATTGCGCTGTCCGACGAAGTATCAATGCATTTCCTACATCGCCGATCAAATGTATCCTAGCGGAGGCAGGACTTCCATCGATAAAAGACAGATTGTACGAAACCACCGCAAAACTTATTCCAAAACTATGCACAACATCAAACGTACTGCTAAACAAAAATTGGGTAAACGCAAGCAAGGCCAAAAGGAAATACAAAGTCCTATCCACCATACGTCGGTGCGCCATTATACTAAAAGAAATAAAAATTGAACTACCGATTTACTCAAACAGAAAAGCCCCTGCTCCGCCATGGTTACTTCAGAATACGTCCATTAATCTAGCGCTGCAAACGCACAAAAAAGAAATCACACAAAGCGTTATATACAGAAAACTATTCCTGGAAGAAAGCGAGAAACTAAGCGACTGGACCTGGTTGTTTACGGATGCCACCAAATCCGTAGCCGGGACTGCTTTTGCCGTAGTCGACAAAAAAAAAATCCCTAATCTCAGGAGGTATACTGCCCGAATACTATCCATATTCACCGCCGAGGCCCTAGCTATCCTAAATGCTTGTATATTCGCCCTAAACAATAAAGGGAAATTCGTAATTTTCTCCGACAGCCTATCCGCGATTTCTGCAGTAAAAAATCTAAACTGCCATAACCACCTTATAAAAGAAATTAGGAGTATTTGCACCAAGAAAAAGATTATCCTTTTTTGGGTCCCCAGCCATCAAGGAATAATAGGAAACGAAAACGCTGACGCAGCAGCAGATGTAGCAACTCGATCCCCACACTTTTTATGCACACCCCCGCTGAAAAAGACTACAAGGAGTACATATCGCAACTTATAAAAAATAAAAAAGATGCAGACTGGACAACCTTTGACCACCAATATACACACTTCAACGCGACAGGATTAGCAGCTATATACCCAGCAAACACGCCCAAACATAGATGGTCGTCCTTCATACGCCTCCGAATCGGACACACCGCAATGACTCACGAACATCTGCTTTCCAACGAACCTCCCAAACGATGCACTTGCGGTGACAGACTCACCACCAGACACATCTTAGACCAATGCCAAGACTTGGCAAGAATCAGAAGAATAATATTTAATCAACAACAACCAACAAACTTCCTAAAAACAGTCAACGAAAGCAACATTAATATCATTTACAAATTTGTAAACAAGCTAGAATTATAAAACAAATTTAAAATAGGCTAGCAAACAGAAACTATAAAAAAAAAAAATAGGCGTCGAAGGCCATAGCAGCTAGTACGCTCTAAACTATATTAGACATAATATTTCATATTGTTATCTAATTATAATAATAATAATAATAATAATAAAAAGTCTAATGTTTGCGAAAGAACGGCCTACAATCTTAGCATAGCAAAGTTATTGATCGAAGTCACTGTTTTCCACCGATTGTTTTTATGGAAGCTGTATGGTATAGTCACCCGATCTTGATCACATTTGGTAAAGTTGTTTACAGGTAATAATAATAATTTATTTACTAAACTCACCAATATTAAATAATCACGGCAATAGCTTAGAAAATAACGAAGTTATTGAGAAAACTCACTGTTCTTGACTTTGTTGTTTGTATATATATGATATAATAACGGACGTTGGCGATACTATGCGCAGTATGTTCAAGTAACCCCTACGACACCAGGGCAAAGCCTGTTATGCGCGAGCCCAAGCAGATAACTGCCGACCTCCCACCCGACCTACCGAGGGGGTGCAGCCGTATAACGCACGGCATAAATCGCGAGGACAAATACACAATGAAAAATCAGACAAATAAGTAATACTATAGCTATCTATGAACTAAATAGGAAAGAATAGATGTTTTAAGTGTGTTAATAGAAGATTCTGAGCAGATTACTGGGAATAGAAGTTTGTAATCAGAGCTGAGGGCCCTAAAAGGTTCATGCATGGCATAGTTAAAAGAGCAACGACTAAGGGATAAAGGTATCAAAGGATGTCTACTCTGTCTACATGGTACCGACAAATTTACCTGAGCTTATAACTCAGACGAGTTAGTATCACCAATTAAGAGATTGTGCATAAAAATAACACCAAGCATAATTCTACGGTTAATTAAGGAAGGAAGGTTAATCAAGAGAAGTCTACTAGAATACGAAGGCAAATTGACATTGCGATCCCAGCTTAAGCCACGAAGAACAAATAGCAAGAACTGCCTTTGAACGGATTCAAGTCTAATATGGTGCGACTCATATTGAGGTGATTAAATGCAAGATCCATACTCCAAAATAGGATGGACAAGCGAAGTAAAAAGAACTTTAGTGGTGTAGGGGTCATCAAATTCTTTTGACCATCTTTTAATGAAACCCAGAACACTCATGGCCTTTGCGACGGTGGTGGAAATATCGGTGTTAAAATTCAACTTATGGTCCATAAGTACGCCCAAATGATTCACATTATTTAGACGTTCTAATGGACTATTGTTTAGAAAATAAGTGACCAGTTGAGGAGAGTTACGAAAAAAGTCATTACATTTGGTAGTGTTAAGATTTAGTAGATTAAACTGGCACCAGATTGAAAGTTTTTAAGATTAGCTTGTAGCCGAGTAAATGAATCTGTTCCTTTATAAGTAAGACAAAGCTTGACATCGTCAGCATACATAAGCACACGCGAATGAATAATAACTGATGGAAGATCGTTAATAAATAAAGTAAAAAACAGGGGCCAAGATGACTACCTTGAGGTACACCAGATGTCACAGGAATGGAATAGGAAAAAATAAGACTTCAAAAGTACCTTCTGTTTTTTGTTTGTTAAATATTCTCGAACCTAAGAAAGGAGAAGGGGTGGGAATCCAATGTCGTTCAGTTTAGAAAGTAAGAGGGTATGGTTGATACAATCAAAGGCTTTACTGAAGTCACACCGACTTCACGTTGCTTAGCATTTTTGAATCCCTTCATGATTATAGAGGGAAATTCTAAAAGGTTAGTGGTTGTAGATCTACGTTTCACAAACCCATGTTGCGATGGCGAAATAATAGAGCTGCAAAAATGTTGCAATTTCGAAGTTATAATTTTTTCAAAAGCTTTCGGAAGTAGTAAGAGGCTTCGGACTTTTTGCCATTTCTATGCAGAGGAGTGATATACGACTCCTTCCAAATCGATGGAAAAGAAGAAGATTCGACAGACAATAAAAACAATTTTTAGTCGCGGGTAGGCAAAAGAAGAGATCGCAAATCAAACAAGAATAGGAAAGAGCGTGAGAGCGCGTCAAATTGAACCCACGCAACAACAATTTGTACGCAAGAGCGGGATAGTTAGTTACCCAAAAGCAAAAAAGATTAGCTAAACAACAACATCGCTAATGCAAGTAATTGTTGTAAGTTTTAATATTACACCATAATAATCTAAATAATTACACTGACTACTGACAAATTTTATAGTTTTTTATGTTTTTTTCGCAACTAAACGAAACACTGTTATTTTTGTGAACAGTCAAATTTGTGAGGATAAGCACGAAAATGTGAAAAACGACCCATGTATTAGTAAAGTTCCATGTAAAGTTCCTATGCCTATTCTACCATTTTACAAAACCAAAGTCAAACTATATCTAAACAAAGGAATATGTGAAAAATGTTGAAATCTTTGTTAGCATTTACTGCACTGCTATTGTCGTGAACACTGCTGTATATCCATCCATCCGTCTGGATCAACGCAGACTTCTCTTAGACCATAAGAGCTACAGAGTTGAAATTTTGTATGTAGGCTTGTATACTGCATTGGTGGTATATCTCGAATTCAGCCGGATCTGACAACTATATCATATAGCTCCCATACAAACGTCAAAGTCACGAACAGTGACTTTTCTCAATAACTTCGTTATTTTCTCAGCTATTCTCGTGAAATTTAATATTAGTAAGTTCATTATAGCTATAAACGACTGTGCCAAATTCGGTCAAGATCGGGTGACTATATCAGATTGCTCCCACAGGAACGATCGGTCGAAAACAATGATTTTTGTCAATAACTTCGATACTTTTGCCGCGATTGCTCTCAAAATAAACATTTGTTTGTTTAATACATATATCTGTTAATGACTGTGCCGAATTTGATAAAGATTGGGTGACTATATCATATTCTCATAGGAATGATCGGTCGAAAACAGTGACTTTGATCAATAACTTGGTTTCTTCCTATGTGAAGATTGTGGGCCGTTCTTTTGCAAACATTACTCTTTTTAGATAAAACATTTTTCTACTTTGCCGGCTATAAATAAGGAAAGAGTACCAAACAACTTGCAAGGGTATACAAACTTCGGCGCGGTTGACGTTAGCCCCGGCCCTCTGGTTTATAAAACAAGTTTCTTAATATTAAGCTATATGTTGTTTGAATACTGTTTTTTTTTTTTTTTTCTACAAATCGCTTTATTTTACATAAAAAACTTGTAAAACGCCGATGTGCCACATTGCCCCGCTATTTTAGACAACGCCAATTTGGGGTATGTTCGAAAAAACCGCTATTGCTTTGGAACGGTAAATTATATCGAATCGTATCATTGACCAATAGTTGAACAATCAATTAACTTTTCAATTAAGTGCTTATATGGGAGAATACGAGCTCCCAATCAGGATATATGAAGGATAAAACAAAAATGCTCCGATTAGCCCCACTCTCCCCTATGTATAAATTATGAGATTATATAAAGAAAGAAAAAACCAGAGGGCCGGGGCTAACTTCGACCGCGTCAAAGTTTGTATACCCTTGCAACTTTTTTGGTAACTCTTTCCTTACCTATAGCCATCAAAGTAAATAAGTCTTATCTTACCATACGAAATAACGATAAAAATCACTGTTTTTCACCGATCGTTCCTATGGGAGCTATATGATATAGTCACCCGATCTTCATCAATTTCGGCACAGTCATTAACAAATATATTAAACATGTGTTTTCCACAGAGTGAGGATGCATGTTTTGTTTGGTTTTAAGCAATAATTGTCATATGAATCTTTATGAATTATTATACCCTTGCAAAAAGAGTATATTAATTTTGGTCTGAAGTGTGCAACGCATAGAAGGTGTTCACGCCACCGGGTGAACAGCAGTGAGCGGCGAAGAGCAGTGAGGAGGGTTTTTTGATCCTCGACGTCTACGGTTACACCAGGAATGGTGACTTGATTTTCTGATGGGCGCCGCCAATTCATTACCGTACGAGTTTTTCACCCGAACACCCGTTCTTTTTTTATTTCTTCAGAATTTTCAACTTTGCGATTTAAGTCCTACTTTACACCGAAGCATTTGCGTGTGTGTATCGGTATCCTTTATTAAGTAAATAAAATCATCATTAGTTTAAACGAAGTTATCGCGCGTTTTAATTTCACCCCAAATGAATCTAGCGGAGGCAGGACTTCCATCGATAAAAGACAGATTGTACGAAACCACCGCAAAACTTATTCCAAAACTATGCACAACATCAAACGTACTGCTAAACAAAAATTGGGTAAACGCAAGCAAGGCCAAAAGGAAATACAAAGTCCTATCCACCATACGTCGGTGCGCCATTATACTAAAGGAAATAAAAATTGAACTACCGATTTACTCAAACAGAAAAGCCCCTGCTCCGCCATGGTTACTTCAGAATACGTCCATTAATCTAACGCTGCAAACGCACAAAAAAGAAATCACACAAAGCGTTATATACAGAAAACTATTCCTGGAAGAAAGCGAGAAACTAAGCGACTGGACCTGGTTGTTTACGGATGCCACCAAATCCGTAGCCGGGACTGCTTTTGCCGTAGTCGACAAAAAAAAAATCCCTAATCTCAGGAGGTATACTGCCCGAATACTATTCCATATTCACCGCCGAGGCCCTAGCTATCCTAAATGCTTGTATATTCGCCCTAAACAATAAAGGGAAATTCGTAATTTTCTCCGACAGCCTATCCGCGATTTCTGCAGTAAAAAATCTAAACTGCCATAACCACCTTATAAAAGAAATTAGGAGTATTTGCACCAAGAAAAAGATTATCCTTTTTTGGGTCCCCAGCCATCAAGGAATAATAGGAAACGAAAACGCTGACGCAGCAGCAGATGTAGCAACTCGATCCCCACACTTTTTATGCACACCCCCCGCTGAAAAAGACTACAAGGAGTACATATCGCAACTTATAAAAAATAAAAAAGATGCAGACTGGACAACCTTTGACCACCAATATACACACTTCAACGCGACAGGATTAGCAGCTATATACCCAGCAAACACGCCCAAACATAGATGGTCGTCCTTCATACGCCTCCGAATCGGACACACCGCAATGACTCACGAACATCTGCTTTCCAACGAACCTCCCAAACGATGCACTTGCGGTGACAGACTCACCACCAGACACATCTTAGACCAATGCCAAGACTTGGCAAGAATCAGAAGAATGATATTTAATCAACAACAACCAACAAACTTCCTAAAAACAGTCAACGAAAGCAACATTAATATCATTTACAAATTTGTAAAACAAGCTAGAATTATAAAACAAATTTAAAATAGGCTAGCAAACAGAAACTATAAAAAAAAAAATAGGCGTCGAAGGCCATAGCAGCTAGTACGCTCTAAACTGTATTAGACATAATATTTCATATTGTTATCTAATTATAATAATAATAATAATAATAATAAAAAGTCTAATGTTTGCGAAAGAACGGCCTACAATCTTAGCATAGCAAAGTTATTGATCGAAGTCACTGTTTTCCACCGATTGTTTTTATGGAAGCTGTATGGTATAGTCACCCGATCTTGATCACATTTGGTAAAGTTGTTTACAGGTAATAATAATAATTTATTTACTAAACTCACCAATATTAAATAATCACGGCAATAGCTTAGAAAATAACGAAGTTATTGAGAAAACTCACTGTTCTTGACTTTGTTGTTTGTATGGGATATATGATATAATAACGGACGTTGGCGATACTATGCGCAGTATGTTCAAGTAACCCCTACGACACCAGGGCAAAGCCTGTTATGCGCGAGCCCAAGCAGATAACTGCCGACCTCCCACCCGACCTACCGAGGGGTGCAGCCGTATAACGCACGGCATAAATCGCGAGGACAAATACACAATGAAAAAAATCAGACAAATAAGTAATACTATAGCTATCTATGAACTAAATAGGAAAGAATAGATGTTTTAAGTGTGTTAATAGAAGATTCTGAGCAGATTACTGGGAATAGAAGTTTGTAATCAGAGCTGAGGGCCCTAAAAGGTTCATGCATGGCATAGTTAAAAGAGCAACGACTAAGGGATAAAGGTATCAAAGGATGTCTACTCTGTCTACATGGTACCGACAAATTTACCTGAGCTTATAACTCAGACGAGTTAGTATCACCAATTAAGAGATTGTGCATAAAAATAACACCAAGCATAATTCTACGGTTAATTAAGGAAGGAAGGTTAATCAAGAGAAGTCTACTAGAATACGAAGCCAAATTGACATTGCGATCCCAGCTTAAGCCACGAAGAACAAATAGCAAGAACTGCCTTTGAACGGATTCAAGTCTAATATGGTGCGACTCATATTGAGGTGATTAAATGCAAGATCCATACTCCAAAATAGGACGGACAAGCGAAGTAAAAAGAACTTTAGTGGTGTAGGGGTCATCAAATTCTTTTGACCATCTTTTAATGAAACCCAGAACACTCATGGCCTTTGCGACGGTGGTGGAAATATCGGTGTTAAAATTCAACTTATGGTCCATAAGTACGCCCAAATGATTCACATTATTTAGACGTTCTAATGGACTATTGTTTAGAAAATAAGTGACCAGTTGAGGAGAGTTACGAAAAAAAGTCATTACCTTACATTTGGTAGTGTTAAGATTTAGTAGATTAAACTGGCACCAGGATTGAAAGTTTTTAAGATCAGCTTGTAGCCGAGTAAATGAATCTGTTCCTTTATAAGTAAGACAAAGCTTGACATCGTCAGCATACATAAGCACACGCGAATGAATAATAACTGATGGAAGATCGTTAATAAATAAAGTAAAAAACAGGGGGCCAAGATGACTACCTTGAGGTACACCAGATGTCACAGGAATGGAATAGGAAAAAATAAGACTTCAAAAGTACCTTCTGTTTTTTGTTTGTTAAATATTCTCGAACCTAAGAAAGGAGAAGGGGTGGGAATCCAATGTCGTTCAGTTTAGAAAGTAAGAGGGTATGGTTGATACAATCAAAGGCTTTACTGAAGTCACACCGACTTCACGTTGCTTAGCATTTTTGAATCCCTTCATGATTATAGAGGGAAATTCTAAAAGGTTAGTGGTTGTAGATCTACGTTTCACAAACCCATGTTGCGATGGCGAAATAATAGAGCTGCAAAAATGTTGCAATTTCGAAGTTATAATTTTTTCAAAAGCTTTCGGAAGTAGTAAGAGACTTCGGACTTTTTGCCATTTCTATGCAGAGGAGTGATATACGACTCCTTCCAAATAGATGGAAAAGAAGAAGATTCGACAGACAATAAAAGCAATTTTTAGTCGCGGGTAGGCAAAAGAAGAGATCGCAAATCAAACAAGAATAGGAAAGAGCGTGAGAGCGCGTCAAATTGAACCCACGCAACAACAATTTGTACGCAAGAGCGGGATAGTTAGTTACCCAAAAGCAAAAAAGATTAGCTAAACAACAACATCGCTAATGCAAGTAATTGTTGTAAGTTTTAATATTACACCATAATAATCTAAATAATTACACTGACGACTGACAAATTTTATAGTTTTTTATGTTTTTTTCGCAACTAAACGAAACACTGTTATTTTTGTGAACAGTCAAATTTGTGAGGATAAGCACGAAAATGTGAAAAACGACCCATGTATTAGTAAAGTTCCATGTAAAGTTCCTATGCCTATTCTACCATTTTACAAAACCAAAGTCAAACTATATCTAAACAAAGGAATATGTAAAAAATGTTGAAATCTTTGTTAGCATTTACTGCACTGCTATTGTCGTGAACACAGCTGTATATCCATCCATCCGTCTGGATCAACGCAGACTTCTCTTAGACCATAAGAGCTACAGAGTTGAAATTTTGTATGTAGGCTTGTATACTGCATTGGTGGTATATCTCGAATTCAGCCGGATCTGACAACTATATCATATAGCTCCCATACAAACGTCAAAGTCACGAACAGTGACTTTTCTCAATAACTTCGTTATTTTCTCAGCTATTCTCGTGAAATTTAATATTAGTAAGTTCATTATAGCTATAAACGACTGTGCCAAATTCGGTCAAGATCGGGTGACTATATCAGATTGCTCCCATAGGAACGATCGGTCAAAAACAATGATTTTTGTCAATAACTTCGATACTTTTGCCGCGATTGCTCTCAAAATAAACATTTGTTTGTTTAATACATATATCTGTTAATGACTGTGCCGAATTTGATAAAGATTGGGTGACTATATCATATTCTCATAGGAATGATCGGTCGAAAACAGTGACTTTGATCAATAACTTGGTTTCTTCCTATGTGAAGATTGTGGGCCGTTCTTTTGCAAACATTACTCTTTTTAGATAAAACATTTTTCTACTTTGCCGGCTATAAATAAGGAAAGAGTACCAAACAACTTGCAAGGGTATACAAACTTCGGCGCGGTTGACGTTAACCCCGGCCCTCTGGTTTATAAAACAAGTTTCTTAATATTAAGCTATATGTTGTTTGAATACTGTTTTTTTTTTTTTTTTTTTCTACAAATCGCTTTATTTTACATAAAAAACTTGTAAAACGCCGATGTGCCACATTGCCCCGCTATTTTTGACAACGCCAATTTGGGGTATGTTCGAAAAAACCGCTATTGCTTTGGAACGGTAAATTATATCGAATCGTATCTTTGACCAATAGTTGAACAATCAATTAACTTTTCAATTAAGTGCTTATATGGGAGAATACGAGCTCCCAATCAGGATATATGAAGGATAAAACAAAAATGCTCCGATTAGCCCCACTCTCCCCTATGTATAAATTATGAGATTATATAAAGACAGAAAAAACCAGAGGGCCGGGGCTAACTTCGACCGCGTCAAAGTTTGTATACCCTTGCAACTTTTTTGGTAACTCTTTCCTTACCTATAGCCATCAAAGTAAATAAGTCTTATCTTACCATACGAAATAACGATCAAAATCACTGTTTTTCACCGATCGTTCCTATGGGAGCTATATGATATAGTCACCCGATCTTCATCAATTTCGGCACAGTCATTAAGAAATATATTAAACATGTGTTTTCCACAGAGTGAGGATGCATGTTTTGTTTGGTTTTTAGGCAATAATTGTCATATGAATCTTTATGAATTATTATACCCTTGCAAAAAGAGTATATTAATTTTGGTCTGAAGTGTGCAACGCATAGAAGGTGTTCACGCCACCGGGTGAACAGCAGTGAGCGGCGAAGAGCAGTGAGGAGGGTTTTTGATCCTCGACGTCTACGGTTACACCAGGAATGGTGACTTGATTTTCTGATGGGCGCCGCCAATTCATTACCGTACGAGTTTTTCACCCGAACACCCGTTCTTTTTTATTTCTTCAGAATTTTCAACTTTGCGATTTAAGTCCTACTTTAAACCGAAGCATTTGCGTGTGTGTATCGGTATCCTTTATTAAGTAAATAAAATCATCATTAGTTTAAACGAAGTTATCGCGCGTTTTAATTTCACCCCAAATGAATCCTAGCGGAGGCAGGACTTCCATCGATAAAAGACAGATTGTACGAAACCACCGCAAAACTTATTCCAAAACTATGCACAACATCAAACGTACTGCTAAACAAAAATTGGGTAAACGCAAGCAAGGCCAAAAGGAAATACAAAGTCCTATCCACCATACGTCGGTGCGCCATTATACTAAAGGAAATAAAAATTGAACTACCGATTTACTCAAACAGAAAAGCCCCTGCTCCGCCCTGGTTACTTCAGAATACGTCCATTAATCTATCGCTGCAAACGCACAAAAAAGAAATCACACAAAGCGTTATATACAGAAAACTATTCCTGGAAGAAAGCGAGAAACTAAGCGACTGGACCTGGTTGTTTACGGATGCCACCAAATCCGTAGCCGGGACTGCTTTTGCCGTAGTCGACAAAAAAAAAATCCCTAATCTCAGGAGGTATACTGCCCGAATACTACTCCATATTCACCGCCGAGGCCCTAGCTATCCTAAATGCTTGTATATTCGCCCTAAACAATAAAGGGAAATTCGTAATTTTCTCCGACAGCCTATCCGCGATTTCTGCAGTAAAAAATCTAAACTGCCATAACCACCTTATAAAAGAAATTAGGAGTATTTGCACCAAGAAAAAGATTATCCTTTTTTGGGTCCCCAGCCATCAAGGAATAATAGGAAACGAAAACGCTGACGCAGCAGCAGATGTAGCAACTCGATCCCCACACTTTTTATGCACACCCCCCGCTGAAAAAGACTACAAGGAGTACATATCGCAACTTATAAAAAATAAAAAAGATGCAGACTGGACAACCTTTGACCACCAATATACACACTTCAACGCGACAGGATTAGCAGCTATATACCCAGCAAACACGCCCAAACATAGATGGTCGTCCTTCATACGCCTCCGAATCGGACACACCGCAATGACTCACGAACATCTGCTTTCCAACGAACCTCCCAAACGATGCACTTGCGGTGACAGACTCACCACCAGACACATCTTAGACCAATGCCAAGACTTGGCAAGAATCAGAAGAATGATATTTAATCAACAACAACCAACAAACTTCCTAAAAACAGTCAAACAAAGCAACATTAATATCATTTACAAATTTGTAAAACAAGCTAGAATTATAAAACAAATTTAAAATAGGCTAGCAAACAGAAACTATAAAAAAAAAAATAGGCGTCGAAGGCCATAGCAGCTAGTACGCTCTAAACTATATTAGACATAATATTTCATATTGTTATCTAATTATTAATAATAATAATAATAATAATAATAAAAAGTCTAATGTTTGCGAAAGAACGGCCTACAATCTTAGCATAGCAAAGTTATTGATCGAAGTCACTGTTTTCCACCGATTGTTTTTATGGAAGCTGTATGGTATAGTCACCCGATCTTGATCACATTTGGTAAAGTTGTTTACAGGTAATAATAATAATTTATTTACTAAACTCACCAATATTAAATAATCACGGCAATAGCTTAGAAAATAACGAAGTTATTGAGAAAACTCACTGTTCTTGACTTTGTTGTTTGTATGGGATATATGATATAATAACGGACGTTGGCGATACTATGCGCAGTATGTTCAAGTAACCCCTACGACACCAGGGCAAAGCCTGTTATGCGCGAGCCCAAGCAGATAACTGCCGACCTCCCACCCGACCTACCGAGGGGTGCAGCCGTATAACGCACGGCATAAATCGCGAGGACAAATACACAATGAAAAAAATCAGACAAATAAGTAATACTATAGCTATCTATGAACTAAATAGGAAAGAATAGATGTTTTAAGTGTGTTAATAGAAGATTCTGAGCAGATTACTGGGAATAGAAGTTTGTAATCAGAGCTGAGGGCCCTAAAAGGTTCATGCATGGCATAGTTAAAAGAGCAACGACTAAGGGATAAAGGTATCAAAGGATGTCTACTCTGTCTACATGGTACCGACAAATTTACCTGAGCTTATAACTCAGACGAGTTAGTATCACCAATTAAGAGATTGTGCATAAAAAATAACACCAAGCATAATTCTACGGTTAATTAAGGAAGGAAGGTTAATCAAGAGAAGTCTACTAGAATACGAAGGCAAATTGACATTGCGATCCCAGCTTAAGCCACGAAGAACAAATAGCAAGAACTGCCTTTGAACGGATTCAAGTCTAATATGGTGCGACTCATATTGAGGTGATTAAATGCAAGATCCATACTCCAAAATAGGACGGACAAGCGAAGTAAAAAGAACTTTAGTGGTGTAGGGGTCATCAAATTCTTTTGACCATCTTTTAATGAAACCCAGAACACTCATGGCCTTTGCGACGGTGGTGGAAATATCGGTGTTAAAATTCAACTTATGGTCCATAAGTACGCCCAAATGATTCACATTATTTAGACGTTCTAATGGACTATTGTTTAGAAAATAAGTGACCAGTTGAGGAGAGTTACGAAAAAAAAGTCATTACCTTACATTTGGTAGTGTTAAGATTTAGTAGATTAAACTGGCACCAGGATTGAAAGTTTTTAAGATCAGCTTGTAGCCGAGTAAATGAATCTGTTCCTTTATAAGTAAGACAAAGCTTGACATCGTCAGCATACATAAGCACACGCGAATGAATAATAACTGATGGAAGATCGTTAATAAATAAAGTAAAAAACAGGGGGCCAAGATGACTACCTTGAGGTACACCAGATGTCACAGGAATGGAATAGGAAAAAATAAGACTTCAAAAGTACCTTCTGTTTTTTGTTTGTTAAATATTCTCGAACCTAAGAAAGGAGAAGGGGTGGGAATCCAATGTCGTTCAGTTTAGAAAGTAAGAGGGTATGGTTGATACAATCAAAGGCTTTACTGAAGTCACACCGACTTCACGTTGCTTAGCATTTTTGAATCCCTTCATGATTATAGAGGGAAATTCTAAAAGGTTAGTGGTTGTAGATCTACGTTTCACAAACCCATGTTGCGATGGCGAAATAATAGAGCTGCAAAAATGTTGCAATTTCGAAGTTATAATTTTTTCAAAAGCTTTCGGAAGTAGTAAGAGACTTCGGACTTTTTGCCATTTCTATGCAGAGGAGTGATATACGACTCCTTCCAAATAGATGGAAAAGAAGAAGATTCGACAGACAATAAAAGCAATTTTTAGTCGCGGGTAGGCAAAAGAAGAGATCGCAAATCAAACAAGAATAGGAAAGAGCGTGAGAGCGCGTCAAATTGAACCCACGCAACAACAATTTGTACGCAAGAGCGGGATAGTTAGTTACCCAAAAGCAAAAAGATTAGCTAAACAACAACATCGCTAATGCAAGTAATTGTTGTAAGTTTTAATATTACACCATAATAATCTAAATAATTACACTGACGACTGACAAATTTTATAGTTTTTTATGTTTTTTTCGCAACTAAACGAAACACTGTTATTTTTGTGAACAGTCAAATTTGTGAGGATAAGCACGAAAATGTGAAAAACGACCCATGTATTAGTAAAGTTCCATGTAAAGTTCCTATGCCTATTCTACCATTTTACAAAACCAAAGTCAAACTATATCTAAACAAAGGAATATGTAAAAAATGTTGAAATCTTTGTTAGCATTTACTGCACTGCTATTGTCGTGAACACAGCTGTATATCCATCCATCCGTCTGGATCAAGGCAGACTTCTCTTAGACCATAAGAGCTACAGAGTTGAAATTTTGTATGTAGGCTTGTGTACTGCATTGGTGGTATATCTCGAATTCAGCCGGATCTGACAACTATATCATATAGCTCCCATACAAACGTCAAAGTCACGAACAGTGACTTTTCTCAATAACTTCGTTATTTTCTCAGCTATTCTCGTGAAATTTAATATTAGTAAGTTCATTATAGCTATAAACGACTGTGCCAAATTCGGTCAAGATCGGGTGACTATATCAGATTGCTCCCACAGGAACGATCGGTCGAAAACAATGATTTTTGTCAATAACTTCGATACTTTTGCCGCGATTGCTCTCAAAATAAACATTTGTTTGTTTAATACATATATCTGTTAATGACTGTGCCGAATTTGATAAAGATTGGGTGACTATATCATATTCTCATAGGAATGATCGGTCGAAAACAGTGACTTTGATCAATAACTTGGTTTCTTCCTATGTGAAGATTGTGGGCCGTTCTTTTGCAAACATTACTCTTTTTAGATAAAACATTTTTCTACTTTGCCGGCTATAAATAAGGAAAGAGTACCAAACAACTTGCAAGGGTATACAAACTTCGGCGCGGTTGACGTTAGCCCCGGCCCTCTGGTTTATAAAACAAGTTTCTTAATATTAAGCTATATGTTGTTTGAATACTGTTTTTTTTTTTTTTTCTACAAATCGCTTTATTTTACATAAAAAACTTGTAAAACGCCGATGTGCCACATTGCCCCGCTATTTTTGACAACGCCAATTTGGGGTATGTTCGAAAAAACCGCTATTGCTTTGGAACGGTAAATTATATCGAATCGTATCTTTGACCAATAGTTGAACAATCAATTAACTTTTCAATTAAGTGCTTATATGGGAGAATACGAGCTCCCAATCAGGATATATGAAGGATAAAACAAAAATGCTCCGATTAGCCCCACTCTCCCCTATGTATAAATTATGAGATTATATAAAGAAAGAAAAAACCAGAGGGCCGGGGCTAACTTCGACCGTGAAAACATGTGTTTTCCACAGAGGTTTTAAGCAATAATTGTCATATGAATCTTTATGAATTATTATACCCTTGCAAAAAGAGTATATTAATTTTGGTCTGAAGTGTGCAACGCATAGAAGGTGTTCACGCCACCGGGTGAACAGCAGTGAGCGGCGAAGAGCAGTGAGGAGGTTTTTTTGATCCTCGACGTCTACGGTTACACCAGGAATGGTGACTTGATTTTCTGATGGGCGCCGCCAATTCATTACCGTACGAGTTTTTCACCCGAACACCCGTTCTTTTTTATTTCTTCAGAATTTTCAACTTTGCGATTTAAGTCCTACTTTAAACCGAAGCATTTGCGTGTGTGTATCGGTATCCTTTATTAAGTAAATAAAATCATCATTAGTTTAAACGAAGTTATCGCGCGTTTTAATTTCACCCCAAATGAATCCTAGCGGAGGCAGGACTTCCATCGATAAAAGACAGATTGTACGAAACCACCGCAAAACTTATTCCAAAACTATGCACAACATCAAACGTACTGCTAAACAAAAAATTGGGTAAACGCAAGCAAGGCCAAAAGGAAATACAAAGTCCTATCCACCATACGTCGGTGCGCCATTATACTAAAGGAAATAAAAATTGAACTACCGATTTACTCAAACAGAAAAGCTCCTGCTCCGCCCTGGTTACTTCAGAATACGTCCATTAATCTATCGCTGCAAACGCACAAAAAAGAAATCACACAAAGCGTTATATACAGAAAACTATTCCTGGAAGAAAGCGAGAAACTAAGCGACTGGACCTAGTTGTTTACGGATGCCACCAAATCCGTAGCCGGGACTGCTTTTGCCGTAGTCGACAAAAAAAAAAATCCCTAATCTCAGGAGGTATACTGCCCGAATACTATTCCATATTCACCGCCGAGGCCCTAGCTATCCTAAATGCTTGTATATTCGCCCTAAACAATAAAGGGAAATTCGTAATTTTCTCCGACAGCCTATACGCGATTTCTGCAGTAAAAAATCTAAACTGCCATAACCACCTTATAAAAGAAATTAGGAGTATTTGCACCAAGAAAAAGATTATCCTTTTTTGGGTCCCCAGCCATCAAGGAATAATAGGAAACGAAAACGCTGACGCAGCAGCAGATGTAGCAACTCGATCCCCACACTTTTTATGCACACCCCCCGCTGAAAAAGACTACAAGGAGTACATATCGCAACTTATAAAAAATAAAAAAAGATGCAGACTGGACAACCTTTGACCACCAATATACACACTTCAACGCGACAGGATTAGCAGCTATATACCCAGCAAACACGCCCAAACATAGATGGTCGTCCTTCATACGCCTCCGAATCGGACACACCGCAATGACTCACGAACATCTGCTTTCCAACGAACCTCCCAAACGATGCACTTGCGGTGACAGACTCACCACCAGACACATCTTAGACCAATGCCAAGACTTGGCAAGAATCAGAAGAATGATATTTAATCAACAACAACCAACAAACTTCCTAAAAACAGTCAACGAAAGCAACATTAATATCATTTACAAATTTGTAAAACAAGCTAGAATTATAAAACAAATTTAAAATAGGCTAGCAAACAGAAACTATAAAAAAAAAAAAATAGGCGTCGAAGGCCATAGCAGCTAGTACGCTCTAAACTATATTAGACATAATATTTCATATTGTTATCTAATTATAATAATAATAATAATAATAATAAAAAGTCTAATGTTTGCGAAAGAACGGCCTACAATCTTAGCATAGCAAAGTTATTGATCGAAGTCACTGTTTTCCACCGATTGTTTTTATGGAAGCTGTATGGTATAGTCACCCGATCTTGATCACATTTGGTAAAGTTGTTTACAGGTAATAATAATAATTTATTTACTAAACTCACCAATATTAAATAATCACGGCAATAGCTTAGAAAATAACGAAGTTATTGAGAAAACTCACTGTTCTTGACTTTGTTGTTTGTATGGGATATATGATATAATAACGGACGTTGGCGATACTATGCGCAGTATGTTCAAGTAACCCCTACGACACCAGGGCAAAGCCTGTTATGCGCGAGCCCAAGCAGATAACTGCCGACCTCCCACCCGACCTACCGAGGGGTGCAGCCGTATAACGCACGGCATAAATCGCGAGGACAAATACACAATGAAAAAATCAGACAAATAAGTAATACTATAGCTATCTATGAACTAAATAGGAAAGAATAGATGTTTTAAGTGTGTTAATAGAAGATTCTGAGCAGATTACTGGGAATAGAAGTTTGTAATCAGAGCTGAGGGCCCTAAAAGGTTCATGCATGGCATAGTTAAAAGAGCAACGACTAAGGGATAAAGGTATCAAAGGATGTCTACTCTGTCTACATGGTACCGACAAATTTACCTGAGCTTATAACTCAGACGAGTTAGTATCACCAATTAAGAGATTGTGCATAAAAATAACACCAAGCATAATTCTACGGTTAATTAAGGAAGGAAGGTTAATCAAGAGAAGTCTACTAGAATACGAAGGCAAATTGACATTGCGATCCCAGCTTAAGCCACGAAGAACAAATAGCAAGAACTGCCTTTGAACGGATTCAAGTCTAATATGGTGCGACTCATATTGAGGTGATTAAATGCAAGATCCATACTCCAAAATAGGACGGACAAGCGAAGTAAAAAGAACTTTAGTGGTGTAGGGGTCATCAAATTCTTTTGACCATCTTTTAATGAAACCCAGAACACTCATGGCCTTTGCGACGGTGGTGGAAATATCGGTGTTAAAATTCAACTTATGGTCCATAAGTACGCCCAAATGATTCACATTATTTAGACGTTCTAATGGACTATTGTTTAGAAAATAAGTGACCAGTTGAGGAGAGTTACGAAAAAAAGTCATTACCTTACATTTGGTAGTGTTAAGATTTAGTAGATTAAACTGGCACCAGGATTGAAAGTTTTTAAGATCAGCTTGTAGCCGAGTAAATGAATCTGTTCCTTTATAAGTAAGACAAAGCTTGACATCGTCAGCATACATAAGCACACGCGAATGAATAATAACTGATGGAAGATCGTTAATAAATAAAGTAAAAAACAGGGGGCCAAGATGACTACCTTGAGGTACACCAGATGTCACAGGAATGGAATAGGAAAAAATAAGACTTCAAAAGTACCTTCTGTTTTTTGTTTGTTAAATATTCTCGAACCTAAGAAAGGAGAAGGGGTGGGAATCCAATGTCGTTCAGTTTAGAAAGTAAGAGGGTATGGTTGATACAATCAAAGGCTTTACTGAAGTCACACCGACTTCACGTTGTTTAGCATTTTTGAATCCCTTCATGATTATAGAGGGAAATTCTAAAAGATTAGTGGTTGTAGATCTACTTTTCACAAACCCATGTTGCGATGGCGAAATAATAGAGCTGCAAAAATGTTGCAATTTCGAAGTTATAATTTTTTCAAAAGCTTTCGGAAGTAGTAAGAGGCTTCGGACTTTTTGCCATTTCTATGCAGAGGAGTGATATACGACTCCTTCCAAATAGATGGAAAAGAAGAAGATTCGACAGACAATAAAAACAATTTTTAGTCGCGGATAGGCAAAAGAAGAGATCGCAAATCAAACAAGAATAGGAAAGAGCGTGAGAGCGCGTCAAATTGAACCCACGCAACAACAATTTGTACGCAAGAGCGGGATAGTTAGTTACCCAAAAGCAAAAAGATTAGCTAAACAACAACATCGCTAATGCAAGTAATTGTTGTAAGTTTTAATATTACACCATAATAATCTAAAAAATTACACTGACTACTGACAAATTTTATAGTTTTTTATGTTTTTTTCGCAACTTAACGAAACACTGTTATTTTTGTGAACAGTCAAATTTGTGAGGATAAGCACGAAAATGTGAAAAACGACCCATGTATTAGTAAAGTTCCATGTAAAGTTCCTATGCCTATTCTACCATTTTACAAAACCAAAGTCAAACTATATCTAAACAAAGGAATATGTGAAAAATGTTGAAATCTTTGTTAGCATTTACTGCACTGCTATTGTCGTGAACACAGCTGTATATCCATCCATCCGTCTGGATCAACGCAGACTTCTCTTAGACCATAAGAGCTACAGAGTTGAAATTTTGTATGTAGGCTTGTATACTGCATTGGTGGTATATCTCGAATTCAGCCGGATCTGACAACTATATCATATAGCTCCCATACAAACGTCAAAGTCACGAACAGTGACTTTTCTCAATAACTTCGTTATTTTCTCAGCTATTCTCGTGAAATTTAATATTAGTAAGTTCATTATAGCTATAAACGACTGTGCCAAATTCGGTCAAGATCGGGTGACTATATCAGATTGCTCCCACAGGAACGATCGGTCGAAAACAATGATTTTTGTCAATAACTTCGATACTTTTGCCGCAATTGCTCTCAAAATAAACATTTGTTTGTTTAATACATATATCTGTTAATGACTGTGCCGAATTTGATAAAGATTGGGTGACTATATCATATTCTCATAGGAATGATCGGTCGAAAACAGTGACTTTGATCAATAACTTGGTTTCTTCCTATGTGAAGATTGTGGGCCGTTCTTTTGCAAACATTACTCTTTTTAGATAAAACATTTTTCTACTTTGCCGGCTATAAATAAGGAAAGAGTACCAAACAACTTGCAAGGGTATACAAACTTCGGCGCGGTTGACGTTAGCCCCGGCCCTCTGGTTTATAAAACAAGTTTCTTAATATTAAGCTATATGTTGTTTGAATACTGTTTTTTTTTTTTTTCTACAAATCGCTTTATTTTACATAAAAAACTTGTAAAACGCCGATGTGCCACATTGCCCCGCTATTTTTGACAACGCCAATTTGGGGTATGTTCGAAAAAACCGCTATTGCTTTGGAACGGTAAATTATATCGAATCGTATCTTTGACCAATAGTTGAACAATCAATTAACTTTTCAATTAAGTGCTTATATGGGAGAATACGAGCTCCCGATCAGGATATATGAAGGATTAAACAAAAATGCTCCGATTAGCCCCACTCTCCCCTATGTATAAATTATGAGATTATATAAAGAAAGAAAAACCAGAGGGCCGGGGCTAACTTCGACCGCGTCAAAGTTTGTATACCCTTGCAACTTTTTTGGTAACTCTTTCCTTTCCTATAGCCATCAAAGTAAATAAGTCTTATCTAAAATTGCTGCTGTTTGCTAAATCTTACCATACGAAATAATGATCAAAATCACTGTTTTTCACCGATCGTTCATATGGGAGCTACATGATAAAGTCACCCGATCTTTATCAATTTCGGCACAGTCATTAACAAATATATTAAACATGTGTTTTCCACAGAGTGAGGATGCATGTTTTGTTGTTTAGAATTTATCATATGAATCTTTATGAATTATTATACCCTTGCAAAAGGAGTATATTAATTTTGGTCTGAAGTGTGCAACGCATAAAAGTGTTCACGCCACCGGGTGAACAGCAGTGAGCGGCGAAGAGCAGGGTGAGGAGGGTTTTTTGATCCTCGACGTCTACGGTCTACACTCAGGAATGGTGACTTGATTTTCTGATGGGCGCCGCCATTTCATTACCGACCGAGTTTTTCACCCGAACACCCGTTCTTTTTTATTTCTTCAGAATTTTCAACTTTGCGATTTAAGTCCTACTTTAAACCGAAGCATTTGCGTGTGTGTATCGGTATCCTTTATAAAGTAAATAAAATCATCATTAGTTTAAACGAAGTTATCGCGCGTTTTAATTTCACCCCAAACTCACCAGACCCAGATGAAATTGGCACCCACCAACTTTTACTCCGCAAGTCGCTCCGCCCCTCCACGAACATTGGGCCTTCGAGCCGGATATCCTTCGTTCCTCCAGCTTGCATCGGCGGAATTCCTGATAAGTACAAAATTTCATTATTCATTTCATTTGCCCCTACATACTAATAAAAGTGTGAGGTTTTCCCGCTCTTCCATAGCGACCTATACACTTTTACATAGATTGTATGTACATACCTGACCTATTCCAAGGTTACATGGTAGTTCCCAATCCTTAACGTGTTTGTCCAACTTTCAGTTTCCATTCCACGACTACAACGTTTTATTTATGTTTTTTTTTCCCCTGTCGCGCTTGTCCAATTTTTTACATACGTACATACATATGTAAAACTAGTTGCACTCACATGTACATGTATTTTCCACAGCTGTTCGCCAAGTCCGCATAAAGGTTAAAAAGACAAAGAAATTATTAAACTGTTAAAAAAAAAAAAAAATAGTAATCAAAGTGTACACCGCGATTTCTTATGTGTTCGGATTATTTCCATTGCCCAATTAATTTCCTCACGCGCGTATTCGCCCACCGGCGTATCTACTTACATACATACATCGTCATCTGTTGATGTACGCGCATATGTATATATCCATGTACATCTAATTCATTCGCACTTTACCACAAAAAAAAAATTTAAATAGCGATTAACGTATGCACCGCGATTTCGGGTGTGTTCGAATTGATTCAATTACAAAATTAATTTCCTCACGCGCGTATCCGCAAACCGGTGCACTTGCTCACATACATACATACATCGTCATATATTGATGCACGCACATATGTACATATCCACAACACATAATCCACTTCGGTGTCGCACATTGATTTAACAAAAAAAAAAGAGGGGAAAGGAACCCAACTAAATAACAAATTATGTACTTACGTTTTTTTAAGAACGACGCGCGTGCATACATCCGTACATACCTACCTGCTTGTACGCATGTACGTACATACATATGTATATCAAAGCATTCGTCCATATGCACTGATCGTTTTTTTGTTTTTCTTTCGCGCACAACACTCGCGGTGTGTAAAAGCGTTCGTTTTGTTCTTTTTTTATTTTTTTCCCCTCCGCACAACCACAAAAATAATTAAAAATAATTAATACGACAAAACCAAAAACCAAATTTATAAACAGCGGCCGACAGCTGTTTTCGGAGTAGTGGTGACACGTGAGTCGAGTCGTAATATCGAAAGGCGGCTCAAGCGCGCCATTATCGCCTTTATATATCTGTCCATATTTATAAATTATATATATATTTTAGCCGTCTGCTTTTTTTCGGCCAGTATTTTGTGCACAATTATATATCCGCCCATATATATATAAATAAATACATATTTATTTTTTCCAGCACTATCGTGCCCATATTTATATATCCATCCATATTTATAAATTATATATATAATTTTTTTTTCGGCCAGTATTTTGTGCTCATATATATATCCGCCCATATATATATATATCATACATATATATTTTTTTCCAGCATTATCGTGCCCATAAAAATCCGTCCATATTTATAAATTATATATATTATTTTTCCGGCCAGTATTTTTGCGCCCAAATATATATCCGTCCATATTTATAAATAAATACATATATTTTTTTCCAGCACTATCGTGCCCATATTTATATATCCGCCCATATTTATAAATTATATATATAATTTTTCCGGCCAGTATTTTGCGCCCATATATATATCCGCCCATATTTATAAATAAATACATATATATTTTTTCCAGCACTATCGGGCCCATATTTATATATCCGCCCATATTTATAAATAATATATATAATTTTTCCGGCCAGTATTTTGAGCACATATATATATATCCGCCCATATTTCTAAATAAATACATATATATATTTTCTTCCAGCATTATCGGGCCCATATATATATCCGTCCATATTTGTAAATCATATTTAATTTTTTCCGGTCATTATTTTGGGCACATATATATATCCAGATCCAGATTTATATAAAAACGTATATTTTTCTTTGCCCTATACATCTTTATTTATATACTTCATCCGCGTTTTTGTCTTATACGTACTCCCATCGTTACTTACGAATCCAGCTAAACTTATGTTGTAATCACTCCGCTTGATCTACGTGTAATTTTCGATCTGCATTCGTGCGTTCGCATATTGTTCCGCATATATCCCCTTTAAAAGGGCTCCGTTTCCGAGCCACGCGTGAGAGAATTCTCCCGCAATCCTGCGGGCACAGTGAGAAAATTCTTGCGCCCTCATACAGTCCACTTCTCTTCCTTTTTTTCGTTATCTTTCCGAAATCAAAAAGCGCCCAAACGCGGTCTTCGTCGGTAAGGTCGTCCCCTGAGTATGTCCACGGAGCCGTCCAAGACTACGCCGAAGTCTAACAGTCTTTCGTCCCCCTCTGCAACTCCGGAGAAGGTTCGGCCTCCGAAGACTCCGGTGATCGCGAAGCGTACGGACATTCCCCGCAAGTCCACGTCTGCTCGCAGCCTCAGCGAATCCCCAAGGTCCCGTCCGTCTTCGTCCAGCCTACCTAAAGGGCGCATAGTCTCGGCTAAAGACGCCAGCGAACACAAAGGGCGTTCCAAGCTTTCAATAGAGGCTCAGATTCCGCACGTTATTGTGACGCACTGTTCTGACGTTCCCGTCACCCGATCCGTATCCCAACAGCGTAGAGAACAATCCAGAATGTCCCTCTCCGATTTCGTTCTGGCGTGCGACGCTTTGACTCTGTTCGAAGCTCGTGAGAGTGAAGCTCTAACTTCTGAAGTGCCCTTATTTTCCATTAAAATGCACTTAGAGCAGCTCAAATCCCTTTGGTCAACTGTCGAGATGGAATACTCCCGGTGTCACAAGGCCTTGACGACCCAACCAGACGAGGACAGCCTAGCCAACATAAGCCACATCAAAGCGAAGCACGAATCCGCTTACGCGGCGTATGTGCGATGCGGGACGTTGTTCGGAGAGCGCATCGAGCAGCTCTCGGCAGAGATGGCGAGTCTTAGGCGTCAGCCCACCGCTCCGTCGGGGCCTCCGGGTCATAGAGTTCCTCCGTGTGAGGTGGAGACATTTGATGGCGACAGCCTAGCATGGCCCACATTCCGCGATTTGTTCGCTGCCATTTATATCGCCAACCCGTATTTGTCACAAGTGGAGAAGCTCTATCACTTGAACGCCAAGACTCGTGGGGAAGCGAGAACCATCGTGGCGAAGTCCCCCTGACAAATGAAGGTTTCCAGGCCGCGTGGGAGAACCTCACCGCACGGTACGAAAATAGCCGTCTGCTTGTCATGACTCAAGCCAGACAACTCCTTCAGATTCCCGCGGTGGCACAAGAGTCGGGCAAAGCCTTGCGAGAGCTGCAGACTGCGTTCCAAGGGGGTCTTACCGCTCTTGAGCGTTCGGGTGTTAGCACTGAGAATTGGGATGTCTTACTTATCGCCATATGCACTAGCAAATTGCCGAAGGCCACAATCCTCCTGTGGGAACAATCAGTGCCAAATAAGACTGTCGTCTCCACTTGGTACGATTTGAACCAATTTCTCACCGATCGGTATCGTGTCCTGGATGCCACCGAAGAACATAAGTCGGTTCCAAGTGTCCAAGCCATCCCCATTGGCCCCCGCAAATCCTCTGCGACGATGAAGGTTCAAGCGTTTCCCGCGAAAGCTCAGCTCAAACCAGCGTCTTGCAAGCTTTGCCATCGGGAGAATCACCCAATACGACTCTGCCCTAGTTTTCTTGACATGCCTGTTCAGAGGCGTTTGGAAACCATTAGACAGCAGGGACTCTGTTTGAACTGTTTTGCCCGCGGTCATCAAGTGAAGGGCTGCTCCAGTGCGCATAATTGCCATACCTGCAAGGAACGTCATCACACCCTGTTGCATCCTAGTGATGTCCGTGTTCGCCGTCCGCTGCGCAAGCCCACACCATTCGGTGCCACAGAGCGTCCGTCCACGAGCAATCAGCTCACAAATGCTCAAAGTTATTTTGCATCTACCCCAGGCAGAGGGCTTTTAGGCACTGCGATTGTCACTCTGCACCATCGCGGGGTGGAACACCATATTCGGGCGTTGATCGACTCGGGAGCCGATTCAACCTTCCTATCCGAACGTGTCTTCAACATGGTCCAGCCCCCCTTTTATCCAGTAGACGCCGCAGTTACTGGCATGGGCCAGAGTGATGGAGGATGCGCCGACAAGGTGTGTCTGCTGATGCTGTCTCCTCCGTGTGACAGGCTGAACAAGATTGAGGTCTCCGCCCTGGTCGTATCCAAATTATCGGGGGCCATTCCGACGGCTCCATTTCTTAACACGGTTCCGACGCAGTGCCTCGATCGCCCCCTGGCTGACCCGTACTACAACAAGCCCGCGCCTATTGATATGATTATCGGTGTAGACCTGTTTCCCCACATCCTCGGAGAGCGGATCAAAAAGGATATGGGTGATTTCGTCGGGCTGGAAACCATCTTTGGATGGGTTCTGTGTGGAGCGATCATGCCTGACCCTCCGGTGACTCGATTAGGTTTCGCTGCACGGACGCGAGTCAATCCGGAAGCAAAACTTGATGTACTTCTCACCAAGTTTTGGGAGGTGGAAGACCTTCCTGCAAAGCCGGAAAAGGAGGATGATGTATTCTGCGAGCGGAATTTTCAGGAGACCACCCGAAGAGGGAAGGACGGCCGATATATTGTGTCCCTTCCGTTCAAATGTCCGAATAGCGTCGATTTGGGTCATTCAAGACCGATCGCGCTGGCTCAATTCCTGCGGAATGAAGCACGCCTTCTCAAGGATCCCGTCCTAAAAACGCAGTACGATGCCATAATTCAAGAATACGAGGAATTGGGCCATATGAGTCGGGTGACGCCGCCTCAAGATGGGAAAAACTTCTATCTCCCCCATCACGCGGTGTTTAAGCCCGATAGCACCACCACCAAGGTACGCGTGGTATTTAACGCGTCAAGCCCCTCCACACGAGGCGTCAGCCTTAACGATGTCTTGCACACCGGGCCTACGCTTCAGCCGATCTCACGCTTCAGGTACTGAAATGGCGTTTCTTTCAATTCGTTTTCAACGCTGACATAACGCAGATGTATCGACAAATCCGAGTCGACCCCAGGCATACCCCCTTTCAGCGGATCCTCTACCGAGATCGCTGCGGCAATATTCAAGACTATGAGCTACAAACCGTCACGTTTGGGGTTAACTGCGCGCCATTCTTGGCGATCCGAGTCCTTTTACAACTAGCCCAAGACGTGCAAGCGATGTACCCTCAGGCGAGCGAAATCCTTCGGAACTACATGTATGTTGATGATGTCCTTGCCGGCGCTCATACTGAAGACGACGCCCGTCTCGCCATACGAGAGCTTCAAGCTGCCCTCCAATCTGCGGGCCTCCCGCTTCGGAAGTGGACTTCCAATAAGAAGGAAGTACTTCAAGCTATCCCGAGAGAGCACCTCTGCTGAGAGGACTTTCTCGAGCTGGAAGACGCGAGCACGGCAAAAACCTTGGGAATCCGCTGGCAAGCCGCCGAGGACGTCTTTTTCTTCACCGTAGCGGACCCACCATTGCAGGAGTCGATCTCTAAGAGGCAGGTTCTGTCCAAGACCCGCGTGGCTCCAGTCAAAACAGTCTCGCTGCCTCGGCTGGAGTTGTGCGGAGCGGTTTTGCTAGCCGATCTCTGGGCGTCGATCGTTCCTGAACTCCCGATCCCACCTGCAACCTCCCAGTTTTGGACCGACTCCACCATTGTGTTGGCCTGGCTCAATAAACCCCCATGTAGTTGGTCCACCTTTGTGGCCAATCGGGTATCCAGCATCTCCAAAAGCACCGGTGGCCAAAGCTGGTCACATGTACGTTCCGAGGACAACCCTGCTGATCTGGCAAGCCGTGGAACCTCCGCGGCCGAGTTATCGGCCAGTAGCCTCTGGTGGCATGGGCCGGACTGGCTCCAGCGGGACCCCGAGTACTCGCCCAACTCTCCATAATGAACTTCCAGACACCCAGCTGGAGCAACGAGTCCAGTGCCACACCGCCGCGACCACCCTACTCGATGACGTTAGCGAACGGTTCTCGGACTACATACGCTTCGCCGCCAAAGGGACGTCGACGCCTTCCACGGCCCACCTCATCAATGACGAATTGCTCTCCGCCGAGCGCGCCTTGATCCGGACCTCCCAGCGTCGAGAATACATCGCGGAGATACGGGCCCCTGGGTGAAGGGCGACCCCTTCCAACATCCAGCACGCTACTCAATTTAAACCCATTTCTCGACCAGCATGGGATACTCCGCGCCTGCGGACGACTCCGGGCCGCTGAGTCCCTCCGGTATGATGAACGTCACCCTATTCTTCTCCCCTATAATACTCACTTCACGCGCCTGCTTGTCGAATTCGCCCACCGCATCACGTTGCATGGCGGCAATCAACTGATGGTGCGGTATCTGCGCACCAAATTCTGGATCCCACGGATCAAGAATCTGGTGAAGTCCCACATCAAGGGGTGTAAAGTCTGCATCGTTCATCGTCGACGACTACAGACTCAAATGATGGGTGATCTCCCTCGAGAGCGCATCACGTACTCCAGGCCCTTCACCCACACGGGCATTGACTTCGCAGGGCCTTTCGAGATCAAGAATTACACCGGGCGTGCGTGTCTTATTACGAAGGGTTATGTCTGCGTCTTTGTGTGTTTCAGCACGAAGGCAATCCATCTCGAGGCTACCTCCGACCTCACCACTGAACGATTTCTCGCAGCCTTCTCTCGGTTTGTCGCACGGAGACAATGCCCACAGCGCATTTACTCCGACAATGGCAAAACCTTCGTAGGGGCCTCAAAGGCGCTCGAAAAAGATTTCCTGAACGCCACCAAGCTTGATATAATGAAGGCATTTCCCCAGCATATTTTATCCTGGCAGTTCATTCCGCCGAGCGCCCCCATATGGGAGGACTGTGGGAGGCAGGGGTCAAAAGTTTTAAGACCCTATTTTACAAGTCCTCGTCTACTGTTAAGTACACGTTCGAGGAACTTTCCACTCTCCTGTGTAGAATCGAGGCGTGCCTAAACTCCAGGCCAATTTCTCCCATGAGCGAGGACCCAGAGGATCTGCTGGCACTGAGCCCGGGACACTTCCTGATTGGAGGACCGCTCTTATCCATTGCGGAACCGGAGATTCTAGTCGAGCCTATGTCGCTAATCAACCGATGGCAGCGACTGAAGGCAATCCAGCAGGCTTTCTGCCGCCGTTGGAAGAGTGAATACCTTAAGGAGCTCCACAAACGGAATAAGTGGAAATCACCGGCTCGCAGTCTCCAGACCGGCGACCTCGTGATCGTGTCCGAAGATAACCTCCCCTCCAACGAGTGGCGCTTAGGGCGAATTGAGCGCACTCTGCCCGGGGCTGACGGTCTCGTCCGAGTGGCTGATGTCACAACAGCGCGTGGGTCTATCCGAAGACCCGTAGCGAAGCTCATCTTGTTGCAAGACAACAGGAGTCCTGAGCCTAAAAACCTATCGTGATCTCCGTGCATGTTGTTTGTTCCCGTGCATCGACTAATCCACTCTCCCCTATGTAATTCTTTCGTTGCAGTTCGTTCAGATCGCCTCTCCATAGCGACATGGCCCCCAGGCGTCTGCCGCACCACCGCAGCAAACGATCGGTTCCACACGGGACGAACGCGTACCGATGCCGGTCTGTCGGGGGTTCACGCCTCCGGCAGTGTCAACGCTTCCTGAACCTCCGAGGGGAAAAGCGGCTCCGGGCGGTGCTTATAAATAAGTACTTGACGCGTGCCGGACTCGCCATGGTTGCCGACGATGTAGGCAAAAGCACCATACCTTGCTCCATATGGCCGACCAACCGCCGAGACAACGCTCTGGCCCAGCGTCGCAGCCAGTCACCCTCCTCCGGACGTGCTGCACCATCGTTACCATCCCGTTCCCGATCCTCTTCCGACCCCCGCTTCTCCAGAAGGCGCACCCGAGATCTCACTCTCCTCTCTGCTCCACGCCAGGACGACGACCATCATGCCAACAGCAGTCCTCCGGTTGGGCAATGGCTCGAAATCCTTCGAGACCCGCGTCCTCCTCGATGCATGTGCGGCTGGGAGCCGCATCAACTTGTCATTTGCCCGGTCCCTGGGGCTGGCTGTGACCAAGGTCGGGGTCGACCAAGCCTGCACGGCCGTCCTCGAGTCGAGGTCCGACCGTACGTTCCGGCGGAATGTTATCTTCCGGGTCGAAGAGGACCTGCACATCCGCACTCCCATCCGGGAAGTGTCGGCACCGGTCCGGGAGAAATTCGCCACTCTGATCCTGGCCGACCCCAACTTCTATCGGCCGGCGTCGGTGTCCGTAGTGCTCGGGGCAGACCTCTATCCTGAGGTCATCCAACCAGGCTGTGTGCCCGGTCATAGCGGTATTCCCGCAGCCCAGAGCACCGTGTTCGGTTGGGTCATCTCCGGCTCCTGCGGCATCTAGGCGCTCCAGGACGCTGCCGTCCCCCATCCTACATATGTCCATGGTGGCAATTGCAACATGTTGCAAGGGGGGCGATATGTTCACGCCACCGGGTGAATAGCAGAGAGCGGTGAAGAGCAGTGAGGAGTGAGGAGGGTTTTTTGATCCTCGACGTCTACGGTCACACCAGGAGGGATGACTTGATTTTCTGATGGGCGCCGCCATTTCATTACCGTACGAGTTTTCCACCCGAACACCCGTTCTTTTTTATTTCTTCAGAATTTTCTACTTTGCGATTTAAGTCCTACTTTAAACCGAAGCATTTGCGTGTGTGTATCGGTATCCTTTATAAAGTAAATAAAATCATCATTAGTTTAAACGAAGTTATCGCGCGTTTTAATTTCACCCCAAACTCACCAGACCCAGAAGAAATTGGCACCCGCCAACTTGTACTCCGCAAGTCGCTCCGCACCTCCACGAACAGAAGGAAGCATCTCTGATGTTTCCTATGCTAAGATTGTAGGCGAATTTTACCCTTTTTAGATAAAACGTTTTTCAACTTTGATGGCTATGGGTGAGGAGAGAGTTACCAAAACAGTTGCAAGGGTATACAAACTTTGACGCGGTCGAAGTTATCCCCGGCCCTCTGGTTTTGATTTATTTTTTTCGAATTGTATATTTCTTTGGTGCATCTGATTTGGTGAAGCCATTTCAGATGAACACGATGTTTAATCTTCAACAGACACGTTAAGACATTTCTGTGACCCCCTTGCGTTTCTTTGCTCTTTAGCTCATGCCTTTAGGCTAAACCTTATTATATCTGCTGGGCTCGGTGATCCGGAAACCATAGCCGCCGTCGATGCCTCAATCCTTTCAGTTGCATGATTATCCACAGGACCGCAAAATGACTACTCTGTTAGCTCCAGGGTAATTAAAGACATTCTAAATAGGCTCGAAAAGAAAAAATCCCCAGGAATCGATAAAATTGACAATATATGCTTAAAAGCCCTACCTATTAAGGGAGTAAGGTTTATTACTTGCATAGTCAATAAATGCCTGGAGCTATGTGCCAAAGTTGTCCCTACTTCAAAACAAAATAAACCCGTCGAGTTGCTTTCTTCCTACAGACCTATTAGTCTTTTGTCGCCAATCAGTAAAATCCTGGAGAAGGTTATAAAAGAAAAACTTATTGATTTTGTTGAAACTAATAATATCCTCCCGAGTCATCAGTTTGGCTTTAGAAGCGAACACAATACTGTTCAATCCCTTTGTAGGATTAAAAAAATCATTAAGGAAAATTTTCTTAACTCTATGTCAACTGGAATGGTACTGCTTGATATAAAAGCCGCCTTCGATTCAGTATGGCACGATGGACTAATCCACAAAATGTTTTGTTTCAACTTTCCCCCGCGGCCATAAAGATAGTTCAAAGTTATCTAGAAAACAGATCTTACGTCGTATATCTAGGAAATGCTTCATCCACAGCAGTTAATATATTAGCAGGCTGCCCCCAAGGCTCATGTCTATCGCCTACACTATATAATATATATACCTCTGATCTCCCAATATTACCCAATTGTACCACCTCAGTGTTTGCGGATGACACAGCAATCCTTTGTGGGCGAATTCTTTCTGCAGATATAACTAGAAACCTCCAAGCAGCATATGAGTCCCTAGATATATATTTCTCCCAATGGAAAAATTTTAGTCTGCCCAGAAAAGACTAAGGCAATATTTTTCACAAAAAAACGAAAGGATATCTTCGTGCCAACAACTGATATCAGATTGGGCATGGAATATGTAAAGTGGGAACCAAATGTCAGATACCTGGGTATTACATTGGACAAAAGACTTACCTTCAAGGACCATATAACCAATACAAACAAAAAAGTCAAATATATAGTCCGTACGCTATATCCGTTCATAAATAGAAACTCGAGACTTAATATAGAAAACAAAATGTTTTTGTTTAGGTCAATTTTCCAAGCAGTAACTTTTTACGGTGCTCCAGTATGGTCAGATATAGCCAAATGTCACATAAGCCAATTGCAAATCAGCCAGAATAAAGTCTTGAAGCTTATCTTAAATCTCCCGTGGCATCATTATACGATTGACCTACATTGTCGAGCCAATGCTGAATTGGTAGATTTTAGACTATTGCGATTAACGCAAAATTTCAATAAAAAAGTGTCATGATTCAACATATACGCATATAAATAATCTGGCATAGCCATTTAGGTGTAGTCTTCGTCGTATTCTTAAGTTAGCTTGTAATAAATTTCCTTGGGGTTTTTCTACTTCTTTGTCTTTTTTTCCCCCTAATACTTAGTTATGTCATCGCATACGCCATATGTAATGTAAATATGTAAATAAATACGTAAATAGAAAGGCCTAGTTCTTAGTCTAAACTCTTAAAATACTGTAAGATACGATTCACAAACAAACAATCTGTATTTATAACAAAGCGTGAAATAAAATTGAATTGAATTGAAATAGATCTGGTCGACCATAATGACGAACATATGTCATTGCATCATAGTGAATCGACCAACATTTTCTGAATCTTCTTCTGTGCTTATTACATCAAGTAAACTTCACATCTTCCGAACGCAATTAAGCTTGATTCAACCGAATAAAATTCAGACGCTTCGTTTTGATTTTAACGTGCATGTCAACACAATATTGTGGAACTAGTCGATGAAATCGCAACAAAAACCTGCCAGAATTTTCACGAATTATCAAACGATATGCGAAGTAAACAAATTCAGGAAAAATTGTATTAAAAAACCCCTAATAGGTTAACGACATTGATCTTACAATTCAATGGATTCATCATGGAAACTTTTGGTAGTTTCCTGACCTGAAACCAACTCAGTAAAAATTGTATTTAAGAACCCCCAAAAGGTCTCTATGTTCATGAAGCATATGCTGCAGATCTTGGAGAATTCTTCTTTTCGCAGCTGTGTTTATTCCAGTCATGTTGTTCCTCTCTATTACCCATTAGGTATATTTGCAAGAATTTATGGTGTACATCTTTATTGGGTTGCAATGATCCTATGCGATGGCAAATCTGACCTTGAATTTTTAAATTCAAAGCCATAATTATAGTGAGATTTACAAACGCTTTTTTTTAACGTAAATTACCTCAGCCCCAAATGAAGTTGGAAGCACCCATTGTATTTTTGTTCGCTGAAAATGTCGTGATTCTAGTGTTTCGCCATAAAGCAGGAAACACAATGGCTATATACGATAAGCTCGACGATTTCTCGTTTCTAACCTAGCCGTTTCACGGGCTGTATCTCTGGGCTCTTGTGTTTGAGAAACACGAATTAAGTTCCTTCTTCGTTGAATACTAACGCGGTGCTCTGTTTGTACAATTTCTAGTTGTTCATGGGATCCGTAGCCTATTTGAAGAAAAATGCCTTTTTTAAGGTGGTTTCCGGAAATTATTTTTTTTTTTTATGTATTCTGATATTCGGGGCAGAGACAAATCCAAAGAATCAACAACCGTGGTTCAGCAGATCTCGAGATATAAGTGATTGAACAGACCCGACTTACTTTTATATTTGTATGTATATGTACATTTATAGATTATGGGATTATATAAAATGAAGTAAGTAAGTCGTCTCGCCGACTTAGGCATACCATACACCAGTAAAACAAATATTTCAAATTTATTAAACCAATGCATTTTCACATGCTTTTTATTACAAGCATATCTTATAATCTCCCTCACTCAAGTATACGAGCACCCTAGCGCCCCCACCAGCCAACGGCCAACTACGGCCTTATGGGAAAACGTTTATATGCATAACTTGGTTGTTTTTTGTCCGATTTTGATCAAATTTGCTGGGTATTAGTATCAAATTCAAGTGTGCCAAAATTGATTACAAAAGGTAGAAAATTACGTGAGATAATCGAGTTTTCCCAAATTACGGGGGCGGAAAGGGGCGTGGCAAAATCGTTGCATATACAATATATGCGCATTTATTAAACAAATACACATACAAAATTTGGTGTCTCTAGCTATTGTAGTCTTTAAGAAAATCAAATTTGTTTAAATTTCGTGGGCGGAGGGGGGCGTGGCAAATTTTTTTGCAACAAATTTGTGCGCGCTTACTAAAGGATTAATCATACTAAATTTGATGTCTTTAGCTATTGTAGTCTTTAAGAAAATCAAATTTGTTTAAATTTCGTGGGCGGAGGGGGGCGTGGCAAAAATTTGAAATAAACTTGACCACCGTAGGTAATACACGAGTCTACGTACCAAATTTGGTGACTCTAGCTCTTATAGTCTCTGAGATCTACGTGTTCATACGGACAGACGGACGGACGGACGGACGGACGGACATGTCTATATCGACTCGGCTGTTGATACTGATCAAGAATATATATACTTTATGGGGTCGGAAAAGCTTCCTTCTGCCTGTTACATACATTTTGGCGACTTTAATATACCATTTCACCCTATGGGTGTATGGTATAAAAAGAAAAAAGAATAGCTCTTTGAGAATCAGAATAAACATTTAAGAGATAATTTTATTGTAATGAAGTTATTACAAAATTTACTAAAAACATTAACAGCAGCAATAAAACCTGCTGAATATAGATACTCAGCGCCAGAGACCTAGAAAAGTTTTACAACACATATTTATTAATTGAACACAAATATAATTAAATTATTTAATTTAATTTTATTTCAAAGTTCCTTCACTTAATTTAATTTTATTTCAAAGTTTGTTTCACAGTTTTATTTTTCTTAAATTATGTGGTTTCTTTCGAACAGTAGATTAGCGAGTGAGTCGACTAGCAAAAAAAAATGAAATGGTAAAACAACATAGGCGTACGTGACTTAGTGCAGGCTGTACACACTCTTCTTTCTTTATGTTCTTTATGTTTCTTTATATTTACAGTTGCACTAAGTCCATATTCCAGTGCAAAGCATACAAGCATAAATTCTAGGGTAGCAAAAGGTATGATAGGTTAAATATACAACTCGCCCACTCTTCAAAAATTGTCGTCCCGACAATGTCTTAATTTTAACAAAGAAAATTTTCAAAATCCTTTTTTTTTTTTTTTGTTACAATTTGTTTTGTGTTAATTATTGTATTATGTGTATCATTTATCGCATACAAACAAAATCAGAATTCTCTTTTTTTCAAATATAATTATTATGATTTGTTTTCTTTTTCTTTTTAAATTTACTTCTGTGATGAATTATTTTTCTGCCTCTATTCTCTTCTTCATAATGTTTTTCATCTAGTTCAGTTATTTTTCCTGTTTTCCGAAAGGGGTTTGAGATTTTAAGTCTCGCATCTGGCATTTTTCTAAATCTGGTATCAACTTCAAACTCTGCTCGTTTTTTATTAAGCTTTCCAATTTTGTGTATTTTCTTAGTTTGCGTGTCGACCGTTGGTTTCCCTGAATAAAGAAATATCATAGCTGGAGCTTGTCCAGTTGTTGAATGTATCATTTTATGATTATAGGTGAACAATATTGTCTCTACTGAAGTTTCTATATCTTCTGTGTTATTAACTGAATTGATTATTCGAAATTTCTCATTCAATGTTTTGTGCAATCGTTCTACATCAGCTATTCCATTTTTACTTGTAGTAACTTGGAGTTCAACATTTTCTTTCTTTAACCACTCATGGATTGCTAGACTCATAAAGGAGGAATCTTTGTCCGCTTTAATGAATTGTGGTTTTCCCATATCGTTAAAAATCCTTAGTAACGCTCTCTTTGTTTCTAACCAGTCCCTGCCTTTAACTTCTATGAGGGTAGCGAACTTTGAGTATACATCAATACAAGAAAGGAACGTTTTTTTTTTTTATAATGTACAAGTCAATAACATACTTTTCCCTAATCGTGAGTAGTTCTGGTGTGATTTCTAAAGGTAAATCCGTATTTCTGTGTTCCGATTTACTTAAATTGCAAATATTACAATCGTTTATAATGTTTTGTATAATTTCTGCCGATTTTGGGTAATAGTATTGCTGCTTAAAAAGTCATTTCAACCTTATTGATGCCTGAGTGAAGAGTGTCCAAATGAATTTTCAATATAATCTCTTTTAGTTCAGCATAAGTCAAAATGTCGCGCAATATTGTTGAAGTCTTGGTTACCTTTATATTTGAGTTTATGAGACGAATGTATTCTCTTTGAAATATACCGAAATCATTTTCATCTTCCATAAAGATCGCACTATTTCGCATGGAAAAATACTTTAAAATTATATGCTTTGCTAGTTCAGAGGTCATTTCTTTATACTCAATAGTGATTTTAGTTTTTGAAAAATACCTAGTTTCACTTTCATAATTTCGACTTGCCTTAACAAATTTTATTTGTCTCTCAAAATAATTCAATGGTCTTTCTGTTATTTGAATACATCTATGGTTATCCTCTGCAGCACTGTGCACAGTTGCCATAGTTGTAAGGTTATCGGTTACCAATACTTCTCCATTAGGTAATTGTATTCTTGACAAGGCGTCTGCCACATGATTCTCCCTGCCTTTAATATATTTAATTTTGAAATCATATTCGCTAAGCTTTATTATCCAGCGTTGGAGTTTCATGTTGGGTTCCCTAATCGTACTAAGCCAAACCAATGGTTTGTGGTCACTAAGAACCTCGAAACTTCTTCCGTAGAGATACGGTCTGAAATATTTCGTCGCCCAGACGATTGCCAATAACTCTTTTTCAATAGTACTATAATTTTCTTCGTGACTATTTAGGGTTCGGCTAGCGAAGCATATGGGTCTGCCTTCTTGAGATAAGACGGCCCCTAGTGCGACACTACTTGCATCAGTAGCAACTTTAAATTCTTTTGTAAAATCTGGATAGGCAAGAATCGGATCACTCATAATTAGAAGTTTGAGCTTCTCTACTGCTTCTATATATGAGGAATCATTGAAATCCGTGTTACCATTTTTTTTTAATTTTAAGGTTATAGGTTTTGCTATATAAGCGAATCCAGGAATAAATTTCCTATAAAAGCCACACAGGCCTAAAAATGACTTGATCTGTGTTTTCGACTTTGGCAAAGGGAAGTTTTTAATTGCATTTATTTTGTTTGGGTTGGGCTTTATTCCCTCTGTAGTAACTATATGACCTAAAAAATTCAGTCTCCTTTTTAAAAAATTCACATTTGTCAAACTGCAATTTTAAGTTTGCCTTTCTGAGTTTTTTTGAAAACTTTGCGAATTGAATCATTGTGTTCCTCAAGCGAAGTTGAGAAGACAATAATGTCGTCTAAATAGACTAAGCAATGTTTATTTATTAAGTCACTAAGGACATTATTTATGCATCTTTGAAAGGTTGCAGGGGCGTTTTTTAATCCAAAAGGCATACGAGTATACTCATAGTGGCCGGATTTGGTTGAAAATGCTGTTTTTTTAATTGAGGAATCATCCATTTCGATCTGATGGAAACCTTTAGCTAAATCAATGGTAGAAAAATACTGGCTTCTGCCAAGTTTATCAAGTATTTCCTCCATTTTGGGAATTGGGAATTTATCGCTTATAGTAATTTCATTTAATCCTCTATAGTCTATTACGATTCTAAATTTGTCTTTGCCTGATGCATCTTTTTTCTTTGGCACTACCCAAAGTGGGCTACAATACGGAGAGTTGCTTTCTCTAATAATTCCCTGTGGTAACATATCCTTTATTTGTTTTGTAACTTCGTCTTCAAATGTGTAGGGGTAACTATAAGGTCTTTTGTATATCGGATCCTCATGTATAGTTTTGATTCTATGTTTAACCTCATTCGTAAAACTAAGTTGTTCACCTTCCTGATATTGTATGTCTCGAAACTCAATAAGTATTTTCTTAACACATTTTCTCTCTTCGCTATTCAAATTTTCCAACCTATATTGATTATTTTCTTCTGATTCGTCTTCTAAAGCAAAAATAGTTTCCCTTGAAGGCTGGTTTTCAACTTGATTTTGAAAAGAATATTGACCATTTTCAGATTGGGAGATATGGTGACTAAAGACAAAGTTATTTAGTGTCGTCAAACCTGTTTGAAAATTAATGATTGCTCCGCAATCTTTTAAAAGCTCACTTCCGAATAACAAATCATAATTATTTGAGAATTTGTAAATGTAGAATATTTGACTTGTAGGTATAAGTTTGTTTGGTTGCGTTAGTACATAATTTTCTAATACAACTTCTGAATCTATAGTGTCGACATTATTTTTATTTTTCTGTATTGGAAGATTAAAAAAATTATGGTTAATTAGATTGACAGAAGATCCGGTATCTATTAGGCATTTGTAATATTTCTCATTGAACTTATTTGTTAGGTATTGCTTTCTGGAAAGGCACTCATTTGAAAATTTTCGCTCGTATCCATTCGTTGGTGTCCACTACTTCCTTCTCTATTTCTTTTCTTTGGCCTATTGGTTTGCTCCTCAGATCTATTGTTTATTTCTGCATTTATCGGATTTGCCTGTTGTCCCTGGTGTAGCTGTTGGTTAAATTGATTATACAGCTGATTGTACTGGTCAGATTGGGTTACTCCCGTTTGACCATTGGAATATTGAGGCTGAATTAACTGGTTAGACCTCGGGTCCATAAATGAATTTGATGATTGAAAATTCTGACTGTCTCTAGCCATATTACCCCGATAATTAGTTGGCATGGAACTATTTTTATTGCTGAATTGTTTCCTTTCTTCATAATAACCTTCATGCTGAGCGATACGTTTTAATTTAGATACAGTGCTGATATCGTATTTTTACAGCAACATGAATAGTCTATCAGGTAACTTTCTCTGAATACAATTTTTAATAGTATTTTCCATTGCTTGGGTATACACAGCTGAATTCACTGCGTTACCCTCTAATTCTAGTTTATCAGCAATTACACGTGACTTTTTTTGTAGCTCCTCACAAAACTTACGAAGGTTTCCCATGTAGTCCATATTATAGAGACTTCTTAGTAGTTCTTCGAGAGGTGTCTGCGTGCCGTACGCTTCGATTAGTGCCGCCTTCAGCAATGCCCATGAGTTTATGCAGTTTTGCCTGATATTTCATTGAGCCTCTCCCACGATGAGTCCCTCGACAGTCCCGTATATAATGCTTTTCTGCCTTATATCGTCAGTGGGGTATAATCAAAGTAGGTACTCCACTCTTTTAATGAAAAAGCAGAGATAGTTGTTGTCTCCCTCAAACGGCTGGACTTGTCTTAATTGGGAAAGCAATTGTCCCAAGAGAGATTCAGAAAGGGCCATTTTCCACGGAAAAGCGATTTATTTCGTGTCCGTAGATTCTTTTGCGGATTCCGTATAAAATTAGTTGGAATCCTACCGACTGCGCCAATTAAATTATTTAATTTAATTTTATTTCAAAGTTCGTTCACTTAATTTAATTTTATTTCAAAGTTTGTTTCACAGTTTTATTTTTCTTAAATTATGTGGTTTCTTTCGAACAGTAGATTAGCGAGTGAGTCGACTAGCAAAAAAAATGAAATGGTAAAACAACATAGGCGTACGTGACTTAGTGCAGGCTGTACACACTCTTCTTTCTTTATGTTCTTTATGTTTCTTTATATTTACAGTTGCACTAAGTCCATATTCCAGTGCAAAGCATACAAGCATAAATTCTAGGGTAGCAAAAGGTATGATAGGTTAAATATACAACTCGCCCACTCTTCAAAAATTGTCGTCCCGACAATGTCTTAATTTTAACAAAGAAAATTTTCAAAATCCTTTTTTTTTTTTTGTTACAATTTGTTTTGTGTTAATTATTGTATTATGTGTATCATTTATCGCATACAAACAAAATCAGAATTCTCTTTTTTTCAAATATAATTATTATGATTTGTTTTCTTTTTCTTTTTAAATTTACTTCTGTGATGAATTATTTTTCTGCCTCTATTCTCTTCTTCATAATGTTTTTCATCTAGTTCAGTTATTTTTCCTGTTTTCCGAAAGGGGTTTGAGATTTTAAGTCTCGCATCTGGCATTTTTCTAAATCTGGTATCAACTTCAAACTCTGCTCGTTTTTTATTAAGCTTTCCAATTTTGTGTATTTTCTTAGTTTGCGTGTCGACCGTTGGTTTCCCTGAATAAAGAAATATCATAGCTGGAGCTTGTCCAGTTGTTGAATGTATCATTTTATGATTATAGGTGAACAATATTGTCTCTACTGAAGTTTCTATATCTTCTGTGTTATTAACTGAATTGATTATTCGAAATTTCTCATTCAATGTTTTGTGCAATCGTTCTACATCAGCTATTCCATTTTTACTTGTAGTAACTTGGAGTTCAACATTTTCTTTCTTTAACCACTCATGGATTGCTAGACTCATAAAGGAGGAATCTTTGTCCGCTTTAATGAATTGTGGTTTTCCCATATCGTTAAAAATCCTTAGTAACGCTCTCTTTGTTTCTAACCAGTCCCTGCCTTTAACTTCTATGAGGGTAGCGAACTTTGAGTATACATCAATACAAGAAAGGAACGTTTTTTTTTTTTATAATGTACAAGTCAATAACATACTTTTCCCTAATCGTGAGTAGTTCTGGTGTGATTTCTAAAGGTAAATCCGTATTTCTGTGTTCCGATTTACTTAAATTGCAAATATTACAATCGTTTATAATGTTTTGTATAATTTCTGCCGATTTTGGGTAATAGTATTGCTGCTTAAAAGTCATTTCAACCTTATTGATGCCTGAGTGAAGAGTGTCCAAATGAATTTTCAATATAATCTCTTTTAGTTCAGCATAAGTCAAAATGTCGCGCAATATTGTTGAAGTCTTGGTTACCTTTATATTTGAGTTTATGAGACGAATGTATTCTCTTTGAAATATACCGAAATCATTTTCATCTTCCATAAAGATCGCACTATTTCGCATGGAAAAATACTTTAAAATTATATGCTTTGCTAGTTCAGAGGTCATTTCTTTATACTCAATAGTGATTTTAGTTTTTGAAAAATACCTAGTTTCACTTTCATAATTTCGACTTGCCTTAACAAATTTTATTTGTCTCTCAAAATAATTCAATGGTCTTTCTGTTATTTGAATACATCTATGGTTATCCTCTGCAGCACTGTGCACAGTTGCCATAGTTGTAAGGTTATCGGTTACCAATACTTCTCCATTAGGTAATTGTATTCTTGACAAGGCGTCTGCCACATGATTCTCCCTGCCTTTAATATATTTAATTTTGAAATCATATTCGCTAAGCTTTATTATCCAGCGTTGGAGTTTCATGTTGGGTTCCCTAATCGTACTAAGCCAAACCAATGGTTTGTGGTCACTAAGAACCTCGAAACTTCTTCCGTAGAGATACGGTCTGAAATATTTCGTCGCCCAGACGATTGCCAATAACTCTTTTTCAATAGTACTATAATTTTCTTCGTGACTATTTAGGGTTCGGCTAGCGAAGCATATGGGTCTGCCTTCTTGAGATAAGACGGCCCCTAGTGCGACACTACTTGCATCAGTAGCAACTTTAAATTCTTTTGTAAAATCTGGATAGGCAAGAATCGGATCACTCATAATTAGAAGTTTGAGCTTCTCTACTGCTTCTATATATGAGGAATCATTGAAATCCGTGTTACCATTTTTTTTTAATTTTAAGGTTATAGGTTTTGCTATATAAGCGAATCCAGGAATAAATTTCCTATAAAAGCCACACAGGCCTAAAAATGACTTGATCTGTGTTTTCGACTTTGGCAAAGGGAAGTTTTTAATTGCATTTATTTTGTTTGGGTTGGGCTTTATTCCCTCTGTAGTAACTATATGACCTAAAAATTCAGTCTCCTTTTTAAAAATTCACATTTGTCAAACTGCAATTTTAAGTTTGCCTTTCTGAGTTTTTTGAAAACTTTGCGAATTGAATCATTGTGTTCCTCAAGCGAAGTTGAGAAGACAATAATGTCGTCTAAATAGACTAAGCAATGTTTATTTATTAAGTCACTAAGGACATTATTTATGCATCTTTGAAAGGTTGCAGGGGCGTTTTTTAATCCAAAAGGCATACGAGTATACTCATAGTGGCCGGATTTGGTTGAAAATGCTGTTTTTTTAATTGAGGAATCATCCATTTCGATCTGATGGAAACCTTTAGCTAAATCAATGGTAGAAAAATACTGGCTTCTGCCAAGTTTATCAAGTATTTCCTCCATTTTGGGAATTGGGAATTTATCGCTTATAGTAATTTCATTTAATCCTCTATAGTCTATTACGATTCTAAATTTGTCTTTGCCTGATGCATCTTTTTTCTTTGGCACTACCCAAAGTGGGCTACAATACGGAGAGTTGCTTTCTCTAATAATTCCCTGTGGTAACATATCCTTTATTTGTTTTGTAACTTCGTCTTCAAATGTGTAGGGGTAACTATAAGGTCTTTTGTATATCGGATCCTCATGTATAGTTTTGATTCTATGTTTAACCTCATTCGTAAAACTAAGTTGTTCACCTTCCTGATATTGTATGTCTCGAAACTCAATACTCAAACTCAAATTCCCTTGAAGGCTGGTTTTCAACTTGATTTTGAAAAGAATATTGACCATTTTCAGATTGGGAGATATGGTGACTAAAGACAAAGTTATTTAGTGTCGTCAAACCTGTTTGAAAATTAATGATTGCTCCGCAATCTTTTAAAAGCTCACTTCCGAATAACAAATCATAATTATTTGAGAATTTGTAAATGTAGAATATTTGACTTGTAGGTATAAGTTTGTTTGGTTGCGTTAGTACATAATTTTCTAATACAACTTCTGAATCTATAGTGTCGACATTATTTTTATTTTTCTGTATTGGAAGATTAAAAAAATTATGGTTAATTAGATTGACAGAAGATCCGGTATCTATTAGGCATTTGTAATATTTCTCATTGAACTTATTTGTTAGGTATTGCTTTCTGGAAAGGCACTCATTTGAAAATTTTCGCTCGTATCCATTCGTTGGTGTCCACTACTTCCTTCTCTATTTCTTTTCTTTGGCCTATTGGTTTGCTCCTCAGATCTATTGTTTATTTCTGCATTTATCGGATTTGCCTGTTGTCCCTGGTGTAGCTGTTGGTTAAATTGATTATACAGCTGATTGTACTGGTCAGATTGGGTTACTCCCGTTTGACCATTGGAATATTGAGGCTGAATTAACTGGTTAGACCTCGGGTCCATAAATGAATTTGATGATTGAAAATTCTGACTGTCTCTAGCCATATTACCCCGATAATTAGTTGGCATGGAACTATTTTTATTGCTGAATTGTTTCCTTTCTTCATAATAACCTTCATGCTGAGCGATACGTTTTAATTTAGATACAGTGCTGATATCGTATTTTTACAGCAACATGAATAGTCTATCAGGTAACTTTCTCTGAATACAATTTTTAATAGTATTTTCCATTGCTTGGGTATACACAGCTGAATTCACTGCGTTACCCTCTAATTCTAGTTTATCAGCAATTACACGTGACTTTTTTGTAGCTCCTCACAAAACTTACGAAGGTTTCCCATGTAGTCCATATTATAGAGACTTCTTAGTAGTTCTTCGAGAGGTGTCTGCGTGCCGTACGCTTCGATTAGTGCCGCCTTCAGCAATGCCCATGAGTTTATGCAGTTTTGCCTGATATTTCATTGAGCCTCTCCCACGATGAGTCCCTCGACAGTCCCGTATATAATGCTTTTCTGCCTTATATCGTCAGTGGGGTATAATCAAAGTAGGTACTCCACTCTTTTAATGAAAAAGCAGAGATAGTTGTTGTCTCCCTCAAACGGCTGGACTTGTCTTAATTGGGAAAGCAATTGTCCCAAGAGAGATTCAGAAAGGGCCATTTTCCACGGAAAAGCGATTTATTTCGTGTCCGTAGATTCTTTTGCGGATTCCGTATAAAATTAGTTGGAATCCTACCGACTGCGCCAATTAAATTATTTAATTTAATTTTATTTCAAAGTTCGTTCACTTAATTTAATTTTATTTCAAAGTTTGTTTCACAGTTTTATTTTTCTTAAATTATGTGGTTTCTTTCGAACAGTAGATTAGCGAGTGAGTCGACTAGCAAAAAAAATGAAATGGTAAAGCAACATAGGCGTACGTGACTTAGTGCAGGCTGTACACACTCTTCTTTCTTTATGTTCTTTATGTTTCTTTATATTTACAGTTGCACTAAGTCCATATTCCAGTGCAAAGCATACAAGCATAAATTCTAGGGTAGCAAAAGGTATGATAGATTAAATATACAACTATATATATGTAGATGTTCAGTGCCAGAGACATCGAAAAGTTTTTTTTGACGACGTGGTTGGCTCTCAATTCAATATACCTACAATTCATTATAATTAATAAAAAATCTTCCACCACATTGTTAGTTATAAAAATCTATAACTACTTGACACAGTGAATTTTTTTTTAAGTTTTGTTCACATGCATTCGAGCACCCTAGCGCCCCCACCAGCCAAATTGGTTATTTGTATTCCGATTTTGATGAAATTTGGTATTTTGCTTGATATTAGTATTAAATTGAAGTGTGCCAAATTGCACGAGGTAGAAAATTACGGAAGATAATCGAGTTTTTTTTAAATTACGGAGGCCGTAAGGGGCGTGGAAAATACAATACGTTCAATTCGCATTTACTAAGCAAATATACATACCAAATTTGGTGTCTTTAGTTAGTATATTGTTTAAGAAAATCGGTTTTATTTAATTCGCGGGGGCGGTAGGGGGCGTGGCGAAACCTTTACACATACAAAATGTGCGCATTTACTAAGCAAATACACATACCAAATATGGTGTCTCTAGCTAGAATAGTTTTCGATATAAAAGCTTTTTTTATTGCGGGGGCGGAATGGGGCGTGGCAAAAAATAAACTCGACCACTTTACATACTACACGAGTCTACATACCAAATTCGTTGGCTCTATCTTTAAAAGTCACCGTGATCTTGGTGTTCATACGGACAGACGGAGAGACGGACAAGGCTAGATTGGCTCGGCTGTAGATGCTGGTCAAGAATATATGTATATACTTTATGGGGTCGGAAAAGCTTTTTCAACAGAACAAAAAGCAATATTGATAAAATGAACTAGAGCAATGTAGCTTATGAAATACCATGCAACGCGACTAATGAAGAAAACTGTGGTAAAATGTATATAGGGACAACCAAATCGAGACTAATACTGGAGTGTCACAATATAGATCTAACTACAAAATTCGATTCGAAACTTCGACAACACTCTAATGTACAAAAACCGGCACTAATGGCCCACTGTGCCGCCTGTGATTCACCAAATTGTGATGCAGCAAATACAATAGATCAACAACAACTTTACAACAAACAACAACATTACACTTTGGAGATGCTGCAAATAATAAATACCCCGACTAATATAAGACTCAATTATAACATAGATACCGACAACTGCGCTCAATGTTGACGGCGGTAAAAGTTGAGCCCACAAAAACCGACGAACTTTTTAAAAAGGACAAAAAAAAACGGATAGTTTAAAACAAAAATATTAAAGAAGCTGACTTCGGCTATGCCGAAGTTTATGTACCCTTGCACTCCTAGGCAATAATATTTTTTGGAATACTCCAATCCCTTCAATTATGCTTCTTCTAGAGCTATATGATATAGTGGTCCGATCCTGATGATTTTCATATTTTACTTTTTTTCTGGGTTATAAGTAGCTCAAATCCCAAGTTTAATCCTAATAGCTCTTAAGATGGCTAAGTAAAACCCATACGTATCGACGGATGGACGGACAGACGAACATGGCTATACCGACTCAGCTTCTCATGCTAATCAAGAATAAACGTAAACGTCTCCATTTGTGCGTTACATACATCTGATCAATTCTATAATACCCTCTGCAAGGGTATTAAGTTTATTAAATTTATTAAGTTAATACCCTTGCAGAGGGTATTATAGAAATGATCAGATGTATGTATCGCACAAATGGAGACGTTTCCGTTTATTCTTGATTAGCATGAGAAGCTGAGTCGCTATAGCCATGTCCGTCTGTCCGTCCATCCGTCGGTACGGATTTAATAATAATACTATTAAATAAAAAACAAAAAAGGGTCAATGAAAATGTATATTTTTATTAAAATTATACAAAGATTCGTCAAGAGTTTCATCCTCAAAATTCGTTTCATAAATATTTGTTCCGATTAGACTGATTGTGAGATATTTATAGGGAAGTTTATAATTTTGACAACATGTCCCGCTTCGACGTAATCCGAATCTAAATAAAAAAAGAAAATGTAATTTTATTACAATAGATTACATTCAGATTTCATTCGATTTTTATTAAATGTTAGTGATGTGATGTGTTAATTTATAGTGTTCAATTGGTCATTCTCATTCATTTGTACGCCTTTGGACGCTATGAAAAGTTTTAGGTTTAGTAAAACTAAGATAAACTGAATACCACATATTTGCAATTTGGCTCCAGGATCCAATTTGGATCTTATGTATATGTACATAAGAACTTCTTAAAAAATAAATACTTACCTAACTGCCAAAATCGAATTCAATGTATCAATGTGTTTCTTAGTGTTGTTTTGACCAAATTAACTTGGCTAAACACACGCTCGACTTCTGCGTTCGACCACGCCAACGAAAGTAAATTTACTGCAAATAAAAACAAACTTTCACAATTGTTGCCTGCAGAGTCCATATGCTTATTACTACAACAATCTTAAGGTTATATCCATACGTTGATGCCTATAATAAATTTTGGCGACACCTGAATAACAAATATAATATTTATAATGTTTTTTTGTATGTCCATGGGCGCAAAGCTGGTCAATTTTCAAATTTAACGTGCATTTGCAATATTTTCTATACCTTTCTATACCTTGTCGGGGTCCTTGGGATCCCGACACATCCAATTTGACTACGATTCCTTCATCCACGAACCGTGGAACATTTGCTTATGAATTTCTTATAGCATGATCAAGCTTTGAAAATGATAACACAAATAAGCGATATTCGATAAGTCTGATTTCGATGCCACGTAGTGGTATGGTATACACCAGCAAAAGAAATATTTCAATATTTCAAAAATTCTGTTCACATACTTTTTACAAGCATATCTTAGTATCTCGCTTACTCAAGCATACGAGCACCATATCGCCCCCACCAGCAAACGGCCAACTCCGGCCTTATGGAAAAACGTTTATATGCATAACTTGGCTCTTTTTAGTCCGATTTTGATCAAATTTATTAGTATCAAATTAGTGTTAGTATCAAATTCAAACGTCAAATTTGATTGCACAAGGTAGAAAATTACGTGAGATATTTTTTTCAAATTATGGAGGCGGAAAGGGGCGTTACAAAATCTTTACAAATACAAAATGTGGCCATTTACTAAGCAAATATATGTACATACCACATATGGTATCTCTAGCTAGAATAGTTTTTGAAATAAACGCATTTTATAAATTGCGGGGGCGGAATGGGGCGTGGCAAAAATTTGAAATAAACTCGATCACTTTAAACACTACACGAGCCTACATACAAATCCCAATACATTTGGTGGCTCTATCTCTTATAGTCTCCCAGATCTAGGTGTGCATACATACAGAAGGACGAACGGACGGACGGACAAACGGACAAGGCTAGATCGATCGTCGGTTGTAGATGCTGATCAAGAATATATATACATAATGAGGTCGGAAAAGCTTCCTTCTGCCTGTTAATAATAGGCAATTCTGTGTGTAGCTGTGTTTAATCGCTTCTCATGGCCTTACCAATTAAGATATCTTTATCAAAATAGGTACAGGTTATATTGAGTCCCTTTTCTACATCAAATAAAAATTAGATTTTTAAGTTGAAAAAAATTGTTAGTTCTAGGGCTGTCAGAAGAAAACAGTTTGTATATACATAATCACTTTGACAGCACACCTTGGTCCGTGTAGCTTAAGTAAACATTTACCTTTGTTATTATTTGCCAACTAAAGACAATTAAAAGCATTTGTTAATTGAAATTAATATCTTTTTAATGTTTATTTTTAGGCACCATACGAGTTCCTACATCGCGCCATTATTAACTACTCAGATCTGCATCATATAACGGGTAACACAAAAGATTAAGAATTTATGTATGTGCATACATACGTATGAATGAACATACAAATTGATAAAAACAACCCAAAAATTGTATAGCTCTTAAAGTCTCAACAAATAATATATGCATATTAACTAATGCAAATGTATGCAAGTGATTTTTTTCTTTTATTTAGTTTACACTGAACTTGCAATGTAAATGCCACGAACGCATTTTTTTTTTCAATCTACAAAAGAAATAATAATATATTTGACTTACCGAAGTCGGTCATGTTTTTATACCCTTGCAAAAAGGGTATATTAATTTTGGTCAGAAGTGTGCAACGCATAGAAGGAAGCATCTCCGACCATATAAAGTATATATGTGGGGTTTTATTTAACGATATAATTATAGTCTAAGGGGTTCACATGAAAACACGACTTTATAGAGATTACACTATGTGAAATGACAATCGACGTTTGGCTCGGCTCGACTTTGGCGTCCGTCTATGACGCTTCGACTTTTCGCGCCCGACTTTGGCGCTCGACTTTAAGTGTCCGACTTTGACACACGACTTATAGCACCCGTCTCTGGTACTCGACTTGACCTTGCATCCGACTATGACGCAAGACCTCAAAACACGTCCGTCTTGTTTGACGCGCAAAAACCATCTCCCCCGTCGTCATCTCTCATTCGTTTGTCATCCCTCTTGATCGTCTTTTTCTTACACGCTCACGCTCTCTCTTGATCGTCGTCTCGTCTCTCGTGTACAGTGGGATTGATACACTTCGCAAATGCACATCCCACATTCGGCCATTCTGATTACGCATTCGACCCGAATGCTGGGTCATCTTCTTCATCGTCTCGGTTTGGGCTCCAGGGCTTCATGTACTCTGCACATGTGGACGTCACTTTAGGCCCTTCGGACTTGCCTACTTTTTCGACATCGTATGCGTTGTAGGGTGGTAGGGTCCAAAATATTTTGGTTTTAGTTTGGGACCACTGCCAAATTGCGTCCTCTTAATTGCGACCAGGTCGCCAACACTATAAGATCGAGCTTGCTTACGACGTAGGTTGTAGTACTTCTTGTTTTCGTCTTGGATCTTGGAGATGTGTGCCTCTGCCTTGGCACGGAGCTCGCATCTTTCGTCTGTAAATATTGCCTTCGTCTCTTGGTTGATAAGATCTCTCAGTTTATAATCATCGTTGGTCCTCATCTTTACACCAGTTAGTAACTCAAATGGAGAAGTGCCAATACTTCTGGTGTACGTCGAATTGATAGCCTGCTGAACTTTGCTAACATGTCGATACCACTTCGTCGGATCATCAACGCTCCACTTCGACAAAACAGGAATGATGATCGCATTTAAACGTTCGACTTGGCCGTTTACTCTCGGAAGTGCTGTAGTCGTCTTAACGTGTTTGATACCCTCGTTGTCGCAGTACTTCAGAAAATCTTGGGATGTAAAGGCGGAAACCCGATCCGAGATAATAAACGTAGGGTTGCCAAAAATCGTGCTTTGAATCGTCAGCTTCGTAATAACTTCATTGCTAGTCGTCGATTTGGTTGGGTATAACCAGCAGAACTCCGTAAATGCATCTATGACTGCCAAAATATGCTTATAGTCTTTGTGAGTAGACTCGAGAGGACCTAGAAAATCAATATGGTAAGTTAAAAGTGCAATATCATCTTTCTGAAGCGGATGCAACAAGCCTTCTTGCTTGCCAACTTTACGGCTACTGATAATACAAGGAATACAGCATTCGATATATTTTTGGATTTTTTCCTCGAGATGCGGTATAAAGTATTCTCTGCAAATCAAGTCTTTCGTTTTCTTTGCCCCGAAATGTCCTTTGTTATGTGCCTGACCAATAATCTGCTTCTGCATCGCGTTTGGGACAACAATTAAATCAACGTCATTGACTAATTTGTACAGGATATCGGCTTTCAGAAAATAATCATTGTCGTAGCTTATTAGTATGCCTCAAACGAAATCAGTATATCTAGTATTTTAGGTTTCAATGTATTCTCAGTTTAGCAAGCTACGGCCACACTTGAAAAAAGACCAAGCCGACAATAAGAACATTGTAAAACATACTGTTAAGAAAATATCCAAAATAAAGTTAATAAGCGTCTCAAACTATAAATAACATAGTGGCCCTTCGAGCCGGATAGCTTTAAAAGCAATCAGCGTTAGAAATACAGTCCATAATCAAAACAAAACCATCAAATCAAAAATGTGGCAGTGGAGCAAACACCAGCTTGGCCGCATTGATTCGTGGAAATCGCAAACACCACGAGATGTACATTTTGCAATCTACCTGAAATTTGTTACGGAAACATTGATAAAACGACAAATTCGTGCGTTCAAAGGTTTAATTTATAACGATGTTGAAAAGGCAGAACATGAGCAGGCAATATCAAAGGAACTGGGCGAAAACGCTTTACTGCGCGTCTGTGAGTTTCTTGACATCGGTGTCGGTGTGAAAGATACAAAAAATGATTTGGCGGCAAAAATTGTTGACGCCATATCGCTTGTCAGCACCGAAGACTCTGATGGGTCAAATGCAACAGTTCTGGAGCAGCGACTAGTTATACTGGAACAAATTCAAAATGTGGATACAGCATACGTGGACGTCAAGCCAAAAGTGTGCGAAAAGGAGACAAAGCTTATAAACAACAAACGGATACTATCAGAGGCAGATAACAACCCAACTGCAAACTCAGAGATGGACTTAACTAGTGTGCACAATGAAGTACTTATAGTTCAAAGGAAGCTAGAACTTCTTCAAGCGGAAGAAGAAGCACTGGTAAGTAAGAAAAATGTTCTGAAAGCCAAGGTCGCACTAACAGATTGTTCTTCCGGCATATCCGAACGATATGAAACATCAGTGCGAAATGAGCTAACTTCTGTGTGGGTTCGTTCACAATCTGGAGAATGCAAGAATAATTTGAATGAAACCAATAATCCAAGCATGGCAACAAGAGCCATGAACCAGATGCTGGCGCGGCAGAGCCTAAACGGTAAACACCTGGAGTTCGATGGCTCATCAGCGTTGAATTGGACACACTTTATCCACGAGTTCAATGCTACGAGCAAACATTGCGGATTCTCCAAGGAGGAAGATGTTCAACGACTATCAAAAGCTCTAAAGGGAGTGGCTAAGAAAAAGGTTTCTTTGCTACTAATCTCTGCGAAAGATCCGGAAAAAATCCTATCGATCTTAGATAAAGCATACGGTGGACCCGAAAATATTGCACTAGAGTTGATGTCAAGAGCGTGCCAAGTAAAGCCAGTCAATAATATCGATAACTTCGATGAATTCAATAATGCTGTCCAAAACATAAGTTCTGCTTTGGAATACACTGATAACCGGTTAATCGACACACAACGATTACTAGCTATGATGATCGGAAAACTGTCCGAAAACTATCTTCGAGAATGGGGCGCATATCTACGAGATGCAAACGTACGCGCATCATTCTGTACATTTGACAAGCTAGCTGAATGGGCACAAAGACAAGCAGATCTAATCCAAGATGTCTCATTCTTCAAAAAGGTAACATCAATTAACCAGCAGTCGTCATTCGCAGAGCAATTTAAAGAAAGCCAAACCCAACAACTAGAAGCAGAGGCGGTAAACCAACCAAAGCCAAAACCGAAAGCAATTTGCTTTATTTGCAGCGAGGAAAAACACCCGCTAAGCAAGTGCAACATATTCTTAAAAGCAGATATTAAAAAGAGATGGGATTTAGCTAATCGTAACAAGGCGTGTTACAGTTGCTTAAAATACCATAAAAGTCAATGCAGTGAAAGACAAGCCTGCAAAATTGACAATTGTGAAAAGTTTCACAATCCATTACTGCACAAGAGACCCACACAAGTAAATCTAGCTGCCACCACAAACGTCACAGGATGCGTATCTGATTCACCAAAATCTGCATTACTGAAAATGGTACCAATCACAGTACACGGCGAAAAAGGCTCGAAAGAAACGGTCGCATTCTTGGATGACGGTAGCACCTCCACAATCATGGAAATGAGCTTAGCAAGAGAAGTTGGCATAAAGGGTGACGCAAAACCATTTTGTTTTACTTGGACAGGTGGTGTCTACAGATATGAGGCAGATGCGGAATCGGCAACCATTAATATCAGTGGAAAAAACGGTCCGAAACATCAGCTAAATGGAGTTTGGTTGGTCAATGATCTAAAAATACCAACACAACAACTTGACTATAAGAAGCTGACAGAGTTTGTACCAAAAAATATGGTAGACTATACAAAGTTGCAAGATAGGCAACCCATGGTATTAATAGGACAACGCCACGCTAAACTAATTACCGCACGTGCCGTTATAGATGGTAATGAGCAACGGCCAATGTTATCTAAAACTAAATTAGGCTGGGTAGTGCATGGTCCGGCGCAAACCAATCTACAAGCATCACATTTTACTTGCTGTCAAATAGAAGATGTATGTCTACAACAGATGATTAAGCAACAATTCAGTATTGAAAACTTCGGTGCCTGCACAATAAAGGTCGACAAAACACGGTCGGTGGAAGAGCGGTTAGCAATAGCAAAAGCAGAAAGCTCAATTAAACAAAAGGGCAACTTCTACGAAATTGGATTACCATGGAAATCGGATGACATAAAACTACCGGAAAGCAAGTCAATGGCTTTTCAACGACTCAAATGTCTTGAGCGAAAACTTTTGAGAGACAAGGATACCGCAGAAGCATATAAGAACGAAATAACAAAACTATTGGACAAAGGTTACGCCGTCCAATTAACAGACATTAACGTTCTCAACTCTTCAAAACTGTGGTTTTTACCACACTTTGCTGTTATCAACCCAAATAAGCCCGACAAGGTTCGACTTGTGTTCGACGCTGCGGCTACGTGCAACGGTACGTCCCTCAATAGCAACCTGCTTACTGGTCCAGACTGGTCAACGTCCATAACAGGAATTTTGATACGATTTCGGCTACATGCGGTAGCAGTCGTAGCAGACATTCGCGAAATGTTCAATCAGGTGAGCATTACAGAATGTGATACTGCAGCACAATGCTTTCTATGGAGAGATCTTGATCAGAAAAGAGAGCCGTCAATATTTCAAATGAAAGCAATGTTGTTTGGAACTACTTGCTCACCATTTCTGGCTCAATTTGTTAAAAATTATAATGCTAACAAATTTAAAGATGAACAACCCGACGTAACAAAAGCTATATTGGAAAATCATTACGTAGATGATTATCTCGATTCCAAACCTAGTGCGTATGAGGTCATCAACATCATTAGAGCAATACACTCAAAGGCTGGATTTGAATTGTGTCAATTTATATCAAACAGCGACGAAGTGATGCAATCCATTCCCAAAACTCTCAGAGCGAACAAGTTTACAGCGATGATAAGGGAGAAAATGGACGTACAACAATAGGTACTAGGAGTATTGTGGGATGCAAAAGGTGATTTCTTCACGTACTCCACTACGGTAATGCATAAAGTTACAGATGATCTGCTTTCTGGCAAAGTTACACCAACAAAGAGGAATGTATTGTCAGTAGTTAATTCGCTATATGACCCATTGGGGCTCATGACACCAGTCACAATTAAAGGACGAATACTTATGCGAGATGTATGGGAGTCTGGAATCTGCTGGGATGACCAAATCAAGGGTGATCTAATAAACAAATGGCGAAATTGGATAAAGGGATTAATATCAATCGAAAGGACCAAAATTCCAAGGTGTTACAGTTCTAATCTGAGCAACGCCGACCGCGTTGAAATGCACATATTTAATGACGCAAGTGCAAAAGCATATTCTTCAGTTGCATATATCAGATGCAGCTACATTAAGGAGGATAAACGCCAATTTGATGTGTCACTGATTGCATCTAAGGCAAGGGTTTCTCCAATCAAACATATAACTATTCCTAAACTGGAAACGATGGCAGCTGTACTAGGATGCCGATTGGCTGAAATGATAAGCCATGAATTACAAATCAACATAGATCAACGTTATTTTTGGACTGATTCACGAACTGTTCTTACCTGGATTAACAGCGATAAACGTATGGATGTTTTTGTCGCAAATCGAATAGGTAAGATTTGTGAAAAATCGGTAAGATCAGAGTTGCGCTGGCTATCAAGAAATGAAAACATCGCTGACGTCATAACGCGTGACAACATATCAGAGCACAAACTTCATTGGTGGTTGACAGGACCCGAATTTCTACAAAGACCAGAATCCACTTGGGATTTTCAAAAACCCATTATAGAAGAATCCGACCAAACAGGGGTCGTAATGGTACTTCAAGAGATGGAACACCCAATGGAAATACTCCTACAAAGAATTCCGGATACAACAAATTGATTCGCAGTACTGCCTGGATTGGGAGATACATGAACAACTTAACGAAACGGTTAAAAAGTAATCGAAAATTGAACGAGTTAAGTGTTGACGAAATTGAATGGGCGGAAACTGTCTGGTGGAAGGTTGTACAGAAACAACTATATCAGGACGATCTAATCAGCCTAAAAACCGGAAAGCCTTCTTCCAAATTGAGGTTGTCCAAATATTGTGTGTACCTATATGACAAAGGCATAATGCGAGTGGATAGCAGAATAGAACGTGCAAAAGAGGTGTCGACATACACCAAAAGCCCAGTAGTTCTCGATGGCAAACATACCTTTACTCGGATGCTGATCAATAAAATTCATGTCGACGCACAACATGTCGGAACACAAGTAGTAGTACATCAGTTCAAGAAAGAATACTGGATGCCAAAATTAAATAGGATCATCAGGACGACGATCAACGCTTGTGTTTGGTGTAAACGCAAAAAGGCAAAACCACAAACACCAAAAAATGGGCTTTCTACCCGAAGAAAGGTTTTTCACCCACAAAAAACCATTTACAGCAACAGGTTTTTACAGATGAGTGTGCCGTAAAAGAGTATATGGCAAGTATTAAAATAATTTGGAATTTCATTCCAGCAAATGCACCAAACTTCGGAGGTTGCTGGGAGCGACTAGTAGGCTGTTTTAAACGGGCAATTGAAGCAGTTTTAACAGTAAACGCAAATCCCACCGATGAAACGTTGCAAACAATTTTTATGGAGGCAGAATATCTCGTCAACAGTAGACCATATATTCTGGAATCTGATGACCCTGACGACGAACTTGGTCTATGTCCAAACGATATTTGTATCCCGCAAAGCTGCACACTCCATGGTCCTGGCAACTTTACTTCCAATACGATGGAAAAACGAGCTTGGAGAATCTCGCAGTACCAGATCGGCAGTTTCTGGAAACGTTTCATTAAAGAATATCTTCCCACACTTATACATCGGGAGAAATGGCATAAAGATGTGCCAAACTTGGAGGTTGACGACATAGTTGTTATGAAAGACAATACCCCGCGCGGCGAATGGCCGCTCGGTCGAGTTATGAAAGTTTTTCCAGGTGAAGATGGAGTTGTACGCGTTGTCGAATTGAAGACGGCAAAAAAACACGTATCGTCGCCCGGTCAACCGTCTATGCAAAATAGGAGTCAAGCGCTACGATGAGAAGGATCGTGCTCAAAAAAGGGATTCCGCACTAGGGGCCGCTATGTCGTAGCTTATTAGTATGCCTCAAACGAAATCAGTATATCTAGTATTTTAGGTTTCAATGTATTCTCAGTTTAGCAAGCTACGGCCACACTTGAAAAAAGACCACGCCGACAATAAGAACATTGTAAAACATACTGTTAAGAAAATATCCAAAATAAAGTTAATAAGCGTCTCAAAAATATAAATAACAATCATCATAAGTTTTCGAATTGTCTTTCAGAACTTCTGTGATGGCTCTTATTTTCTCATCTTGTGACTGTGCCTTCTTTATGCCAACGCTGATTCCATAGTCGTTAATTTGCATAATTGGATATCTGCTGAGGGCGTCGACATGTCTCATACGGGTACCTGAACGGTGTAAAACGTCAAAATCGTATTCTTGAAGAAAAAGTACCCAACGAGCTACCCTGGTACAAAGGCTCTTCTTCTCCAGCGTCTTTGTAAATGCGTCGCAATCCGTGATTAGCTTAAAATGCATGCCCAAAAGATAAACTCTAAACTTTTCTAACGCTGTTATCACTGCGAGAATCTCTAATTGGTAGCTGCTATATTTTCGCTGTGCGTCTGTGGTTTTTCGACTCATGTAGTATACGGGATGGAGTTCACGGTCGTCTGGACATCTTTGTAGTAAAACTGCTCCAAAGCCGTCAATGGACGCATCAGTATGGACATCAGATTCGTACGACTGGTTGTAGATACATAAGACTGGATTTTCTGTTAGTAACTTCTTCAAGATCTGAACTGCATTTTCTTCTTCAGGGCCACAGACAAATTTTGGTGCATTCTTGGTCAATTCGGTCAGAGGCTTCGCTATACACGCATAGTTTGGAATACACTTTATAAAATAACCCGTCAAACCTAAGAAACTTTGAACTTGCTTTACGGTTTGAGGCATTTTAAACTTTGCAACAGCCTCAATTTTATCTGGTGATGGATATATCTTCTTATTCTCGACAATGTGCCCCAAAAATTGTATTCTTTTCTTTAAAAAATGACACTTCTTCAGGTTTAACTCTAAACCATACTCCTCGCAGGTTACGATTACCTCTTTTAGATTCTTAACAGCTTCCTCTTCATCTCTGGCCAAAATGATAACATCGTCAACGTATGGCAGCGCAATGCCTCTCTTGGATAAATGCCGAAATATTGCATTTACACGTCTTTGGAATACTCCAGGTGAATTAGTAAATCCAAACGGAACCCTCTTGAATTGGTACTGACCACAGTGGGTCACAAACGACGTATACATTCGACTAGATTCTGCAACTGCCACATGAAAGAATCCGTTCTTCAAATCAATCGTACTAAAAATCGTAGCGTCTTGCAAACGATCGAACTGATCCTCGATGAGCGGCAATGGATAATGGTCACGCACACATACCTTGTTTATTTTACGAAAATCGACACATAGCCGGTAGGAATCGTCATGCTTCTTCACAAGTACCACCGGACTTGTGTATTCGGACGTTGACTCTTCAATTATGCCTTCAGCCAACCATTCTTCGACTTTCTCGCTCACGAATTCTGCTTCTTTAAATGCAAGTCTACGGGGTCGCGCAAATATCGGACTGGCATCGTTTAAAATTATTCGCATTTCTACATTGGTTGTCTTTATTGCTACCGGTTGATAATTAGATATCAAATTTAAAATAGAATTTTTAATGAAATAAAAATTTCTTTTTCCAACTTTTCTACTCTTACACCATTTCGACTAAATATAATGTCAGCTTGCAAACATAATTCCTCGCCTATGATCATTTCGACATCTAACAATATAATCGGAACTACATGAAAATCTAACACGAACGATTGGTCGTTAATCAAAATGGAATTCACAAAGTGTCCAATTGGGGTTATCTTATTTGATTCGCTGCCACCAAATCCTATTAGAAACCCGTCAAAGCTACTCAACTCGGGTTGTTTCAAACGTTTATACAAATCTTCGCGAATGATACAAAATTTAAAAGGCAAAACCACAAACACCAAAAATGGGCTTTCTACCCGAAGAAAGGTTTTTCACCCACAAAAAACCATTTACAGCAACAGGTTTTTACAGATGAGTGTGCCGTAAAAGAGTATATGGCAAGTATTAAAATAATTTGGAATTTCATTCCAGCAAATGCACCAAACTTCGGAGGTTGCTGGGAGCGACTAGTAGGCTGTTTTAAACGGGCAATTGAAGCAGTTTTAACAGTAAACGCAAATCCCACCGATGAAACGTTGCAAACAATTTTTATGGAGGCAGAATATCTCGTCAACAGTAGACCATATATTCTGGAATCTGATGACCCTGACGACGAACTTGGTCTATGTCCAAACGATATTTGTATCCCGCAAAGCTGCACACTCCATGGTCCTGGCAACTTTACTTCCAATACGATGGAAAAACGAGCTTGGAGAATCTCGCAGTACTAGATCGGCAGTTTCTGGAAACGTTTCATTAAAGAATATCTTCCCACACTTATACATCGGGAGAAATGGCATAAAGATGTGCCAAACTTGGAGGTTGACGACATAGTTGTTATGAAAGACAATACCCCGCGCGGCGAATGGCCGCTCGGTCGAGTTATGAAAGTTTTTCCAGGTGAAGATGGAGTTGTACGCGTTGTCGAATTGAAGACGGCAAAAAACACGTATCGTCGCCCGGTCAACCGTCTATGCAAAATAGGAGTCAACCGCTACGATGAGAAGGATCGTGCTCAAAAAGGGATTCCGCACTAGGGGCCGCTATGTCGTAGCTTATTAGTATGCCTCAAACGAAATCAGTATATCTAGTATTTTAGGTTTCAATGTATTCTCAGTTTAGCAAGCTACGGCCACACTTGAAAAAAAGACCACGCCGACAATAAGAACATTGTAAAACATACTGTTAAGAAAATATCCAAAATAAAGTTAATAAGCGTCTCAAAATATAAATAACAATCATCATAAGTTTTCGAATTGTCTTTCAGAACTTCTGTGATGGCTCTTATTTTCTCATCTTGTGACTGTGCCTTCTTTATGCCAACGCTGATTCCATAGTCGTTAATTTGCATAATTGGATATCTGCTGAGGGCGTCGACATGTCTCATACGGGTACCTGAACGGTGTAAAACGTCAAAATCGTATTCTTGAAAAAAAGGACCCAACGAGCTACCCTGGTACAAAGGCTCTTCTTCTCCAGCGTCTTTGTAAATGCGTCGCAATCCGTGATTAGCTTAAAATGCATGCCCAAAAGATAAACTCTAAACTTTCCTAACGCTGTTATCACTGCGAGAATCTCTAATTGGTAGCTGCTATATTTTCGCTGTGCGTCTGTGGTTTTTTCGACTCATGTAGTATACGGGATGGAGTTCACGGTCGTCTGGACATCTTTGTAGTAAAACTGCTCCAAAGCCGTCAATGGACGCATCAGTATGGACATCAGATTCGTACGACTGGTTGTAGATACATAAGACTGGATTTTCTGTTAGTAACTTCTTCAAGATCTGAACTGCATTTTCTTCTTCAGGGCCACAGACAAATTTTTGGTGCATTCTTGGTCAATTCGGTCAGAGGCTTCGCTATACACGCATAGTTTGGAATACACTTTCTAAAATAACCCGTCAAACCTAAGAAACTTTGAACTTGCTTTACGGTTTGAGGCATTTTAAACTTTGCAACAGCCTCAATTTTATCTGGTGATGGATATATCTTCTTATTCTCGATAATGTGCCCCAAAAATTGTATTCTTTTCTTTAAAAAATTACACTTCTTCAGGTTTAACTCTAAACCATACTCCTCGCAGGTTACGATTACCTCTTTTAGATTCTTAACAGCTTCCTCTTCATCTCTGGCCAAAATGATAACATCGTCAACGTATGGCAGCGCAATTATTATGAATTAGTAAATCCAAACGGAACCCTCTTGAATTGGTACTGACCACAGTGGGTCACAAACGACGTATACATTCGACTAGATTCTGCAACTGCCACATGAAAGAATCCGTTCTTCAAATCAATCGTACTAAAAATCGTAGCGTCTTGCAAACGATCGAACTGATCCTCGATGAGCGGCAATGGATAATGGTCACGCACACATACCTTGTTTATTTTACGAAAATCGACACATAGCCGGTAGGAATCGTCATGCTTCTTCACAAGTACCACCGGACTTGTGTATTCGGACGTTGACTCTTCAATTATGCCTTCAGCCAACCATTCTTCGACTTTCTCGCTCACGAATTCTGCTTCTTTAAATGCAAGTCTACGGGGTCGCGCAAATATCGGACTGGCATCGTTTAAAATTATTCGCATTTCTACATTGGTTGTCTTTATTGCTACCGGTTGATAATTAGATATCAAATTTAAAATAGAATTTTTAATGAAATAAAAATTTCTTTTTCCAACTTTTCTACTCTTACACCATTTCGACTAAATATAATGTCAGCTTGCAAACATAATTCCTCGCCTATGATCATTTCGACATCTAACAATATAATCGGAACTACATGAAAATCTAACACGAACGATTGGTCGTTAATCAAAATGGAATTCACAAAGTGTCCAATTGGGTTTATCTTATTTGATTCTCCGCCACCAAATCCTATTAGAAACCCGTCAAAGCTACTCAACTCGGGTTGTTTCAAACGTTTATACAAATCTTCGCGAATGATACAAAATTTACTTCCGGTGATGAACAATGCTTTACACTCAATATTGTCAATTTTAATAACTTTACAGGTTATTTCTTCTTTCGACTTAAAACTTCTTGTGTTTGGTTCAAATTTACCGTTCATTTCTCTTTTATTACAATTTTTAGCTATATGACCAAATTCATTACATTTGTAGCACTTTCTACCTTTCTCTTTATCATCAGAATCTTTTGAGTAATGTCCTTTAGCTCCACAGTTGTAACACACAACATCGTCTTTATTATTAGTTTTCATCATTTTGTTTTTCACTCTTGCACTGTTCTCATCGTTTTTGTATTTACCATTGCCTTTCTTACTTTCTTTTTCACTCATTATTTTATACTGCTTTAATTTCTCTTTAAAATCAATCAAATTTTTCGCACCATATAAAATCGACTTATTCTCACTTTTTTTCATCAATGCCGTCAATTAAATATTCTATTAACGAATCGTCTTTAATTTGTCCACGTGAAGCTACATCTTTCATTCTGTAAAAATACTCATAAACGCACTCATTGTTTTTACGCTTCATTTTTATCAGTTGCTCATGTATGTCTTTACTACTCACGCACGATTTGAATTCACTCAAAAGTGCTTTTTCGAGAGAGTTTATTTATTTATTCCTCTCTCACTCAAGACAAACAGTTTCGCGATACCCTTTAACGCCTTCTTCGCGAACAGAAACTTCTGGAAATCGTTCCAACACATCAACGTTGCTTGCTCATTGAATTCGTTAATCCAAACTTCTACTACAATAGTGTTAGTGCCGTCAAAAATACGAATGTTCTCTTCTACGTCGCGAAAACTAATGGCAAAACGCAGCGTCATCATTCTATCTCTCTCTTCGTTTATTCTTCTGTACTCATCGTTTTTGTTCTCGCTTGCTCTCTCGTGCGGTATGTTCCTCAAATTATTCTCTGTTGCTACGTTCCTCTCTGTAGCTACCGAATCATGATCTGTCTCGTCGTCTATTTCATCATCTACTTCGTCGTCTAATTCGTCTTCGTCTTGTGATGCCAACAAATTGTTCAGCTTCAAATTCGTGAAAATATGCAATGCAAGGTCGTCGACACTGTACTTGATTCCCAATACATTGCAAATCGAAACCAGATCACCGTTCGTCAAATTTCGTCGTACATATTCCGCTTTTTCTTTGTATTTTGCGTTCGCTTCGTCGTAATCAAAACCAGAAAATTCTCGAATTCTTTTGCGGTTATTTCTATCTCCCTCGCTCTCATAGATAAATTTATGCAATGCTCTGATATTGTCTACTTTACCCGTTTTCAGAGTACCACTTATTAAATCATTTAGACACGACATAGTTAATGTTTTAATTTCACCACTAGCAGGGCAGGACCGACTTAATACGACACGATTGTTAAAGAAAAAAAAATCACTTTCTTTTTTTTCTTTTTTTTCACTCTTCTTCCGCACGAACGCACAAAAAAATGTATGTGGGGTGTTCTCTTGTATCCCGCACTCTTTCTATCACGACAAAATATGTGGGGAAAACTCTTTGTAACCGGATGAGCGCCACTCTTACTCGAATCTTTCCCAGTCGAGCACCCAAAATATGTGGGGTTTCATTTAACGATATAATTATAGTCAAGGGAACTTACATGAAAACACGACTTTATAGAGATTACACTATGTAAAATGACAATCGACGTTTGGCTCGGCTCGGCTCGACTTTGGCGTCCGTCTATGACGCTTCGACTTTTCGCGCCCGACTTTGGCGCTCGACTTTAAGTGTCCGACTTTGACACACGACTTATAGCACCCGTCTCTGGTACTCGACTTTAAGTGTCCGACTTTTACACACGACTTATAGCACCCGTCTCTGGTACTCGACTTGACCTTGCATCCGACTATGACGCAAGACCTCAAAACACGTCCGTCTTGTTCGACGCGCAAAAACCATCTCCCCCGTCGTCATCTCTCATTCGTTTGTCATCCCTCTTGATCGTCTTTTCTTACACGCTCACGCTCTCTCTTGATCGTCGTCTCGTCTCTCGTGTACAGTGGGATTGATACACTTCGCAAATGCACATCCCACATATATATTCTTGATCAGCACGACAAGACGAGTTCAAATAGCCATATCCGTCCGTCCGTCCATCTGGATCAACGCGAACTCCTCCGAGACCGTAAGAGCTACAGAGCTGAAATTTTGCACGTAGGCTTGTATATACTGCAGGCGTTGTATATCTGGGATCGGACCGCTATAGCAAATAGCTCCCATACAAACGTCAAAGTCAGGAACAGTGACTTTTCTCAATAACTTCGTTTATTTTTTAAGCTATTGTCGTGAAATTTAATATAAGTTAGTTTATTGTAGCTATAAACGACTGTGCCAAATTTGGTCAAGTTCGGGTGACTATATCACATACCTCCCATAAGAACGATCGGTCGAAAACAGTGACTTTTGTCAATAACTTCGTTACTTTTAATGCGTTTGCCTTCAAATTAAACATTTGATAGTTAAATATACCTGTTAATGACTGTGCCGAATTTGGTAAAGATCGGGTAACTATATCATTTAGCTCCCATAGAAACGATCGGTGGAAAACAGTGACTGTCATCAAAAAGTTCGTTATATACTATGGTAAGATTGAAGGCCGTTCTTTCGCAAACATTAGACTTTTTGGATAAAACGTTTTTACACTTTGATGTCTATGGGTAAGGAAAGAAATACTAAAACAGTTGCAAGGGTATACAAACTTCGTTGCGATCGAAGTTAACCCCGGACCTCTGGTTTTTACATATCTTAGTATCTCGCCTTCTCAAGCATACGAGCACCTAAGCGCCCCCACCAGCCAACGACCAACCCCGGCCTTATGGAAAAACGTTTATATGCATAACTTAGATATTTTTCCGAGTTTGATCAAATTTGGTAGATATTGGTATTAAATTTAAGTGCGCCAAATTTGGTCGCACAAGGTAGAAAATTACGGGAGATAATCGAGTTTAAATTTTGGGAGCGGAAAGAGTCGTGGCAAAATCTTTACACATACAAATTGTGCTCATTTACTAAGCGAATATACATACCAAATATGGTGTCTCTCGCTGCAATAGTTTTTGAGATAAACGTTTTTTGAAAATTGCGGGGACAGAAAGGGACGTGGCAAAAATTTGAAATCAACTTGATCACACTACACGAGTCGACATTCCAAATTTGGTGGCTCTATCTCTTATAGCCTCCGAAATCTACGCGTTAATACGGACGGACAGACGGGTAGACGAACAGACGGACGGACGGACAGACGGACATGGCTATATCGACCAACTGCCTGGTACTTCTAGTTCCCTTGTTGTAGTTCCATTCAAAAAGAAAACTTTTTTAGAAGTCATAGCCTACATTCAGGGCAAAGTTCAAGCCCCGAACATTGCGGTGGAAAAGTTCCGTTTTTCATATACTCGGGACATTTCGTCCTTCAAAATAAGTGTCTCCCCAGATCTTTTTGGCCAAATATGTCAAGATTTTTGGCCAGAACACCTTATAAAAGAGTAGTAAAAAATATCAAAGAAACTAACTTCGGCAATGACGAAGTTTATATACCCTTGCAGTCCTTTGCAATAATTTTTTTACATTTTGAAATTTCTTTCCCTGCAACTCAATTCATCAACACACAAACAAAACATTCAAATTATTTCTCTTTTTACTACTGTTCGTGGAGGGGGCGGAGCGACCTGCGGAGTACAAGTTGGCGGGTGCCAATTTTTTCTGGGTCAGGTGAGTTTGGGGTGAAATTAAAACGCGCGATAAATTCGTTTAAACTAATGATGATTTTATTTACTTTAGGAATGGTACCGATACACACACGCAAATGCTTCGGTTTAAAGTAGGACTTAATTCGCAAAAGAAAATTCTGAAGAATAAAAAGAAAGGGTGTTCGGGTGAAAATCTCGTACGGTAATGAAATGGCGGCGCTTATCAGAAAATCAAGTCACCCCTCCTGGTGTGACCGTAGACGTCGAGGATCGAAAAACCCTCCTCACTCCTCGCTGCTCTTCGCCGCTCACTGCTGTTCACCCGGTAGCGTGAACATACCGCCCCCCTTGCAACATGTTGCCATTGCCACCATGGATATATGTAGGATGGGGGACGGCAGCGTCCTGGAGCGCCTAGATGCCGCAGGAGCCGGAGAAGACCCAACCGAACACGGTGCTCTGGGCTGCGGGAATACCGCTATGACCGGGCACACAGCCTGGTTGGATGACCTCAGGATAGAGGTCTGCCCCGAGCACTACGGACACCGACGCCGGCCGATAGAAGTTGGGGTCGGCCAGGATCAGAGTGGCGAATTTCTCCCGGACCGGTGCCGACACTTCCCGGATGGGAATGCGCATGTGCAGGTCCTCTTCGACCCGGAAGATAACATTCCGCCGGAACGTACGGTCGGACCTCGACTCGCGGACGGCCGTGCAGGCTTGGTCGACCCCGACCTTGGTCACAGCTAACCCCAGGGACCGGGCAAATGACGAATTGATGCGGCTCCCAGCCGCACATGCATCGAGGAGGACGCGGGTCTCGAAGGATTTCGAGCCATTGCCCAACCGGAGGACTGCTGTTGGCATGATGGTCGTCGTCCTGGCGTGGAGCAGAGAGGAGAGTGAGATCTCGGGTGCGCCTTCTGGAGAAGCGGAGCGGTCGGAAGAGGATCGGGAACGGGATGGTAATGATGGTGCAGCACGTCCGGAGGAGAGTGACTGGCTGCGACGCTGGGCTCCAGAGCGTTGTCTCGGCGGTTGGTCGGCCATAAGGAGCAAGGTATGGTGTTTTTGCCCACATCGTCGGCTACCATGGCGAGTGCGGCACGCATCGGATAAATGCTCGTGTGCCAAGCAATTGGGGCAATACTTATTTATAAGCACCGCCCGAAGCCGCTTTTCCCCTCTGAGGTTCAGGAAGCGTTGACACTCGGTGCGCGTTCGTTCCGTGTGGAACCGATCGTTTGCTGCGGTGGTGCGGCAGACGCTTGGGGGCCATTTCGCTATGGGTCTTCGGATAGGCCCACGCGCTGTTGTGACATCAGCCACTCGGACGAGGCCGTCAGCCCCGGGCAGAGTGCGCTCAATTCGCCCTAAGCGCCACTCGTTGGAGGGAGATTATCTTCGGACACGATCACGAGATCGCCGGTTTGGACACTGCGAGCCGGTGATTTCCACTTATTACACTTGCGGAGCTCCTTGAGGTACTCACTCTTCCAGCGGCGGCAGAAAGTGGATTGCCTTCAGCGACATAGGCTCGACGAGGATCTCCGGTTCCGCGATGGATACGAGCGGTCCTCCAATCAGTAAATGTCCAGGGCTTAGTGCCAGCAGATCCTCTGGGTCCTCGCTCATGGGAGAAATTGGCCTGGAGTTTAGGCACGCTTCGATCCGACACAGAAGAGTGGATAGTTCCTCGAACGTGTACTTGACAGCAGAAGAGGACTTGTAAAATAAGGTCTTAAAACTTTTGACCCCGGCTTCCCATAGTCCTCCCATTTGGGGCGCGCTCGGCGGAATGAACTGCCAGGATAAAAACTGGGAGGTTGCAGGTGGGATCGGGAGTTCAGGAACGATCGACGCCCAGAGATCGGCTAGCAAAACCGCTCCGCACAACTCCAGCCGAGGCAGCGAGACTGTTTTGACTGAAGCCACGCGGGTCTTAGCCGTTAATAAATGGACGCTTACTTGATCGCGATACCGAACCCGCACATATAGGGCTGCTCAATACGCTTGCACATATAGGGATGCGTGCACAGAAGCCATTAAGCTCCCACGAGAGCGTATCGCTGGTGTTTAGCCAAGAGGGGGATGCGGAGTTGACTGAGGCCTGGGTAATCCTGCAGGAATTCGTGCCATTGCTGCATCAGGAGAGGTGGCAGAGCGTCATCCCAGCCCAGTTCGGTTAGCCAGATTTGCTGCATGAATATCTTCGCTCGGATAACAAATGGGGCTAGCCAGCCAGCGGGGTCGAAGAGTTTGGAGATATGGGACAGAACCTGCCTCTTGGAGATCGACTCCTGCAATGGTGGGTCCGCTACGGTGAAGAAAAAACGTCCTCGGCGGCTTGCCAGCGGATTCCCAAGGTTTTTGCCGTGCTCGCGTCTTCCAGCTCGAGAAAGTCCTCTCGCAGCAGGTGCTCTCTCGGGATAGCTTGAAGTACCTTCTTCTTATTGGAAGTCCAGTTCCGAAGCGGGAGGCCCGCAGATTGGAGGGCAGCTTGAAGCTCTCGTATGACGAGACGGGCGTCGTCTTCAGTATGAGCGCCGGCAAGGAACATCAACATACATGTAGTTCCGAAGGATTTCGCTCGCCTGAGGTTACATCGCTTGCACGTCTTGGGCTAGTTGTAAAAGAACTCGGATCGCCAAGAATGGCGCGCAGTTAACCCCAAACGTGACGGTTTGTAGCTCATAGTCTTGAATATTGCCGCAGCGATTTCGGTAGAGGATCCGCTGAAAGGGGGTATGCCTGGGGTCGACTCGGATTTGTCGATACATCTGCGTTATGTCAGCGTTGAAAACGAATTGAAAGAAACGCCATTTCAGTACCTGAAGCGTAGGCCCGGTGTGCAAGACATCGTTAAGGCTGACGCCTCGGGTGGAGGGGCTTGACGCGTTAAATACCACGCGTACCTTGGTGGTGGTGCTATCGGGCTTAAACACCACGTGATGGGGGAGATAGAAGTTTTTCCCATCTTGAGGCGGCGTCACCCGACTCATATGGCCCAATTCCTCGTATTCTTGAATTATGGCATCGTACTGCGTTTTTAGGACGGGATCCTTGAGAAGGCGTTCTTCATTCCGCAGGAATTGAGCCAGCGCGATCGGTCTTGAATGACCCAAATCGACGCTATTCGGACATTTGAATAGAAGGGACACAATATATCGGCCGTCCTTCCCTCTTCGGGTGGTCTCCCTGAAAATTCCGCTCGCAGAATATCTCATCCTCCTTTTCCGGCTTTGCAGGAAGGTCTTCCACCTCCCAAAACTTGGTGAGAAGTACATCAAGGTTTGCTTCCGGATTGACTCGCGTCCGTGCAGCGAAATCTAATCGAGTCACCGGAGGATCAGGCACGATCGCTCCACACAGAACCCATCCAAAGATGGTTTCCAGTCCGACGAAATCACCCATATCCTTTTTGATCCGCTCTCCGAGGATGTGTGGAAACAGGTCTACACCGATAATCATATCAATAGGCGCGGGCTTGTTGTAATACGGGTCAGCCAGGGGGCGATCGAGGCACTGCGTCGGAACCATGTTAAGAAATGGAGCCGTCGGAATGGCCCCCGCCTCTAAACAGGCATGTCAAGAAAACTAGGGCAGAGTCGTATTGGGTGATTCTCCCGATGGCAAAGCTTGCAAGACGCAGGTTTAAGCTGTGCTTTCGCGGGAAACGCTTGAACCTTTATCGTCGCAGAGGATTTGCGGGGGCCACTGGGGACGGCTTGAACACTCGGAACCGACTTATGTTCTTCGGTGGCATCCAGGACGCGATACCGATCGGTGAGAAATTGGTTCAAATCGTACCAAGTGGAGACGACAGTCTTATTTGGCACTGATTGTTCCCACAGGAGGATTGTGGCCTTCGGCAATTTGCTAGTGCATATGGCGATAAGTAAGACATCCCAATTCTCAGTGCTAACACCCGAACGCTCAAGAGCGGTAAGACCCCCTTCGAACGCAGTCTGCAGTTCTCGCAATGCTTTGCCCGACTCTAGTGCCACCACGCGAATCTGAAGGAGTTGTCTGGCTTGAGTCATGACAAGCAGACGGCCATTTTCGTACCGTGCGGTGAGGTTCTCCCACGCAGCCTGGAAACCTTCATTTGTCAGCGGGGACTTCGCCACGATGGTTCTCGCTTCCCCACTAGTCTTGGCGTTCAAGTGATAGAGCTTCTCCACTTGAGACGAATACGGGTTGGCGATATAAATGGCAGCGAACAAATCGCGGAATGTGGGCCATGCTAGGCTGTCGCCATCAAATGTCTCCACCTCACACGGAGGAACTCTATGACCCGGAGGTCCCGACGGAGCGGTGGGCTGACGCCTAAAACTCGCCATCTCTGCCGAGAGCTGCTCGATGCGCTCTCCGAACAACGTCCCGCATCGCACATACGCCGCGTAAGCGGATTCGTGCTTCGCTTTGATGTGGCTTATGTTGGCTAGGCTGTCCTCGTCTGGTTGGGTCGACAAGGCCTTGTGACACCGGGAGTAATCCATCTCGACAGTTGACCAAAGGGATTTGAGCTGCTCTAAGTGCATTTTAATGGAAAATAAGGGCACTTCAGAAGTTAGAGCTTCACTCTTACGAGCTTCGAACAGAGTCAAAGCGTCGCACGCCAGAACGAAATCGGAGAGGGACATTCTGGATTGTTCTCTACGCTGTTGGGATACGGATCGGGTGACGGGAACGTCAGAACAGTGCGTCACAATAACGTGCGGAATCTGAGCCTCTATTGAAAGCTTGGAACGCCCTTTGTGTTCGCTGGCGTCTTTAACCGAGACTATGCGCCCTTTAGGTAGGCTGGACGAAGACGGACGGGACCTTGGGGATTCGCTGAGGCTGCGAGCAGACGTGGACTTGCGGGGAATGTCCGTACGCTTCGCGATCACCGGAGTCTGCGGAGGCCGAACCTTCTCCGGAGTTGCAGAGGGGGACGAAAGACTGTTAGACTTCGGCGTAGTCTTGGACGGCTCCGTGGACATACTCAGGGACGACCTTACCGATGAAGACCGCGGTTGGGCGCCTTTTTGATTTCGGAAAGACAACGAAAAAAGGAAGAGAAGTGGACTGTATGAGGGCGCAAGAATTTTCTCACTGTGCCCGCAGGATTGCGGGAGAATTCTCTCACGCGTGGCTCGGAAACGGAGCCCTTTTAAAGGCGATATATGCGGAACAATATGCGAACGCACGAATGCAGATCGAAAATTACACGTATATCAAGCGGAGTGATTACAACATAAGTTTAGCTGGATTCGTAAGTAACGATGGGAGTACGTATAAGACAAAAACGCGGATGAAGTATATAAATAAAGATGTATAGGGCAAAGAAAAATATACGTTTTTATATAAATCTGGATCTGGATATATAATATGTGCCCAAAATAATGACCGGAAAAAATTAAATATGATTTTACAAATATGGACGGATATATATATGGGCCTGATAATGCTGGAAGAAAATATATATATGTATTTATTTAGAAATATGGGCGGATATATATATATTATGTGCTCATAAATACTGGCCGGAAAAATATATATATATTATTTATAAATATGGGCGGATATATAAATATGGGCCCGATAGTGCTGGAAAAAATATATATGTATTTATTTATAAATATGGACGGATATATATAAGGGCGCAAAATACTGGCCGGAAAAATTATATATATAATTTATAAATATGGGCGGATATATAAATATGGGCCCGATAGTGCTGGAAAAAATATATATGTATTTATTTATAAATATGGACGGATATATATTTGGGCGCAAAAATACTGGCCGGAAAAATAATATATATAATTTATAAATATGGACGGATATATATGGGCACGATAATGCTGGAAAAAAATATATATGTAATTATATATATATATGGGCGGATATACATATATGAGCACAAAATACTGGCCAAAAAAAAATTATATACATAATTTATAAATATGGATGGATATATAAATATGGGCACGATAGTGCTGGAAAAAATAAATATGTATTTATTTATATATATATGGGCGGATATATACATATGTGCACAAAATACTGGCCGAAAAAAAGCAGACGGCTAAAATATATATATAATTTATAAATATGGACAGATATATAATTAGGCGATAATTAGGCGCGCTTGAGCCGCCTTTCGATATTACGACTCGACTCACGTGTCACCACTACTCCGAAAACAGCTGTCGGCCGCTGTTTATAAATTTGGTTTTTGGTTTTGTCGTATTAATTATTTTTAATTATTTTTTGTGGTTGTGCGGAGGGGAAAAAAATATAAAAAAGAACAAAACGAACGCTTTTACACACCGCGAGTGTTGTGCGCGAAAGGAAAAAGAAAAAAACGATCAGTGCATATGGACGAATGCTTTGATATACATATGTATGTACGTACATGCGTATGCACGCAGGTAGGTATGTACGGATGTATGCACGCGCGTCATTCTTAAAAAAAACGTAAGTAATTTGTTATTTAGTTGGGTTCCTTTCCCTCTTTTTTTTTGTTAAATCAATGTGCGACACCGAAGTGGATTATGTGTTGTGGATATGTACATATGTGCGTGCATCAATATATGACGATGTATGTATGTATGTGAGCAAGTGCACCGGTTTGCGGATACGCGCGTGAGGAAATTAATTTTGTAATTGAATCAATTCGAACACACCCGAAATCGCGGTGCATACGTTAATCGCTATTTAAATTTTTTTTGTTCTGTGGTAAAGTGCGAATGAATTAGATGTACATGGATATATACATATGCGCGTACATCAACAGATGACGATGTATGTATGTAAGTAGATACGCCGGTGGGCGAATACGCGCGTGAGGAAATTAATTGGGCAATGCAAATAATCCGAACACATAAGAAATCGCGGTGAACACTTTGATTACTATTTTTTTTTTTTTTTAACAGTTTAATAATTTCTTTGTCTTTTTAACCTTTATGCGGACTTGGCGAACAGCTGTGGAAAATACATGTACATGTGAGTGCAACTAGTTTTACATATGTATGTACGTATGTAAAAAACTGACAAGCGCGACAGGGAAAAAAAAACATAAATAAAACCTTGTAGTCGTGGAATGGAAACTGAAAGTTGGACAAACACGTTAAGGATTGGGAACTACCATGTAACCTTGGAATAGGTCAGGTATGTACATACAATCTATGTAAAAGTGTGTAGGTCGCTATGGAAGAGCGGGAAAACCTCACACTTTTATTAGTATGTAGGGGCAAATGAAATGAATAATGAAATTTTGTACTTATCAGGAATTCCGCCGACGCAAGCTGGAGGAGCGGAAGGATATCCGGCTCGAAGGACCAATGTTCGTGGAGGGGCGGAGCGACCCTGGAGTACAAGTTGGCGGGTGCCAATTTCTTCTGGGTCTGGTGAGTTTGGGGTGAAATTAAAACGCGCGATAACTTCGTTTAAACTAATGATGATTTTATTTACTTTAGGAAGGGTACCGATTCACACACGCGAATGCTTCGGTTTAAAGTAGGACTTAATTCGCAAAAGAAAATTCTGAAGAATAAAAAAGAACGGGTGTTCGGGTGAAAATCTCGTACGGTAATGAAATGGCGGCGCCCATCAGAAAATCAAGTCACCCCTCCTGGTGTGACCGTAGACGTCGAGGATCAAAAACCCTCTTCACTCCTCGCTGCTCTTCGCCGCTCACTGCTGTTCACCCGGTGGCGTGAACAACTACAAATTTTTCTTCTTCTTCCATTATTCCCTAAGCAAAGCAGTGCACGCATACACATACAGTTCGTGTAGCGCTGCGTCTGTGTGTGTGTATGTATGTGCTATGTTTGATTTGATGATGACGTAGTAGGCATCAAGCAGCGCTCTTGAACCGATTTGTATTGACTGTAACTTGTGTTCTATTTATCCGATCAAATTCAAATTTTGGGATCTGAGATTTTATATCAAATACTATCATATTGGTAAATTTCATGGGGATACTCCAATTTTTGCAAAAGTTTGTTCTAGAGCTATATGATATAGTAGTCCGATCCTGACGATTTTCATACTTTGTCTAACCCGGGTAATAAAAAGCCCCCAAAAATCATCATCATCCCGATAGCTCTTAAGATGGCTGAGAAAAACGCGTACGCACATACGGGCGTACAGACGGACAGACGGACATGGCTATATCAACTCAGCTTCTCATGCTGATCAATAAAATATATACTTTATGGGGTCGGAAACGTCTGCTTCTGTGCGTTACAAACATCTGACCAATTTTGTAATACCCTCTACAAGGGTATAAAAAGTATACAATAAAAGAAGTAAGTCGTCTCGCCGACCTAGGTATACCATACACCAGTAAAACAAATATTTCAAATTTACAATAACAAATGCATTTACTTTTTATACCCTTGCAGAGGGTATTATAAAATTGGTCAGATGTTTGTAACGCACAGAAGGAGACGTTTCCGACCCCATAAAGGATATATATATTCTTGATCAGCATGAGAAGCTAAGTCGATATAGCCATGTCCGTCTGTCCGTCTGTCTGTGCGTACGCGTTTTACTCAGCTATCTTAAGAGCTATTGGGATGAAATTTTTTTGTGGGCTTTTTATTACCCGGGTGAGATAAAGTATGAAATTCGTAAGGATCGGACCGCTATATCATATAGCTCTAGACCAAACATTTTTGCAAAAATTGGAGTATCCCCATGAAATTTACCAATATGATAATATTTGACATAAATTCACTGATCCCAAAATTTGAATCTGATCGGATAAATAGAACAGAAGTTACAGTCAACACAAATCGGTTCAAATAATGACCTGGCAGCGCTGCTTGCTGCCTACTACGTCATCATGAAATCAAAAAGAGCACATGCATACACACACACAGACGCAGCGCTACAAGAACTGTATGTGTATGCGTGTTGTGCTTTGCTTAGGGAATGATGCAAGAAGAAAGAAAATTTATTATAAAAAGAGAAATAATTTGAATGTTTTGTTTGTGTATTGATGAATTCAGTTGCAGGGAAAGAAATTTCAAAATGTAAAAAAATTATTGCCAAAGACTGCAAGGGTATATAAACTAGCTTCTTTGATATTTTTTTTATTCTGATCACATGCTTTTTACAAGCATACATCAGTATCTTCCTCAAGCAAGTTTACGAGCACTCTAGCGTCCCCACGGACAGGCGATAAAACGGACGGACATGTCTAGATCGGCTGTTGATCAAGATCAAGAATATATATACTTTATGGGGTCAGAAATCTTCCTTCTGCCTGTTACATACATTTTGGCGACTTAAATATACCATTTCACCCTATGTATGTTATAAAAAGAAGAATCGGCCACCGATTAGCCTGCTACGTGGGAATAACGTTCATTCCGGCTTGTCTGCACCTGTCGGTGAGCCAAAATATCTAATTTTGTCCCTAACTCTGACCTATCAGAATGTACAGGGACTAAAATCTAATGCTTCGATTTCCCCCTCAAAATATTTAATATATAGACATGATCGGACTATCCGTAATGGTGGTGGTGGTTTGATCGCTCTTGATTCGGCGTTCTCGTCTGAAAATATCTAGTCTTCCAATCAGGAGATTCAATTTGTTTGTGTTAAAATTTCTTTACATTCTCTTTCTGCATATAATACTTGTTCGTATATTCCACCACAGTCCGTCTTGGCAGTATACATTCACTCTTTGGAAGCTGTTAAACTTGTTTCCTCATATCTCTCTGACAAAGACTTGCTCATTGTTCTGGACCCTTTCATATGATAACTTTATTACTGTTGTCCTCCTCCTCACATTGTTTCGTAGATGCTCTGCTTGAGTTGTCCCTAACTCAAATAAATCCTGTACGGAATAGTCGTAATAGATCACTATATCTGGTATTTGTGTTAGGTTCTTCCAACGGCGATGTTTCCAGGACTGATCCCTTAGTTATCCCTGAAGACAACTTTCATCCAACTGTGGATGTAACCATTGGCCTTCCTTTTGTGGTTATGTCTTTTTAGAAAATCCCGATGTTTTCGCAAGACAAACTTTACTAAACTTAAAAATTTCTTGATTTGACATATCTGTATACTTGCACGGATATGAACTCTGCCATTTTTGTCTTCTATAAAACTCTTGAGTCGTTTTTTGATGTTTGTATCCCGCGTGTAACCCAACGATGGTCTGATAGACATCCTTGGCTCTCACAAGTTATGCAACTTTTCCCTTTATGTAGTTGCTCGATCAAATTTTGTGGCGCTGAATTCACAATGCTATAAGGATTATCTTCAGCGATCTCGCGATCCTAAGCAATTTTAAAAATTTGTCAATTTAAAACGTAAGACATCAGTGCACCCGTCCAACTTGTCTTTCGAAAACAGTAAAGCTGACAAGCATCAGGCAATTGTCGATATGGTTGCTGATTTTTTTAAAACAACTTATTTCTCTTCGATTTATCAAGCAAATCCTCCTTATCCTCATCACTTGCAATCGTCTAATTGCATTCTAGACCCAATGTTTGATAAAGGTTCGGTTCTTAGCGTGCTCAGTTCCGTCAAACCAATATATGCACCTTGCTCTAATGGAATACTGCCTATCTGGAAGGAGTCATATAATATTCCTCTTCATAAAAAGGGGAGGAAGTCCGAAGCCTCCAATTATAGGGGTATTTCTAAATTGTATGCCAAAGCATTTCAGGAAATTGTTTGATCTGCCCAGTTGCAGATGGTACAAAACTCCAATGCTCAATGGCAAGTAAGGAAAAATAAGTCTTCTCCTCTTCGAATTCCAGAAAGAAGTCATTTTTATATTTCGGTCTTATGAGTTAGAAGCTCTTCATGAGCCATGTAACAGAAGCTTTTAGAACATGTTAATGTAAATACAGTGGTAGAAATTCTAATAATCTTAAACAAATAATATAAGAAATTTTACGATATACAAATCTGAGTTTACGATGACGTCTCCTCCAACATACTCCCCCATTGATGGATGAAGTGTGACTCCTTCAATTTACATACACGTCATCTCTCAAAGGCAATGGAGCAAGTTTGCAGATTGGGCGGCGAATTATTCCTTTCTTGGTGCGAACATCGGCTACTCTGACCCTTCCATCTGCACCAAGTATGGCTTCGACCACACGACCAGTAATCCAGCATTTCGGTGGAAGATTGTCTTCATGGATGAGAACTAATTGATCCCTTGCTATGTTGTTTTCGGGATGCAACCACTTAGACCGTTCTTGTAATTGATGGACATAGTCGCGCTTCCAGAGTTCCCAAAAGCGTTGCTTAAGATAGGTCACCCTTTGCCAACGAGATAGATAAGAAAGTTTTGAGTCATTTACTACCGGTTCAGAAATCGCTTGCAGTGAACATCCGATCAATAAGTGGCCTGGCGTCAGAGCCTCCCCGTCATTGGGATCATCGCTGTAAATGGATATTGGACGGGAATTCAATATCGCCTCCACTTCAATTGCAATCGATTGAAGCTCTTCGTACGTTAAATGAGAAGAGGTCAAATTTTTGATGAGCAGAGTCTTCATTGACTTTACTGCGGCTTCCCATAAGCCTCCAAAATGGGGTGCACGCGGTGGAATAAAAATGAATTCAAAGCCGGCATTTCGGCTAAATTCCTCCAGATTTTTTTTCATTGAGTTCTGAACAGAATTGCGTTTTTAAGCCTTCAAGTTGCGAACATGCTCCGACAAAGTTGGTGGCATTGTCACAATAAATCCTTTTGGGTATACCACGTCGTCCGATGAATCGCTTCAAACAGAGAATAAAATTATTAGCAGATAGGTCTGAGATTAGTTCTGTATGAATAGCTTTTGAAGAAAAGCAAACAAATATGGCCAAATATGTTTTGTAAGGAACTTTGCTTCGAATGCGGTACGAAGTAAGGAATGGTCCACATAGATCCACTCCGCATATCAGAAACGGGCGTTCGGCCAGGAGACGGTCAGCTGGGAGGTTACCCATGATTTGTCGCATTAATACTGGTTTGTAATGATAGCAATGTGTGCAACTTCGAACAACCTTTCGGACCAATTCTCGAGCATTTACAATCCTGCTTGTAAGTCCTTCAGTTGTTTCGCAAGCACATCACTCTGAATGGAAGACATTATATAATTAAAAGCCAATTTTAATTCTTCTACTGAAATGCTTTTTGTAGCATTAATCGTATTATTGCGGTTGATAGAAACTCGGTTGAAAATTCGAAAAACGTATGCTAAGACTATCACAATCATACGAAACGATGATAGTCTACTAATGATCTGCTCAACTATGCTCTTTTCTTTATAACTAGTGCTACATTGCAATACAAGGGTGTTTCGCAATTCTAATTCTTTGGGCTCGAAATCTGTCTTTCTTTCAGATTTCGGCCAATGTAATGCATCAAGTGTTAAGAACTTTGGTCCATGAAACCAAATTGTCTGCATCAAATCGCGCGCTGCACAGCCACGTGAAACAATGTCGGCTGGATTATCCTTTCCAGGTACGTGACTCCAAATAATATCCTGCGATTGAGTTTGTATGGTTGATACGCGATTGGCAATAAAGCATTTTAGAGTTCATGGGTGCATTTTATTCCAATGAAGAATGACAGTTGAATCTGTCCAAAAATATGTTTTGCTGACAAGACAATTTAATTTGTGTTTGATTTTAGTCCATGTTTGGCAGAGTAAAACGGAACAACAAAGCTCTAAACGAGGTATGCTTTGTGATTGAGTGGGCGCAACTCTCGATCTCGAAATGATCAATGAAGTTACATATTTTCCGTTGTCCAATACCCTTGCGTATATGCAACATCCATACGCTCGATTTGAGGCATCCGAAAATCCATGAGTTTCACACTTATGTTTTGGTGATGTGTTGACAAATCGATTTACGCGAACCATGTCAAGATTAGATAAATCAGCTTCAAGTTGTTGCCATCTAGTCCGTAAGATCTCTGGCAACGGGTCGTCCCAGTCTAAGCGCTTGATCCACAAGTCTTGGATCAAAATTTTGTAGCGTACTACGACTGGAGCTAATAATCCTATCAGCTCATAGAGCCTGGCCATGATCGATACTATTTTTCGCTTTGTTGGTATTGCAGTTAATGGAAGATCAAATCAAAATAATATCTGGTTAGATTACGACCTATTTGAAATTTAAATCAAACCTTGCAGTTTAGCCGGCTCGAGGTCAATCTTACAAAAGAAGATTATTTCAAAAGGCAACACAAAAAGGTGAGCAGGTTGTCTGTATAGCTATTTCAAGAACTACCAAGTTCTATCATCAGCAGACTTTGCTAAAGAACTTCGGAATTGCAATAGCCATACCATGTCTTCAACGCTAGAATTAGTTGGGAATTACAGCAACCAAATGAAGCGAAAAAAGTTGGTAAAGCCTACAACACCGAAGACCACCTTTTTGTGCATACCCTTAGGCGCTATGAAAAATTAGTGTAAGAGCTTCGCCCTTACCAAACTAATATCACGACCTGTTATTTCATATGCGGTATATTGTACCATATAGAAAAAGGGTTTTTTTGGAATAAAAATTCCAAAGTAACGGCGTGCCTTCCGTTAGTGTTATCTGGTTAGATTACGACCTATTTGAAATTTAAATCCAAACCTTGCAGTTTAGCCGGCTCGAGGTCAATCTTACAAAAGAAGATTATTTCAAAAGGCAACACAAAAAGGTGAGCAGGTTGTCTGTATAGCTATTTCAAGAACTACCAAGTTCTATCATCAGCAGACTTTGCTAAAGAACTTCGGAATTGCAATAGCTTTGCCTTTTGTTGCCTTTTGAAATAATCTTCTTTTGTAAGATTGACCTCGAGCCGGCTAAACTGCAAGGTTTGATTTAAATTTCAAATAGGTCGTAATCTAACCAGATAACACTAACGGAAGGCACGCCGTTACTTTGGAATTTTTATTCAAAAAAAACCCTTTTCTATATGGTACAATATACCGCATATGAAATAACAGGTCGTGATATTAGTTTGGTAAGGGCGAAGCTCTTACACTAATTTTTCATAGCGCCTAAGGGTATGCACAAAAGGTGGTCTTCGGTGTTGTAGGCTTTACCAACCTTTTTTCTTCCTTTTGTTTGTTTTTTTTCCTACTAACTCTTACGTTGAAAAAAAAGTAGGGGTTATCAATTCCGAAGTTCTTTAGCAAAGTCTGCTGATGATAGAACCTGGTAGTTCTTGAAATAGCTATACAGACAACCTGCTCACCTTTTTGTGTTGCCTTTTGAAATAATCTTTTTTTGTAAGATTGACCTCGAGCCGGCTAAACTGCAAGGTTTGATTTAAATCAAAATAATATAAGATCTTCAGTTGGCAGCCACGACATGCCAAGAGCCTTGGTGACATCACTATTGTCAATATTGAGATTATATTCATAATCTGTTGGTGCCCCACTAAAATTCCACTTTGTTAATTCTAAGCCTGCCTTTGAGAGCAATTTGGTAACTTCATTCGTCTTAGCATTGAGTTCTTCGATTGAGTCAGCTCCATAAAGTAGATCGTTGACGTACATATCCTCAGCTAATACAGCAGATCCAATTGGAAACAACTCCTTATACGTCTCTGATAAAAACTTTAAGGACCTGATTGCGAGAAATTGAGCGCACGACATCCCATAGATAACAGTATTCAATTGATATAATTGAATGGGTTCCTGCGGTGACTTTCTCCACAAGATTTGTTGGAAACTTCTATCCTCTGGTGCGACGAGAAATTTTCTGTACATTTTTGTTATGTCAGCTGTAATGACATGGCGGTACAAACGAAACGAGAGTAATGTTAGGATCAGATCTTGTTGAATAGTAGGACCAACCATGACAATATCATTTAATGATATATTTGATGATGATTTAGACGAAGCGTCAAATACTACTCGAAGTTTAGTTGATGAGCTCTGCGGTCTAAGGACACAATGGTGAGGAATAATGTAATGATTTTCCGATCGCAAATTGTCTAACGAGGCTACCTCCATGTGATTCAACTTAAGATATTCATCTAAAAATTCGCTGTACATTTCCTTTAGTTGGTGTTGAGATGCAAGCAGTCTTTCGAGTTGAAGAAAACGTCTTTTTGCACAGGACAACGAATCTCCAAGTTTCTCAGGCGATTCCTTGAACGACAACCGAACCTGTATGCGCCCTGATTCCAGGAATTGTGTGTGCACCTGAAAGTGAGCTTCACATGCTTGTTCTTCTGAGGTTAACGAAATATCTTTATTTTGAATTCCAAGTAGTTCATCCATTTTCCAAAACCTTTGTAATAATATGCTAAGGTCTTGCTGTTGCGTTAAATTACAAGTGTAGTGTTGAGTTGATTGAGGCTCAGCAATCTTACCCCGACGATCCATTTTAATGCAGTTTCCACTAGATGAGGAAGACCAATTCCTAAATTAATTTTACCCGTTTTAAGTAGATCAAAAAACTCCTTTACGCTTAGCAATAAATCTACCTTTCCGGGCTTATAAAAGAATGGGTCGGCTAACTCAACTTCTTTGGGAATGGCCCAATTGGACACATCTAGTCTCTTCTCAGGCTGAGGTAGAGATATAGATTTAGTCACGATAAACTCCTTATTCCATTCATCTGGACATATTCTTGAACGAATTTGGGTAGATACGGAATGTTTCATATGAGTACGTACTTCACCAATTCCAGCAATCTCATACTGATCGTAACGAAACGGAAGCTGAAGCCTTTTGGCTAATTCTTCAGTTATAAAGGTAAGCTCACAGCACGAATCAAGTAATGCTCTTGCGAGCTGAAACCCACCAAGTTTGTCTTGAATAAGAACAATTGCTGTTGGAAGTATCCCCAACGAGCGTGGCGAGTAAACATTGATGTTGCAAATGTTTTACTTTCGTTATGTGTATTAAGAATAATTTGTTGCGATTGATGATGAATAGAAGGTTAATTTGGTTGATAATTTCCCTGGACGTTTGAATCCTTATGCATGTTTGTGTGATGTAAACCTCCACAATGTCGACATCTATTCAATGAAGGACACTTTGAGGCTGGATGACCCTTATTGAGGCAATTCAAACAAAGTGACGCTGTTTTAACAATCTTAAATCGCTCAATAAACGGTAGCGAAATAAAAACTGGACAGAATGCTAACCTATGCTCAGTCGACTGACCTTGAATGCATCTACTTTTGGGCTGCAACAAATACTTTTGAAGTACTATGAATTTTGTCTCTGACGGGTCTTTCTTCTTGTCGGTTTCGCAGATACCCTTCCAAATACTGACAGTGTCGACTGAGAATTTGATAACAGTCGGCCCAGTCTGGCAATTTATCGTATTCTTGAACCCGATCGTATGCTTGTTTGGATTCAAGATCAATTTTTGACATAACAATATGAATAAATACCGCGTTCAATACATCAGCTTCAGACCCAAGAGACAACAATGATCCGCGGAGAGCTGAAACCGTATTCAAAATTGTACGTAGGGTGACAGCGTCTGCCTTTTTCATGCTAGCAATGTTAAATAAACTTGAAATATGTTCTACGAAAATAAGAACTTTATTGTCATATCGCTCGTTGAGGCGATCTAGGGCCTTGGGATAATTTTCGTCTGATACTTGAAATGGCGAGACTACGCTTAGAGCTTGGCCAGATAGACAACTTATTAGATAGTTAAATTGTCCACGTAAATTTTTGAATTCCCCATATTTGCCGTCGAATTGAGGTAATTTGAGGGATGGAAGCCGATTATGATGTCCACCATGATAAACCGATGAATTAAAGAAACTAAGTTCTTCTGGTTTTTCCTTCTCACTTGCGCCGATACGCCTTAATATGATCGCCTTTCTTTCTATAAAAAGATTTTCTATCTCTGCCCGATTCGCGTCTGCTGGATCTAGCTTCTCAATATTGGTTAGAACTTGTAATGCCTGTTTAAAATACGACTCAACAATTTGAGACTGACAATCTAATATAATAGGGTCACTTTCAAGATCGATTCTAGCTCTTAAACTGAATACTAGATTTCAGTTGATTCCGTTGTTGTCTAAGAGGTAGAAGCTGCGTTTTAACTGGTGGAGACATTTTGGGCCCTTAACGAAAGAAATGTAGCAAGTAGCACCTAAAACCCACTTCTGAGAATGTCTGTTGTAAATCACATTACCCAGTAGAAGATTGTAGATGTAGAAGCTGTCAGGAAGGCTTAGGCGGGGGAGTGTGGCTTACGGGAACAATAGAAGAAATGCCAGACTCGTACGTTTAGGTAGATAATTAATATAAGTTTATTAACTAATTGAGACTTAACTTGGATTCGTTCGTGATGGCCGTTCGTTACCACCGATCGTAGGAGCTTATTCGTTCGCACCCTTTCTCGTCAACGTTTCGTTACCAACTCTTTTTGATACTTATCGATAAGACCAGGGGTTAAGCATCACGTCGCTCGCCCAGGGCTGAAGCAGTATATTTATAAACTGTCTGGTGACAGCTCGGCCAATCCTGCATTCGGATCGCCCTCGATTCGAGTATCTTCGTCGTCAGATACATCCAATTCGGGAATATTTGAACACCAGGGTTTCATCTTATCCGAGGAGTATACAGAACAGTATTTACGTCCTGTAATCTGTATGCCAGGAATATCTTTGATTACATAACGATCGTTTCCAAGTATTTTGGCCACTTGATAAGGACCTCGGTATCGTGGTTCCAGTTTACGTGATTCGCCTGTCGCAGCTTGTTCGTTTTCCACTACTACAAGATCACCTGTGGAATAAACAAAGGGGTTAGCGTGTTTGGCATCAAAACGTTTCTTCCATTTAGTTCTTTCTGATGCGATATTGGCTGCGGCTTGACTTCGAATTTCGGTGACGGTTTCTTTGGAATATGGCTTATCCAGGTCTGCGTGTATCGCTGCAGTAAGGTTGTTCTGCACGACATCAATAGCGTTGTAATTAAATACGAGATCAATTGGACTGAATCCAGTGGTGCTGTTTTTCTGCGAGTTGACGGTCCATTGAAGGTTATGAAGAGTCAGATCCCAATCCTTTGGATTTTCGTTCATCGTTCGTATATAATTGAGAATTATTTGATTAGCGCGTTCCACTTGACCATTTGCACGGGGTGTTCGTACAGCATTCTTAACGTGTTGGATATGGTTTTGCTTACAGTAATCTTAAAATAATTTTGACGTAAACGCTGTTCCACGGTCTGTTATAATAAAATTTGGCAAGCCAAAGTAACTAGAAACTTCATTTAGCGTTGATAGAACAGGTAATGACTTTGTACTTTTAACTGCTTTTACAATTAGAAATTTACTGAATGAATCAGATATAGCCAGTATATAAGTATTTTCTCGTTTGCTTCGAATAAAAGGACCCAAATGATCCGCGTGAAGTCGACGAAAAGGAACCGGTTCAACATCGTTGTAATGCATGCGACCTTCAGGCTTTCCTCCTTTAGACTTATAGTAGCAGCATTGGATGCATGTGGAAATATAGTCCTTCACGTATTGAATCCTCTCAATGGTTTTATCAAGACCAAAGTGTCCGACATCATCATTGCAACTTTTAACAATGCGCCATCTAACTGCCTTTGGCACAACAAACGCGATAGTGTTTTCCGTTTTTCGATAAAGACGGTGATTTTCGATGACATACTCAGTACGTAGTTGCTTCAGTTGATCACTGTGACGCTTTCCCTTCAGTACTGCGATTATTTCGGCAAGTATTTTGTCCTGTAGTTGCATTGTTAACAACCAGTCGTCGATTTCTGAAATTATGGTTCTAACAAATTCATCTAGTGATCCTTCCGGGGATAAATTTGGAGCACGGCTCAACGCATGAGCCATTTTGCTACCATCTCGATGAACAAATTCACAGTCGTAATCCATTATTTTAATCCACCAGCGCGCCACCTGTGGAATGAGTTCTTTATTCGTTTTAACCTTGGCAATAGCTGAGCAATCGGTCACCAAACGGAATGATTTTCCCAAAAGGTAAACTCTGAACCTTTGGAGTGTTTCTACTACTGCAAGCGTTTCCAATGCGTAACTGTGGTATTTACTCTCAGCGTTGGTACAGTGTCGACTAAAATAACAAACGGGACGCCAATCTTTGTCATTATGTAACTGCAGTAAAACTCCTGCTATGCCTAAAGCACAAGCATCGGTGTGTACTTCGTGTTTAGCCGAAATATCGTATAGAGTGAGAACAGGTTCGCTGCATAGTTTTTCAATTAGTTCGGTAAATGCATGTTGCTGGGCTTCTCCCACAACTAAATGTATTCGCCTCCGTTTTGCGTAGCAGTTCTGTTAAAGGACGTGATATTAATGAATAATTTTCAATAAATTTTCTGAAGAAACCCGTGAGACCAAGGAATCTTCTTACTTCTCTTACGTTTGTAGGTACTTTAAAATTTTTAATTGCTCTTACTTTACATTCGCCAGGTTTTATTCCATCTTTATTGACTATGTGGCCCAAGAACGTAATTTCGGATTGCAGAAACTTGCATTTGTCGTATCGTAGGGTTAAGCCACTGTCTTGTAAGATTGAGAAAAACTTTTTAATTCGTTGCATACCAGATTCGAAGGTCTTACTTGGGATTATTACGTCATCTAAATATGCGAGCACCTCACCTGGTTCCATACGTTTTATGATTTGGTTCATTACCGACTGAAAGACTGCCGGAGCGTTAATGAGTCCAAAAGGCATTCTGTTGTATTCGTAATGCCCGTCAGCTGTAACAAACGCCGTGTACTGTTTGGACGATTCACTTATCTCGATTTGATGGTATCCCATACGTAGATCAAGTTGCGTAAAATAGACATTACCAGCTAGTTGAGCGAATTGCTCTTCCATGTTTGGCATGGGAAATGGAATTTTGACCGTGATACTGTTAAGGCGACGATAGTCGACGCAAAGACGATGTTCACCATTCTTTTTATCTACGATGACGATTCCCGAGGCGTACGGCGAATCCGAAGGACGAATTATATCGTTTTCCAGTAGCTCAGATATGATATTCGTAACAATAGGTCTGAGCGCAAAACGGTGTTCGGTATGGTTTCGTATAACATGGGACGTTTGATGTTAAAGTGATTTCCATTTTCGATATTGAGCATTTACCTAATTCGTTGGTTTTCTGCGCGAAACAAGTAGCATTATCTATTAAGGTCTTTTCCAATTCTTCGTTTTCGGTATCTGCTCGATTTTGAGCATCTTCTATTTGGCGTATGTTTTCGATAAAACATTTGTTTCCGTGAATAATTAGTTTATTGCCATCCTGACAAAGAATATCCTTACCCAATAAAACGTTTTCAGATATTAAGTCATTTTCCACAACAAGGACTTCGACTTCGTGACCTATCTTGTCGACAACGATTTTCGCATTTAGTTTTTGGTTACAGAAGAATTTTCCTCCTCCAAATCCATTCAGTGTTATTGCACATCCTTGCAAAACGCCTACGTTTTCGGCAAATGATTTTCGAATCAGAGTACGTGTACTACCTGGATCGACGAATGCGTTTGTTTCGTTTCCGTTAACTGAAATAAATTTACAAATATCTGAGTTGATGTTTGAGTCAATTTTATTTACTTTCGAAACGTTTTTAAATTTTTCAGGGCAGTTGGTGGGGTTGTGATTAGTACGATTACAATGGGTACATCGAGGTTTACGCTGTGGTTCAGGACAATCTGACGAATAATGTCCCAATTGTTGACAATTAAAGCATTTGATTGACGGCTCTATCTTTTCTTTGGGTGTCCGTTTTATTACGGATTGACTTGACTTCTGCGTATTACCGTTGGACTCACGTTTATTTTGAAAGCTATGTGGATTATATTTGATTTCGTTATGAGCCGCATAGGCATGTATATCTCGTAAAAGTTCGTTACATGAGGTATAATGGTTAGATATCTTTCTCTTAAGATCGTAATCGTTGATGCCGTTTATAATATGTGTTACAATTGCTAAATCAGCTAACTCACCCTTTTTACCAATAGCTAGCATTTTATAAAAATAATCTTGTGGTGATTCCGTTGTTTCCCGTTTGGTTTTTAGCATTTTTAAATGAACATCAGCTGCGTTGCTGATACATGGGAAGTCGTATAGAAATTTCGAAACAAACTCTGGCCATGTTTGAAATATTTCATCCGTTGCATCCACCCAGTATCGAGCTGCACCTTGCATCTTTTGTTGAACTGCAAAAATTACCTTTCTGTCGTCCCAGTTATATGCGTTTTTCAGAGATTCCACACGTTTAACAAACAGATGCGAATCCATTGATTTTACGGACGATGGATTAAATTCAGGAACAAGAGCTATAATTTCGTTCATGTTTCCAAAAGAATGATTAAAATTATTATATTTTTCTTCGCAGTTGACTTCGTGTCGTGGTTGTCGTTGGGTTGCGAAATCCTGAGAACTTTCCGAATACTGACCTACATTTACATTTGACCTACTTTTGCTTACGTAATTCCGTGACGTTGGAACATAATTATCTTGCTGTGATGTAACAACGTTATTGGAGTGCTGATTCGTAGCCATGTTACCATTTTGATGAGTCGGAGCGAAGGGTACGTGTTGGTGAGGCGTAACCATATAGCCGTGTTGCGATGAAACAATGTAATTGGGTTGCTGAGACGTAGCGAAGTAAGCGTGCTGCTGAGACGTAGCTGCATAACCAAGTTGTTGCGAAGTATCGACATGATCGTACTGCTGAATCGTAGCATTACAGTACTGCTGTGACGTAGCAGTGTTACCGAGTTGCTGAAGCGTAGCAACATTACCGTACTGCTGAGACGTAGCAGTGTTACCGAGTTGCTGAAACGTAGCAACATTACCGTACTGCTGAGACGTAGCAGTGTTACCGAGTTGCTGAAACGTAGCAACATTACCGTACTGCTGAGATGTAGCAGTGTTTTCGTTTGGCAAATACGTTACGTTTGTTCGTTCGTTTGTCACAAGCACGTTTCTTTCTCCAGAAACTTCTTGTACGTTTACGTCACTAACCTCAATTGGTGACGAGATCATTGCAGGTTGGAATGAACGCTCCTGCAATGCTCTAATCGTTTTTTCTAATTCGTTTATCTTTTTAGCCATTGATTGATTTTCCGCACTGGCGTATTCGTCGTCACTACAGATCGTGGTTAATTTTCTCTGTAATTGTTCTCGATTTCCTGACGTTGACAATCTAGCTTGTCTACATTTTTGCTGCAAAGCTTTCTTTGACACGTAATTTTTCTGCGGCATTATTGCTATCTCTTTTACACTTGTATGTTCGTTGATTTCTCGTTTTGCTTATTCGTCTTTCGTTGTCGTTTCCACGAGTTCGTTCGTGCACAGAACACACACTATTACACTTTGCGAGTTTCTCATGCCACGCTATTCTACCGCGGATAATTGCGCGTTACCTTTTTCTTCACACACTTCTACTTATGAAAAATATCAGTTCCTTTTTGCACACTATCCAAACTCCAAATTGGACACAATCCCACGTCTGAAAATTGTCACACCTAAAACCCACTTCTGAGAATGTCTGTTGTAAATCACATTACCCAGTAGAAGATTGTAGATGTAGAAGCTGTCAGGAATGCGTTGGATTCGCTCGTGATGGCCGTTCGTTACCACCGATCGTAGGAGCTTATTCGTTCGCACCCTTTCTCGTCAACGTTTCGTTACCAACTCTTTTTGATACTTATCGATAAGACCAGGGGTTAAGCATCACGTCGCTCGCCCAGGGCTGAAGCAGTATATTTATAAACTGTCTGGTGACACAAGTTAGAAATGAATTAAACGTAAGCTAAACGAGTTATAGTTTTAAAAAACACTCAAATACATTAAGATTCACTCAAGAGCCTAATAAGTGAGCTTTGATATGTAGATCGTTTCTCTATATGACAGTTTGCGTACTTACTCCGCTGTGCCTTATACTTAGTGAGTGTAAAGCATGTGAAAGCTTTGCGATCGCTAATGAGTGGCACTTGAGTCAAAATTTGAGTGGAAATTGATCATGTAAATTTGCACACTCACGTTGACTTAGGTTATTCTAGGGCTCCAATGTAAATGTCCCACGATGATATATCTCGCAAAGGCCAATAAAGAAGAAGTCCGATGACGACTATCCAAGATGATTATGTAATAATCAAGAAGTCCAATGATGAATTTCCAAGATGATGATGTAAGCTGAAAAGTCCAATGATGACTGTCCAAGATGATGTAACGACGAATGCAATATAATTAACGAATAAACGACTTCATATAGTTTTTAAGGTCTTATGTTTATGTTCCAGAAAGAAGTCATTTTTATACTTCGGTCTCACGAGTTAGAAGCTCTTCATGAGCCATGTAACAGAAGCTTTTAAAACATGTTAATGTAAACACAGTGGTTGAAATTCCAATAATCTTAAACAAATAATATAAGAAATTTTACGTTGTACAAATCTAAGGTAACGATGACGTCTCCTCCAACAGAAATAATAACATCTTAATTGCAGCATTTTTGTAGCTCAATCATTTTGCCATCCTAACATGGGCTTAAAACCTAACCTATTAGAATTTTCATCTCACTCAATCAAAGGGTTCACGACTGCCATGCAAACTGACGTCATTTATACTGACTTCAGCAAGGCCTTTTACTATGTTTATCATACTCTGCTTTTATATAAGATAAACGCACTTGGTATTCCCAGCCTTTTGCTAGATTGGATTCTTCAATATCTTTCTAAGCGTACACAAAAGGTCCTCTTTAAGTCTTCATTTTCTAAGACCATCCAAGTGACCTCTGGAGTACCTCAGGGTAGTCATTTGGGTCCATTGCTATCACTCTTTTTATAAATGATCTTCCATTGGTTGTGTCTCATTCTCAGGTGCTTATGTACGCGGATGATATCAAGCTTTACCTCAGTTTTAAGGACATATAGTCTTCTTCCCTACTTTAATGGGATCATAATGATCTTCGGAGTTGGTGTAAAACCAACCTATTAAACTTCAATGGCTCTAAATGTAAAGTTGGGTCTTCTTGTAGATGCACTCAATACTAAGCAACTTATTATCTTAACGACACTGCCTTAGAGCGGTTAGATATTGTCAATGACTTAGGTGTTCTTATGGACCATAAATTAACCTTTAATCCTCATTTTTTTGCTACAGTTAGTAAAGCTATGAATGTTCTTGGGTTTGTGAAACGATGGTGAAAAGAGTTTGACGATCCGTACACAACCAAACTTCTGTATACTTCATTAGTCCGTCCTATCTTAGGTCGCCTCAATATGAGACGCACCAAAGTAAAATTGAATCTGTTTAAAAGCAATTTTTGCTATTTTCTCTTCGCGGTAGAAATTTTATTCCTTTATCCTTAAAACATTGTAGTTCTAACTATTCTTTGCATTAACTTTTTCGAGTCCTATGTTCTGATTACAATCTTCTGTATCCCATAATCAGATCAAAAGCCTCTCTTTCTCTTGTGAAAAACTCTATTTTAGCTCATTTAGCTCGTAATTAGCTGCAGTTAATCATATTTTTAATTGTTTGTCCGTTATATTTGTATTTTTCCACGCGATCGTGCCGTCCGAAATACGGCTGAGCCTCATACGTAAGAGCGTGTTTGTCAAACTTGGAATTAAATCATTAACAGGAAACTCGAAGAGCATTACGGGAATTGGTGGAAGTCATGTCATGACGTTTGGTAGTTTTAGCATAAGTGTCAAGATAGATGACATAGAGATGAAAGTCGAGTTTCATATCGTTCCTGATGAGGACATGGCATATCAAGCAATTTTAAATAGAACCATATTAGATCACGTCGATTTGGTTGTTACAAAGAAAGGTACAAAGTTGGTGAGCATCAAGAGAAAAGAATCACTGTGTAAGGCGAATGGATCTTGTGCTGAATTGTTTAAGGAATTTGAAAGCATGTGTATGAAAAAGTGAAAATCAAGAGTGACTTGTCACATATCAGTGCAGAAATCGCTAGTAAAGTCAAGAAGTTGATTAAAAGTTAGAAACCTATTAGAAATACAAACACTCCTATAGAAATGAAGATTGTACTAACGGACGAGTTGCCAGTTTATCAGCATCCAAGGCGTCTAGCAGAGTCCGATCAAAAAATTGTTGACAGTACTATACAAGAATGGTTGGAGGAAAAGATAATAAGGCCGTTTTTCCGAATATGCTTCGCCTGTTGTACTTGTAACAAAGAAGAATTGGAAAAACCGTCTGTGCTGCGAATACAGAAAGCTAAATGAGAAAGTGGTCCGAGATAATTTTCCTATGCCACAGATGGATACCATATTAGAAAAACTTCAAGGTGCGTTAGTTTATACTACTCTAGATGTAAAAAACAGTTTTTTTCATGTTCCGGTTGAAGAAAAATCTCAGAAGTACACAGCATTCGTAACCCAGAATGGTCTGTATGAATTCCTATACGTACCATTCGGAAATTTCCAACTCTCCAGCAGTTTTTGCAGGATTTATAATGGCAGAAATGAGAGAATCAGTCAAGAATGGAGATGCAGTGGTGTATATGGACGCTATAATTATACCAAGCGTTAGCGTGAATGATAGTCTAATTAAACTTAAAAGGGTGTTGAAAATTGCTACGGAAAATAGGTTGAGAATAAACTGGGAGAAATGTCAGATACTGCAGAGTAAAGTAAATTTTTTGGGCTGTATAGTTGAAAATGGAAGCATTAAGCCAAGTAAGGAGAAGACTGATGCCGTTTCAAGATTTACGATCCCACATGATAAGAAGTCAGTTCAACGATTTTTAGGGTTAACATCGTATTTCCGTAGATTCCTCGAAGGATACGCAGCCCTTGACTGACATTTTGCGAAAAAACAAAAAAGTCTGAATTTTAAGGAATGGCAAATTGAAGTTAGCATTGACCACAGGTCCCGTTTTAAAATTTTACAATCCTAAGCTAGAGACTGAGATTCACACTGATGCCTCGAAACATGGTTTCGGAGCTGCGCTTTTACAGAAAGATTCAGAAGATGGTTTATTTCATCCGATACAGTATATGAGTCGGAAAACTAAACCTTGCGAAGAGAAGTACGATTTATATGAACTTGATGTTTTAGCGGTTATAGTAGCATTAATAAAGTGGCGCGTATATGTGTTAGAGTTGAGATTTAAGATTGTAACAGATTGTAATGCGTTTACGATGACAATGAAAAAGAAAGAGGTTCCCTTACGTGTAGTACATTGGGCAATGTACCTACAAGAGTTTGATAATAATGTAGTATATCCTAACCAAAAATCATTCAACACAAAGAGCACAACTTGTAACACTTTGTTGCAAGTATAAACAATCAAATATGTACGCAATAAAGCATAAGTGTGCCTTTGAATATGTTTATGTGTATACATTAATATATTCACATAAACATACTCACATAAATATACAGCTAAATATGTTTATCTATGTATGAACATTTATAAGTGTGAAATAATTATCTCTCAACTCAATGCATGCATGATCACACACATATGAATATGTATATATGACTATGTATGCTCTCTCACGAGAAGCGTTAAAGAGAACAATGACTCGATGAGAGACAAATAGAAGTTAGTCGCGAATAAACTGCACAACCAACCACACGCATTCTGTTTTATTATTCCAATAGGTTATGGGCCCAGGCAACGTGCCCATGTGGTTGCTGTGGTAATTTTTGGAAGAAATTAGTTTTCGCGCTGTGTTCTAGACGTTTTCACAAAATATATATATATTCGAGTATAATGTCGGCCTTATATCAGATTGATAAACTCGAGGAGGGTAATTATGACTCGTGATGCATCCAGATGAAAAGTGTGCTGGTGCATGCGGATTTGTGGAATGTTTCGTCAGGCGTATTGGCAAGGCCAACTACGGGGAGAACACCGAATGGACGACGCTGGATCAAAAAGCATTGGCAATGATCACCTTGAGCGTCAAGACTTCACAGTTGGGACATGTTAAGCACTGTGCAAGTGCACATGAGGCTTGGAAGAAGCTTCAGGAAGCTCATCAACCCAGAGGACCCGTTAGGAAAGTAGCTCTTTTCAAGAAATTGCTAAGTAAACGCATACAGGAGGGTCAAAGCATATCGAGTTATTTGTCGGATTTCAAGGAAATCTTGGACAAACTTGCTGGCGTTGGAATTGAAATATTGGACGAGCTTGTAACGATTATTTTGCTTTCCAGTCTTCCAGACGAATTCGACAATTTCGTTGTCGCCATAGAGACGCGCGACAGTTTGCCGAGTTTCGACATGTTATGCATAAAGCTGAGAGAAGAAGGAGAACGCAAAAGAGAGAGCGAAAAACCGATCGAGAGCGCAAAAGCATTTACAATGGTGGAAAGGCAATCGATGCAGAGAGACAATTTGAAGAAAAAGCAAAAAGTTTGGAATTGTCCCAGTGTAAACGGTCGGAAGGTAGCATCGAACCCGAATAAGACAGTACAGTCATCGTTAGGTTTGCTGAACGCGTTGGACGCGAAATGTTTTGAACGATCGAACTGGTGTCTGGACAGTGGCGCCACCAGCCACATGTGTTGCGACAGAGATTTGTTTTCAAAATTTGAGAAACATTCGGAGAAAATTGTTTTGGCTGATAATAACTTTCTTCAGGCTGAAGGAAAGGGCGAGGTAAAGCTGAATACCGATTCACGTATACTTACATTAAAGAATGTGTTGTATGTACCCAAAATGAGAGGCAATTTCGTGTCGGTGAGCAAGGCAGTTGAACATGGAAGCATCGTTGAATTTGGACAAAAGTATGCACGAGTGATCCAAAAGGGTGAATGCATTATGAAAGCGGGCAAAGTTGGCCGTTTGTATATTTTTGGAACAGCACCGAGCGAATGCTATGCCATTGAACAATCTTACGAAGATTTGTGGCATAAAAGGTACGGACATCTCAACTATGGCAGTCTGGGTGAAGTTGCACGAAAGGATTTGGCCCGTGGCATGGGAAAGTTTGACTCTACGTCATTGGAACCCTGCAAGATCTGCATGGTAAGCAAGATCACAGTACAGCCATTCCCAGATTCGACCAAGAACAGAGCTAAGGAAATCTTGGAGCTGGTGCATTCAGATGTTTGCGGTCCATTCGATACAAAAAGCCTTGGAGGCAGCAGATACTTTTTGACATTTATAGACGACAGGTCACGTCGCATATTTGTATATTTCCTGAAGGGAAAGGACAAAGTATTTGGAAAGTTTGTCGAGTTTAAAAACATGGCAGAGCGGCAAACTGGAAAGAAGCTAAAGTGCATCCGGAGCGACAATGGTCGCGAGTACGTCAATAAATCGTTTGACGAGTTTCTCAAGGTCAATGGAATATTACGGCAGCTCACGGTACCATACACGCCGCAGCAGAACGGTGTAGCAGAGAGAGTTAACAGAACTCTTGTGGAGATGTCAAGATGCTTGCTCATCCAGTCTGGTCTACATCAATCTCTTTGGGCTGAGGCAGTTTATACAGCTGCTTATCTGCGGAATAGGTCACCAACTCGAGCCCTGGTTAACATGACTCCAATGGAAGCATGGAATGGTAAGAAACCATCAATAAGTCATTTAAAAGTTTTTGGGTCTATTGCAGTGGCACTGAACAAAGGACATCATAAGGGCAAGTTTGATCCAAAGGGCAAAGAATACCGAATGGTTGGTTATTCTCGAAATGCGAAAGGGTATCGGTTGTACGACGCCGAAACCAGGCAAGTTGTTGAGAAGCGAGACGTTTTGTTCGACGAGCGTTTCGGCAATGGCGATTCGACTGGTGATATCGTCAAGTTTGATTTTCCATATATGGATGATCAGGATTCAGGATCTGTTGACGCAGCAGATCAGTTAAGCAGTACAGACGAGTCAGATGCAGAGGTCAGTGAAAAGGGCAGCAGAAGCGAAGATTTCGACATGGCACTTGAACAAGAAGTGGCAGAACCTGTGGTTGAACAACGTGTTGGACCCGGCAGGCCGAAGCTGATTCGAACTGGAAGGCCTGGCAGACCAAAAAAGCAGTTCAACATTTTAAGCGCATTGATTACAAGTGAGGTGATCATACCAGAGACCTATGATGAGGCGCTTAGTAGTCCGTTTGCTTCGCATTGGCGTGAGGCTATGCAAAAGGAGTATGACTCCTTGATGTCAAATCACACATGGCAGCTTAGTACGCTACCGGAAGGGTATAAACCCGTTGGTTGCAAGTGGGTCTACAGTGTAAAGCGTGATGCTAAGGGAGAAGTCGAGCGTTTTAAGGCAAGACTAGTAGCAAAAGGATGTTCACAGCGCTATGGAGTGAACTACAATGAAACATACTCGCCTGTATGTCGCTTGGAGAGTGTTCGTTTCATCTTGGCCCTAGCAGCGCAGTTAAAATTGTATTTACACAAGATGGATGTATGCACTGCTTACTTAAACAGTGATTTGGGCGATACCGTATACATGAGGCAGCCCGAAGGATACGCAACTGAAGACAAAAGCAAGATACTTCTGTTGAAAAAGGCGTTATATGGACTCAAACAGTCTGGACGGGAGTGGAACTCCAAACGCGATAGTGTTTTGCGAGCTAATGGTTTTATACCTTGCGACAATGAACCATGTCTATACAAACAGCAAGCAAAAGGTAATCTATCACTAATCCTGGTCTACGTAGACGATCTTCTTATAGGATGCCAGGATAAATCGGATCTTGACAGGATTTAGTCATCTATTATGGCAGCGTTTGAATGTGTTGACAAGGGACCTGTGCGTTTGTTCCTTGGCATGGAGGTTCACCGTGATGGCGAGCTTGGCGAAATATCATTGGGTCATTCACAGTACATCAAGGATCTACTGGAGCGATATGGCTATGCTCAGTGCAGACCAGCTGCAACACCGTTAGAAGCAGGGTATCAGGTAGCCTGCGATAAAATGGAGTGTAAAAGGGTTGATGCAACCCTTTATCAGTCAATGATAGGCGAGCTAATGTGGCTTGCGTTGACTACTAGACCAGATATACTCCACTCAGTATCGAAATTTTCTCAACGTAACAAGAACCCCCATAATGAACATCTTGCAGCCATAAAGCATGTTTTACGATATCTGGCTGACAGTTGGCTTCAAGATTCATTACAAGCAGTCGGATGCGGCATTTACTGGTTTCGTGGACGCAGATTGGGGAGGCGATAAGATTGATCGCAAGTCTTATACAGGATATGTATATTTTCTAGCTGGAGGACCGATATCATGGAAATCGGAGAAGCAGCAGAGTGTTGCTCTTAGCAGTACCGAGGCAGAGTACATGGCGTTATCAACAGCGTGCAAAGAAGCCATTGTATTGCGTCGATTAATTATCGAGATTGGTTGCGGAGAAGAAGATACATCTACAGTTTTGTATGGCGATAACCTCAGCGCCCAGCAATTGGCTAAGAACCCGGTACACCATTCAAGGACGAAGCATGTGGACATTAGATATCATTTTGTTAGACAAGTAGTTAATGATGGTCAGATTATTTTAAAGTATAAGTCTACTAATGAAATGATAGCTGATATCCTAAACAAGAATCTTGCGAAGAAGAAGCATGTAGAGTTTACGAATTTGTTAAGGATAAAATAAATTTGTGGACATACTTGCATTGAGGAAGGGTGTTGAAATAATTATCTCTCAACTCAATGCATGCATGATCACACACATATGAATATGTATATGTAACTATGTATGCTCTCTCACGAGAAGCGTTAAAGAGAACAATGACTCGATGAGAGACAAATAGAAGTTAGTCGCGAATAAACTGCACAACCAACCACACGCATTCTGTTTCCTTATTCCAATAAATAAACGTCGTGTTCATCTGAACTGGCTTCACCAAATCAGATGCAATGAAATATACAATTAAATACGTAGAATAAGATCTTCTAAGAAAAATTGTTACCTCCTAGAGCCTAAAATAATCCTATATAAGCTCCACACTTTTGTAAATAAAATCAGTTCATATTTTGAATTCAACGAATGAAGATTGGGTTATTTTCTCTTCTCTCCGGGAATCCCTATTCATTTTGGTCCTTCGAACCGGATTCATTTTGGTCCTTCGAAAAAAGGAACTCTGCAGTGGTAAGAGACTCAGAGTGTGAATCAGCTCCTTAAAGTCTGAATTCTTATGCAAGTGTGAATGCTAAGATCAGCTGAAGGTGGCAAAAATAAATTAACTCTTGTTTTCCCCACCAGTGGTAAGAGACAGTATAATATAAAAAAAGCAATATTGCTTAAAAATTAAAAAGTGCGTGCGTCCGATTTTAAAGACAGTTTGGCTAGTGGAGCAACTGTAGTAATTTCAGCAGATTATCGGCAAAACCTAATTGGCAAACTCTAGTTGGCGGACAACAGTGGCGAACGGTGTCAACAACAGGATCATCAGATAAGATATAAATTAAGATAGTTATAAGTACATCTATCTATTTTTATTATTATATACTTATATCGATATCCTAATATACGCATAAAACAAAAATGTTCCCTACCAAAACTGAAAAATTGTTAGGGAAGCAACACGAGTTGCACAAAAGAATAAAGAAGATAGAAGAGATAGATACTAGTAAGTTAACTAACAAGAGACTTAATGAACTAACTGAGATTCAGAAGCAATGGATTAATTACCATAGCCAAATGATACAGAGTGGTGTAACCGAACACTACTATTTTAAAGATGAAAAGTATGAGGAGGGTTTAGAGTTGGCAGCCAGATTAATAGCCAAAGGAGAGTCAAGTAGGCAGGGCACTGTTGAGTCGGAGAGCAGTGAAGCAGATGTAACGATGTCAGAAAATGTTGAGGTCAGCATCGGAGAGTCGCGGGGAAACGCGACCTCTAGTAATGAAAACGCTAATGTTAGCCAGGAAAAATTTCAAGAAAAAGTCCGTCAGCTCCAGATATATTTGGACATGGTGAGCAAAGATTTACGTACGATAGACAATACAACAGGCGAAATGTATATTAAAAAAATAAAATTCTTGTTCAAGAAGGTACAGATGTGCCAAGCTTATACAGGTGAACTTATACATAATGAAACGCTTAGAGAGGTCATAGAAGAATTAGAATTCGATCTTCAGAATACCTTGGTAGCATTAGAACAGAAAATAAATTATCAGGAAAATTTGAAAGTTGAGAATGTTACCATGAGAGGCGAACTACCGGTGTTGCCAAAAATACAAGTACCCACATTTTCTGGAGACCCAACAGAATGGGACTTGTTTGTAGAATTATTCGCGGAACTGCTTGAAAAAAGAGAGGATCTAATTGTAAGTCTTACGCTTAAATTCAACTATTTGAAATCCGCGTTAAAGGGCGAAGCCATGAGCATGGTAGCCCATCTATTGTCAGGTTCAGCTGACAATTATAGTGCTGCTTGGGAATTGTTAACCAAGCGGTATGAAAATAATCGGAGAGTATTTTCCGAACAATTGAGTCGGATTGTTGATTTACCGATGATCAACAATGAATCCGCAAAAAGTGTTAAAGGAGTGATTGACATAGTTAATGAATCAGTTTACTTAATTAAAATAAAAGCAAATTTGTCCGATGAAGTTGACGTCATACTCGCACAACTCCTACTAAGGAAATTTGACAGAGAGGCTCTACAATTGTATGAGAGTCAGATTAGAAAAACAAGGCAAATTCAAATGCTATCTGATGTCATGGAATACTTGGAGCAAAGATATTGCTCGCTAAGTGCCATGAGCAAAGAAGAGAAAAAACCGCTAAAAACTGTGTTAAATTATGCGGAAGTCGAAGATAAATGTCCGATTTGAAAAATTGCCGGGCACAAAGCGTATAAGTGCTATATGTTTAAAGGATTGACACCTACTGAAAGGTATGAAACAGCCAAAAAAGTGCAGCTTTGCATAAGATGCTTGAACCATTCAAGCAATAAGGTATGCACTAATGAAATTGTCTGTTCATTGTGCAGTAAGGAACACCATACCTTACTCCATTTTGAAGAAACACAGGAGAGAGTTAATACTTGTGTAACCGCACAACCAACACTGTTGGCCACAGCTGTAATACAAGTAAAAAATGTAAATGGAGGATATAAGACTCTAAGAGCCCTTATTGATTGTGGTTCACAGAACACCATTTTGTCCGAAGAGGCCGCTCAAATATTAAAATTACCTAAAATTAAACAATATACAGAAATAAGTGGTGTGTCCTCCATAAAATCCAAAAAATCAAAATATAAGGTAAAGATAGATGTAAAGATGCGAAATCCCTGGAAACGACATCTAATGGTTGAGGCAGTTGTGTTGCCAAAGTTAATGAAAGCTCTTCCATTAAAAATAGCAAACGTGGATATGTCAAAATGGCAAACTTACGTGCTAGGTGATCCTACCTTTAATAAACCTGGTAGGATTGATATAATAATGGGAGTAAACGTATATACCCAAATCTTAAAAGGGGGAATTACAAAGATTGATGCCCTGCTAGGCCAAAATACTCAATTTGGTTGGATCGTCTCGGGATGCACCAAATCAAATCAGAATAAATCTGTAACGGCAACAATAATAGATGTGACAGGTTTTGAACAAAGTTGGGAGAAAAAGAATGATAAATTTCAAAATAAAAAATAACACAATTCCACAGAAATACATTAACAAAACTCAAGAAATAAATTTATGGCCCCCGGCAGGACCTCACATTGGAAGTAAAGTAAAAATTGGGGAAGAAAAAATATATATCCCAGAGCCACTACAAAATGAGAATATTCAGAAGGCAATGGTTCAATTAGATAATGATTATCTAAAAAATAATATGAAAGTAGATTCTGGTAACAGATTGTCAGAAACTGTAGTACCAAAAAGGCAGATTCGGCAAAATAAATATAAAAGGACAACATGTAATAATAACCAGAATAACCACTCAAGTCTCAGCAATCAGAGTCTCAAAATAGTGGAGCAAAGATCACATTGGAACAATTCAAAAAATAAAGATAGTTATTTTTTAGATTCTCCACCTTATAAAAAGGCTAGAAGTCAGCACAGTAATAAACATCAGGAGTGGGTAGACATCCCCAAGCAGAAATCGTTAGGTAATATGCCAAATATTAAAAAAAACCAGTAGAAGCCAACTCAGTAATACATACGGCAGAATTGGTAAGAATAGGAAGTCAGTTGCAATCGGTAGGGGAACATAAGATTAACTAGGTTGAACGTCCGTCATGTAACTGATCATGATTCTTTAACAATAGTTATATTACTAATGATAATATTAATAATAATAATTTGTTTAATAAAAATATAAGAATCCCAATCGCCCCATTTGGCGGCCCCTCGCAGAATGTTTAAGAATAAACATCGTGTTCATCTGAACTGGCTTCACCAAATCAGATGCACCAATGAAATATACAATTCGAAACAAAAACATAAACTAAGAAGAAGTCGTAAAGATTCATATGACAATTATTACCTTTGTACCAAACAACTAACCTAGCATATGACTAGAATTACAATCAGCTACACACGATGTGGGAAAAAACACTTGTAATTCTAAAGCTAACCCAAAAGATCACAACGACAGGATGTCAAGTGGCCGACGCCGTGCCCAAAATAATAATAAATTTTCAACCCCCAAATACGTAGAATAAGATCTTCTAAGAAAAATTGTTACCTCCTAGAGCCTAAAATAATCCTATATAAACTCCACACTTTTGTAAATAAAATCAGTTCATATTTTGAATTCAACGAATGAAGATTGCGTTATTTTCTCTTCTCTCCGGGAATCCCTATTCACTAGGAACAATTAAGATTTTCATTTTCATAATTGTAATAATACTCCTTTGTAAATTCATATTAACAGTACATTTCATTCATAGGCGTAGCATAAAGAAAAGATATATCAATCGAGCTAATGATCTTGACAAAGTGTAGAATTTCCCATTATGACAGAGTGGGAACTCTACAAATCAATCAAGTGCCTCTCCCAGGATAGGAATACATCAGAGGGCACCATAGAAAAACACTCTAATATTATAAAAGCGCTCTTATAAAAAATCACGCTTTTTTTAAAAACCCATTAAAAGAGCCTTTCTAAAAAAGCTTCTTCTCTCTGACGTGACGGTCGTGTTTTTGCTTGCTCCTGAGTTTTTATTAATATATATTGTGTTCTCTCAATTTTTAATTATGCCTAGTTCGTTTTCGCTTGCGCTGGTGTCGTTTGCTTGAAACCCTTGTGTTTTATTTGCATAATTTTTTTCATTTTCGTGATTAGTGTTTGGTGCATTTAAGTTTTTCTTTTATTGTTCTCTCTCGTCATTGCTTCTGCAGTTGCTCCCCTCATCGCCCCCATCATACCATCAGTGCTAATGGTTTTGTTGTTCTCTCTGCTTTGTGCTTGTGCTCAGCTTCTCTCCCGCGTAATCACTTTTGTAAAGCCGCCTCTCAAAGCTCGTCTTATAACTGTTCTTGCACTCTCTCTTGTGCTGTGTACTCTAGCTGTCTCTTTGTTTTATTTGTAATTATTGATTTTTTATCGATAATTATATTTGTGCTGTTTATTTAAATTTTTCTATATATATATATATATATTTTTTTTTTTTAGCCTTGTGTTTCTTTTGGCTTTTCAATGGCTTGTTGTCTACCCAATTGCAAGCATTCTGATCGTTTTGACGATCAGTATAGAGCTTTGCGATAATCTTATTCACTTAAAATGTGCTGGCCTCAACGGCCGCGATTACGAAAAATTTTCTGGTTTGTCTGTGTCTAGCAGCTTGATTTTAGCCGAATGTACAGGGATCTTCGTTTAAAGTTTCTTTCTTTAAATAAAATGGCCAAACAGCTGTCTAATGAGTGTGACTCTAGCATACATTTATTGTCGCAATTCAAGTTTGGTCCACCTTCTAAGGAATTGCCCAAGAAATGTACCCTTGAGTTGCCTCATAAGCAGTCGCCCGCACTCTCTATTACATCTTCTCCCATTTTACTTTCGCCTACACCATCTTCTTGTCCCTCTTTATGCTCTTCTTTTCAGATTGAAGTACCCACTACAAGCCCTGGTGTACCTCAATCTATCCCTTACGGGAACACTGATCAATTACAGGATCATGCTGGCTCTCAATCACTTGCGGATCCCAATGCTCCTCCGCGTCCACTAACTGTAGTGCCTCATCGTAAACACATATTTATCTCTAGCCTTGCTCCAGATACTTCTGAGTCGTCTGTGACAGCTTACATTGGTAATATATGCCCTGCTAAGGTTTTAATTTAAAAGTTTAAGTTTTCTAGGCCTCGCGAAATCTCCTCTTTTGAAATTACAGTACCAAATGAGTATTTCTCAGCTATGGTTGACCCTAACTTTTGGCCAGAGGGCCTAGTTGTACACGAGATTGCGCCCAATAAGCGCTCCCGTCCTTTGCCTGTCCACCTTCCTAATGTATCTTCTGCTTCAAAAAACTAATAAGGTCTAGTCTTTGCATTCATTATCGAAATGTCAGAGGACTAAGAATACCAAGCTCTCGAAATTATTCTGCGATAGCCAAACCTTTTCGGCTGACATATTAGCTTTCTCTGAAACTGGGCTTAATTCCTCTGTTTTGGATAATGAAATTCTTTCTAATAACTTTATTTCTTATAGGCTTGATCGTGTTGGTCGACGTGGCGGTGGAGTACTCATTGCTGTCAACTCGAATCTGTGTTCAAGTGTTGTGCCGATTGATCTCCCCTTAGGTGTTGAGTTTATTTGCGTCAAAGTTATATGTTCTAACTTTAGCTTATATATCTCCTTATATATTCCTCCAACTTCTGATATCATGATCTACATGCACCATGCTGATGCTTTGCGAACTATTTTTAGTCGTCTTAAAGATCGTGATTTTTTTTATAGCTTTAGGTGATTTTAACTTGCGTAATGTTTCTTGGCTTGTTGATGATAATCTATATTTCTTAATTCCTTCATCTCAACATGTTTTTCTTGATAGCCTACTTGAATGTCCGCTATATCAGTTGAATTCTTTTCTTAACTCTTCTAAAAGAATCCTCGATCTTGTTTTTGTCTCTGATCCCACTGTTAGTGCTGTATCACAAACACAGCCCCTAGTGAAGCCTGAAGATACTTATCACCCTACCATTGAAATTACTATTTCTTAGAATTCCGTTATTAATTCATTCAATAAGATCTCAAATTCTCGTCGTAGATGTTTTCGTAAAACAAATTTCAATCTTCTAATAAGAACCCCAAAAGATTTTATAACTTTGTTAATTCCAAAATGACGCTCTAATTTACTACCTTCCACCTTCAGACTTAATGACCAGACTGCTAATAATGATTCAGATATTACAGATCTGTTTGCTAAATTCTTTCAGTCGACTTATTCTACTATTGCTTCGGGTCCCACACCTTATCCCTTCACAATTCCACATTTAAATTGTATGTTTTTTCCTAGTATAACTGAAGACTGTATTATCTCTAGCTTGTCATCTATGACGTCTTCCTTTGTACCCGGGCCAGTGAAACCTTGATATAACGAATCTGAGGGGGATCGCAAAATTATTCGTTATATCTATTGATTCGCTATAGGTACTGAAATGTAAAACCTTAGTATAACAAGGGACTTAACAAAAAATTCGTTATATTGGGTTTTTCGTTATAACGAAGTTCGTTATATCGAGGTTTCACTGTATACCTAGTTGCATCCTTAAAATGTGTTCGATTTCCCTATCTAAGCCTTTATCTCGGTTATTCTTTATATCGAGTGAGACTTGTCGCTTCCCTGATATTTGGAAGGAGTCTTTTATTATTCCGCTTTTTAAAAAGGGTAACAAATCGGATATTTCTAACTACCGTGGCATTGCCAAACTTTCTGCAATACCTAAGCTGTTTGAGAAAATTATTACGTCTTCCTTTCAACACCTATCCAGATCCAACCTTTCTCCTTGTCAGCATGGCTTCATGAAAGGTCGTTCGTCGCTTACCAATCTTTTTGACTACTCTTGTACACCATGGCTTCCGTAAAAAGTGTCAAACTGATGTTATTTATACTGCCTTTAGTAAGGCTTTCGATACGGTTGATCATTCTATCATGGGTTTTTCCCTGAAACTATTGGCTTGGTTAAAGTCGTATCTTATTGGCAGAACCCAAAAAGGTGTCTTTTCGTTCCTCGATATTTAAAATTGTTCGAGTTACGTCAGGTGTCCCCCAAGGCAGTCATCTGGGCCCACTGTTATTTACCTTGTTTATAAACGATTTACCTTTGGCCTTGGCTCATTCACGCGTGCTCATGTTTGCGGATGACGTCAAGATTTGTTATTCATATAATGATCCTTCTTTCCAACAGTACTTGCAATCAGATCTCGATGCGTTCTGTGTTTGGTGTCACGTTAATAAATTACACCTTAATGCCTCTAAATGCTCTTTTATGACTTTCAGTCGTTTGTCGCCGTTCCTAGCTCATTACTCTATTAATTCTGTTCTGTTAGATTGTGTACCATCATTTAAAGACTTAGGCGTTATGTTTGACCCAATTCTTTCTTTTAATGTTCATATATCTTCAATTGTCAATAGAGCATACAGTCTTCTTGTCTTTATTAAACGTTGGGCCAAAGAATTTGATAATTCCTATCTAACAAAGGTTTTATACACTTCGTAAGTTCGCCCTACTCAAGAATATTGCTCGCCAGTGTGGAATCCTCAATATGATGGTCACCAGCGTAGTATTGAATCGGTACAGAAGCAATTCCTTAAGTTTGCGTTACGCGGTCTTAATTGGGACCCGAATCTTCGCCTACCCTCTTATTCTGACAGACTTCTTCTTATTAATCTTCCTTCACTTTACAACCGTAGGCTCGTATTTGGCATTCTCTTTCTACATAAAGTAGTCAACGGCGAAGTCATTTCTACCAATTTACTAGATACGCTATATTTTTGTGTTCCCTCACGTCGGACCAGAAACTTTTTTCCTCTTCACCTTAATAGATGTCTGACTAACTACTCTCTTCACGAACCTCTTCGTGTTCTTTGCCAATCTTTTAACAACCTTTCTCACCTTATTTCTCCTCATCTATCTGTCACTTCTCTACGCGCTATACTTTTTAATTATCTACAGCGTAACCACTGAAAGTATTCTGGACTGGATATTGGATTGGCTGCAAGTCATCCCTGACCACATTGGCTGTGAATCGGGGCATAGCTGGCACCTTGTTGCAAATAAAACACCTCCACCGGGTCGGGGATGTTTAGTTGTGCATAAAGCTAAGATACCTTCGTGAATTAATTATTATCTGTATTTTAGCTTAAGCTTTTTCGTCGACTGCTGACTTAGTTGACGTAAATAAATAAATAAATAAATAAATAAATAAATTAATAAATAAATAAATAAATAAATAAATAAATAAATAAATAAATAAATAAATAAATAAATCCCATCAAGTTGCTGGCTTAGCAGGGGTGACGGGTGGGTTCCGCCGGGCTGCAGTTTTCAGAAGGGCCCGCGATTTTCCGAAATACCTTCACTGGAATTGCGTTTTTGACTGTTTGCATAGAATCCATCTTTTCAAATTTTCGTGCCCGAGAAGCAACGACCAATGAGAACGCTCTATTGCCAGGTCCGGCGGCAGCCTATGGTAGTATGGGTAGTACTACCCACTCGGAAACTCTGTAAATCACGCATTTTATGGTATGGTATGGTATGGTTTATTGAAGTTCTCACGGTAAAGCATCTTCAAACATAATCAAAAGTTGCTTAAAATCGTTTTTTACAAACTGACAAAAGACCGGAAGTGGAATGAATAAAATTGTTCCGTTGCAGCAACAAATTTGATCAGATATATTATTTAAAAAAAAGCGCTCTTTGGCGCGCTTGCAAAGTGGTTAAGCGCGCCTTAATCGATACGGAATCGCTACACACAATGAGTGTATTAGCATCGCGAGTCGCGCCGGTGCAGACGATTCTTGTACAATACCAAAGTGATTTTTTTGTAGGAGTGATTTGGAGCTTAATAGAAGAGCATGGACCGGTTTCTCATTCGAAATATAAAGCTGAACAGTGAAAGTGCTTGTCGGCAAGAGGAGGAGAGTGCGAAAACTTCGATCAGTAAACCTATCGTGCAATCGACGTGTAACCGTTTATCTGGTAAAAAGCCGCGGTTGGAAGGAAATAACGATTCTTCTTTTTTTATTGGTAATTTGGGAAAAAATATTGTTAATTTTGTCGTTGAACGAATGCTAGATTTTTCGAATTTCATACGATATCACAGCACAGCAGAGGGTTTATCCAAAAGCCCCGTTTGATTATACGTGAATATTTTGCCTAATTCTTTATTCTGCTGTCTGCTGAGTAACAATTCGTAAATATTTCTTTTTGGAAGCGGATCCTACACTCACGGTATTACCAGCTGCTTTTCCACGTTGGAAAAAAGAAAATCCTTGGTTAGACCATAATAAAAAAATTGGGCGATTTGTACAAACTGCACTGAAGCCTGTAATAAAAACTTCGTACTAGACCTCGACTCACATGAACTTAAATCTAAAGAAACGTGGGTTCAAACTGGATTTTCTTACTGGAAACATGCAGTCGATCGACTTAGAAAACATTCTACGAGTAATTTGCTTTTTAAGTGCACTGAATCTCTAAAAAATCGAAAATCAGTAAACGTTGTTCAGCAACTTTCCACTGCTACGCATAAACAAATGATGGACCATCGTACAGCGTTAAAGAAGATTTTTAGCACGTTGAAGTTGTTGGGTAGGCAAGGTTTAGCGATTCGTGGGGGTGCAAATGACGAGGATTCAAATTTTATGACAATTCTACGAGCACGGGTCGAAGATGTGTCACAGTTGGAATCATGTCTGAAAAAAACACAAGACAAGTGGTTGCATCATACGGTACAAAATGAAATTTTAGAAATCATGGCGAAAACAGAAAATCCGAATTCTATTCTATACTTTTGGACGAAACAGCCGACGTATCAAGAATGGAGCAAATATCTATCTATTTCAGAATTGCCTCTCCAGATCTTCTGTCTACGGAATATTTTATGGGGTTTTATTCTACAAAAGAGACGACAGCCGAGACATTATTTAAAATAGTAAAAGATGTCCTCGTACGTTTTCAGCTGCCACCTGTCAAACTCAGAGGCCAATGCTATGATGGAGCATCTAATATATCTGGAAGAATCTCTGGCTTGCAACAGCGAATACAGAAAGAAGAAGATCGAGCTATTTTTATGCATTGCAATGCTCATAATCTGAATCTAGCAGTTCAAGAAAATTGAAAATATATTAGAAGCGAGGAAATTTATCGGAGTAGTAATTATAAATATATTTAAAGGTCTTTCTTATATTTATGTGAGTTACAGAACTTTATTTTTCAACAGATGGGTGCTTCGAATAAAATCTTTGAAGACTGTAGGTGCCAACTACGAAACATTGATGAAATTCCTCCAAAATCTCACTGAAAATAGAGATGTTGACAGCACTATCGTGGCGAAAGCTTCGGGATTTCGCCATTCTATGGAGTTATGGAATGGCATGGAGTCGTTGTTCCTTTTAGTAACAACGATCGAAATTTTCGATCGTATCCAAATTCTGAACAAAGATCTACAGCACTCTGAGCTTTGTGTCGTCGATTCACATAAAAAGATAGAAATTGTTGGAGAAATTATGAACAGTACTCGTGTAATGAAATTATTCGAGTAGAGGTTTATTTGAGACTAAACTTATGCATACGAATATTCGCTGCAGCGCAGGCAGCAAGAAAATCAATGTAAAGCAGAAATGAAAGAATGTCCGTTACAATTCACAGATCGGATCATTCGAGAATAATAAGAAAGAGATAGACATACTGCGGTGCTTATATACGTATTTTAACACTCCTTCTCAACGCGAAGTCTATCTTATACAAAAATTATTTTAATCCCAACATTTCTGTAAACTTTACATGTTTGACCTTACATAAGTTCTTTGTTAATATATCTGAGGTCATACTATCTGTGGGAATGTATTTGATATCTATTACATTTTCTTTATACATTTCCCATACAAAATGATATTTTATTTCAATATGCTTGCTACGTGAATGAAATTTAGCATCTTTAGCAAGACATTGTGCGCTCTGGTTGTCGCTATAAATTAGCAGCTTCGCCATCGGCCCGAATCCCATCTCGTTGATCAGCTTTCTGATGTATATCGCTTCTTTGGCTGCTGTAGAAAGTGCTACGTACTCGGCCTCCGTGCTACTGAGGGCAACCAGGTTTTGCTTCTTTGATTCCCATGACACCGCCGCGCCAGCAATAAGGAATGACCAACCGGTGAACGACTTCCGATCGTTGCAATCGCCAGCCCAGTCCGCATCAACAAACCAGTGAATAGGAACACCAGTTTTGCTATAATGAAGTCTCACATCTGAGGTACCTCTTAGATATCTCAATACCCTCTTGGCTGCAACCTCATGTTCCTTGTGCGGATCTACATTTCTCTGCGCCAATTTAGCCACAGAATGTATTATATCTGGCCGTGTAGTCAACCCCAAATACAATAACGAACCAATGAGTGATTGATAGCGTGTCTTGTCCACTTGACCGCAATCATCGCTATCGCACTTCGTTTGGAACCCAACCTCTAGAGGAGTCGCATTCGGCTTACAGTCCTGCATACCATATTCATGCAACAAGCCTTCGATGTACTGCTTGTGGCCTATGGAGACATTGCCAGTCTTGCCATCTCGCTCGATTTCCATCCCCAAAAAATGATGGAGTTCACCGCCGTCGACCACATCAAATTCGTTTGATACGAGATGCTTTATGTAGGCCACGTCGTCCTTTCTGGTACATGCAAGTATAAAATCGTCAACATATACAACAATAATAGATAAATACCCATTGACTTTGCTCGTGTATATACACGGTTTGCTTGCACACGGAACGAAACCAATCTTGAAAAGAATGCTATCCAGCTTTTGGTTCCACTCACGCCCACTCTGTTTCAAGCCGTACAACGATTTATGTAGCTTGAGTACACGCTTGGGACGATCAGCATCGACAAAACCTTCAGGTTGCCGCATGTAAACGTCATCTTGTAGCTCACTATTGAGGTATGCTGCGGAGACATCCATCTGATGCAAGTGCATCTCGTGTTCCACCGCCAACGCAATCACCAGTCTGATTGAGGAATAACGTGCAACCGGGGAAAAAGTTTCCTTGTAGTTAATTCCATATTGTTGACCACACCCTTTTGCGACCAATCTTGCCTTGAAACGCTGAACTTTGCCACTCTCATCTCGTTTGGTGGTAAAAACCCATTTACAACCGATAACCTTTTTGTTTGCAGAAAGATCAACCAAACTCCATGTCTTAATGTTTTCTAGGTTGTCATACTCCTTCTGCATTGCTGATTTCCAGTTTTCCGACTGCTCTGACTTAAATGCCTCATTTATACAGGTAGGAACAATAACGTCTTTTGCATCTAGTACATTCAGCCTATTGTACTCTCTTCGTGGACGACCAGCACGCCCAGTGCGAGCAATCTTTGGTCTCCCTGGTCCTCTTCGGGTATATGGTTTGTGAGGAACATTATAATTAACTATAATATCCCACACAACAAGCAAACAGCAGCATAATCCAGCGATATAAAGGAAGCACCGGATACAAGATACAGCCGAGACACAAACCTAAGTTACGATATACGACCAAGCCTGCTACTGGTCGAGCGAACCAAGTCACAGAGAATGGCTTACGATCAAACCGGGCGGATCGAACCACACGTCACCGCTGGCGATTTCGTACAAGCGGGAAGATGCGTGGGAAGCGTAATGCAAAAAAACCAATATACACGCATATGCAATGGGCAGCCAAGTCCAACATGGCTCGATCGAACCGACTCGAACCTATGACGTACGATCGAACCAATTCGAACCTATGACGTACGATCAAGCATGGCTCGATCGAATCACAGGCGACCGCTGGCAATTTCGTACAAGCGGGAAGTTGCGTGGGAGGCAGAATGCACAAAATCAACGATATAAGAGTGAATGGAACCCGGCTGGAGAGCATAATTGCACCCAAACGGGGGCATTGGCCTACTTATGCAAATTAAGAGCACAGAGAGGCAAATATGAACGCATGCATTAGCATACGCTGAATAAGCATACACGCATGTCACACGTACACTATGCGTGAGGGAGAACGCCGGTGACCAATAGCGCACTCTATGCCTACGTCACGCTCATGAGAACGAAAGCAGTTAGATTGCGAGCAGACAAAATCTTGTGAGCGAGAGAAAACAAAAGTGAGGGCCAAGCAAGCCCGTGAGACGGGTGCGGGGCATGCATGCTTTGTATGAAGCAATGATGGTTTGTGGATTGGATAGGGGAATATGCGAACCGAAGGGGGAGGGATGAACAATGGGGAAGCCCTCTATCTAATAGATACGATATACGTATGAAAGTGCATTACATGGGAAATTAAACTATGTTGTATGTTAATTTAATCAAGATGATTATTATTAAGAATAGCTTAAGTTAATGCAATTAGTATATATATATATATATAATGTGGAGAGAATATGTGCGAAATTGGGTATGACAAGTGGATCAAAGGGAGCGACGGGCAACGGCAGCGCTGAAAACAGAGAAAGAAAGCAGAGAAAGTCAACGGGATACGTTGGGCGGCCAATAGAAAGGCGACGCCAACATGAGAAGGAGATGCAAGTCAATATGTACAAACGAGCTAGACAAGGACAAGGAAATAAATGGGCGCGCAGCCACAGAGAAAGTGGACATATGCGCCAAGGATTTACGGGACTTTCACCACGCATAGCAACAAGTGGATGCGTGGGTGAAAGCAGAGGGCCGATGGAAATGTACCAGCTGTATAGCGGTACTACACCAACCAATTCCTGAGGCCATGGGAGCTGCCTATATAAAGGCAACACCCATCAAGAAAGGCATCAAGTCATCAAGTCGTGATCAAGTAACAAGCAATTAAGGCCTTACGAGTAACCTTAAGAGCTTACCAAGGAAACACAAGGAGCAGCAGAAAGCTAGGAACTATACAGGCCTTACGAGTAACCTGTACAGTTCATTTCGACAGTAACAAGTCCTTAAACAAGGACAATAAACACCGTACCCAAGCTATAGTGAGTTGGAGAGAAGCCAAGCATTTCCAGGAGTATCCAAAGTCAGTGGTAGGCACGAGGATATATCCTACTGCCGAAATTCCAGGATCTATACATCCTGATGAGTACCAATTGCTGAGGAATATCCTGCTTCGTGATAATAGCTACGGGATTTATCCCAGAGCCATAAAGCAAAAGCCATCTCGATAAGCATAGCGAAAGGGGTGCAGAGGTGTGGAGCATCAACCAAGCACACGATACAGGCAGAGACAACAACAGGCAACGGCGGCAGGAGCCAAAGGAAGGCAAGAAAGGACGACGAGGGATTCGAAGTGATTCGACGACGCTGTCCAAGTCCAGACCTACCATAGAGAAACTTGTCATATCCAATCAAGCCCATAAACGATCGCAAATAAACGTATTACAAAACCAAATCAATAAACAAACCTGTTCTGATTTCACCGGGGCACAAAATAAATTTTGTTGTGCCGAACCTAGCCCAAGAGATATTGTGAATATCCCGAAGGACGAGAAAGGATCGTTACAACTGGCGCCCAACGTGCTATACTGGTGAAATTTAGAAATAAAATTACAGTTTATAAAATCATAAAAAAGATCGAAATGGGAAAAGGATGGATTTACCACATGAAGAAGGAGGATTTGGTACAGACAGGCCAAAGGATCGGGATCGAGATAAACGGCACAGTGGAGGAAATGAGGAAACAGCTAGGCGAGTGGATAGAAAGGAATGAAAAGGACCCAGACTGGAAGGAGGAAATAAATAGATTGGAAACAAAGTACTCGAAAAATCTAAAAACGAAAACAATAGCAAGCACATCAAAAACATGCGAAAATGAGGCTGAGGAATTCCAGAAAATAAACATCGCCACACTAGCAATCCCTCCATATTTACCACCAAGATGGGGAAGCGAAGGAGACCTAGATAGCGCAGAGTCAAAGAGGGAGATAAGGAGACAAACGATAGACCCCAAGAAAACGGCATCACATACAACAAACAGGACCACCGAATACGCCAAGGTGGCAAAACAAGTGAGGGAGTGGACATTCAGATTCGATGGCAATTCCAGACCACTGGAGTTCATAGAACAGATCGAGTGGTCAGCAGACATGTATGGCATCGAGCTGGACATGATCCCGAGAGCGATGCCAGAGCTACTGAAAGATAGGGCACTCAAATGGTACGTCGCAAACAATAAGCAGTGGCGAACATGGAAGGAATTTGTTGAGGGCTTCAAGAAATATTTCTTGCCGAAAGGATTCTTCAACAAATTGGCTGATCAAGTGAAAAATCGCAAGCAAAACAGAAATGAGTACTTCAAGGACTATATGGTGGATATGCAAACATTGATGAGACCCCTAAAAATACCAGAGTACGAACAATTGGAGGTCATATTGGAAAATTGCACTCCAGATCTAAAAATATTCGTTCGGCCGCACAGGGTCAGAGACCTAGATGAGCTGATGCAGTTGGCAGAAGAACACGAGATGCTCGAACAAGAGCGATTCGAGTTCCATCGCGAAAACAATGCTCAAAGAACACATAACAACCAAGCAAACCACAGAGGAGGACATAATCACGGACCACCAGTCACACAGTGCCGAAGATGTCAGGACAACAGCATGGAGAATCATTCGAGACCAAACCAAGCAAACAAGAACGTACAAGACGGAAAAGTTTTGAACCCGAATCAGGCGTGCCGCAGATGCGGGGAGCCGGACACTGGGCCAGGGAATGCAACAATCAGAGACTCAATTTTTGCTGGCAGTGTGGAAGGATCGGGAAACGAACAAAAGAATGTTGTTGGAGTTCGGGAAACGAAAGGCGGTTCCAGCCTATCAGGGGCGAGCAGGGACCCAGCCAACAAGCTCCTCGAAACTAATAGGCAAACTAATAGAGGAGGAGGACCAATTGTCAGCAATCATTGAAGTAGCAGGAGTCCAGATGAAAGCGACAATTGACTCCGGAGCCACGAGCAGTTTTATCAGCAAACAAATGTTGGAAACGGTGCAAAACAAAGGAGACCGAGAGACCACGAACAAGCAAGTATACATGGCGGACGGAAAAGTGAGAGACATAAACGAGCAGTGGACAGGATACGTTCGATTCGGAAACAAAGAAATGAACATAACATTTCTCATCATGCCAGACGGAATAGATGCTATAATCTTAGGATGGAATTTCTTAAGGCTGATGAATACCGAAATAGCATGCGGAGGCCACCGGATAAAAATTCCAACGGTGAAGAGGATGCAGGGCAGGATAACCGAACGCATATCGATCATGATGACACAGAAAGAAGAGCAAACAGAAATACAAAGGTTTCTAGAACACGAACTGATGGAATTGGGAAAAATCAAGGGATCATCAAAAGTAGGGATACACAGGATCACAATGAAGGATGATATACCAATAAAACAAAGGTATTACCCAAAAAATCCAAAAATACAGGGAGAAATCAACACAAAGGTCGATGAACTGTTGACAATGGGATGCATCGAACCATCACAAAGCCCATATAGCTCACCCATAGTAATGGTGAGAAAGAAACAGACGGGCAAATGGAGATTATGCGTGGACTTTAGACAGATTAACGCAAAATCTATAAAAGATGCATACCCAATGCCACGCATCGATTACATCCTAAACCAACTACGTGAAGCGAAGTTTATAAGCAGCCTAGACTTGAAGGACGGCTATTGGCAAATTCCGCTGGAAGAAAACAGCAGGCAAATGACAGCATTCACAGTCCCTGGGAAAGGTTTATTCCAATGGAAAGTGATGCCATTCGGGTTACACTCCGCATCAGCAACGTTCCAACGGGCACTGGACCAAGTCATTGGCCCAGACATGATACCAAACGCGTTCGCCTACCAAGATGACATAGTGGTAGTAAGCAAAACAGTCAAGGAACACATGGACCACCTGCAAGAAGTGTTCAGGAGATTAAAAGAAGCAAACTTAAGAATAAACGCCGAAAAGTGCCAATTCTTCAGAAAGGAGCTAAAATTTCTAGGCCACTTGGTAACAGAAAACGGCATTGCAACAGATCCAGACAAGGTGGCAGCAATAGCCCAACTGAAACCGCCCACGTGCACAAAAGAATTACGGCAATATCTAGGAGTGGCTTCGTGGTACAGACGATTCGTACCAAATTTTGCTACAATAACACACCCGTTAAACGCACTGCTCAAGAAAAAAACCAAATGGCACTGGAGCGAAGAGCATCAGGCAGCATTCGAATCTGTAAAAGAAAAACTCACGAATGACCCAGTATTGGCATGCCCAGACTTCACAAAAATGTTCGTACTCCAGACAGATGCAAGCAACATAGGATTAGGGGCCATATTGGTACAAAACACGGAGGATGGAGAGAGAGTGCTATCATACCTGTCAAGAGAATTAAACCCAGCGGAAAAGAACTATTCGGCAACAGAAAAAGAATGCCTAGCAATAGTATGGGCAGTACGCAAGCTGAGACCATATCTCGAGGGATACCGGTTTAAAGTGGTGACAGACCACATGGCGTTGAAGTGGCTGAATAGTATAGAGAGCCCCACAGGTCGCATAGCTCGATGGGCACTGGAATTACAACAATACGACTTCGAAATAGCGTATCGAAAGGGCAAATTAAACATTGTCGCCGATGCACTATCAAGACAACCGATGGAAGGGTGCAAAAGAATAATAGACAATGGCGCCCGATTGCGACAGGCAAACAAGGAATGTGAGTGGATCCAAAGTATAATAAAGAAAATAAAACAACAACCACAGAAATATCCGGATTACATTATAGAAAATAGTCAGGTATACAGGAACATTCCGCACAGAGCAGGCCAAGAAGAAGTGGTATCATGGAAACTATGTGTGCCAAAAACCCTACGTAATCAAGTAATAGCCGAAAACCACACTGCAACAACAGCAGGGCATACAGGGAGCAGGCGAACTACTGCCAGGACCGCAGCAAGATATTACTGGCCAGGAATGCAACGAGATATCAGGACATTTGTAGGAAAGTGTACGATATGCCAACAATATAAACCCAGCCAACAGCAGGCAGCGGGAAAGATGCTAACACAAATACCGGAAGAACCATGGGCCACAGTATGCGCTGATTTTGTAGGACCGTTGCCAAGATCGAAACACGGAAATTCGATGCTATTGGTAATCATTGACAGGTTTTCGAAATGGACAGAACTGATACCGATGCGGAAGGCAACTGCAGAGAGTCTAGTTAAGGCCTTTCGAGAGAGGATACTATCTAGATTCGGAGCTCCGAAAGTGGTGATAACGGACAATGGAGTTCAATTCACTAGCAGAATATTCAAAAAAATGTTAGAAGAATGGGGATGTCAACACCAACTGACAGCACCGTACACACCACAAGAAAATCCAACCGAAAGAGCAAATAGAACAGTAAAAACAATGATTGCTCAGTTTACGGGGGAAAATCAACGCAACTGGGATGAAAGTTGGCCAGAAATAACCCTAGCAGTGAATACAAGCCAATCAGAGGCAACAGGATTCACGCCAGCGTATGTAATACAGGGGCGTGAACCAAGAATGCCGGGTGCACTATATGATAATGTCACGATAGGCACAGGGAAGCAAACGATATCACCAGACGCGAAGGTAAAACAAATGCAAGAGCTGTTCGAACTAATACGGCGAAATCTGGAAACGGCTGCACAGGATCAGGCTCGCCATTACAATCTGAGACGAAGAGAATGGAGACCAGTGATTGGAGCAACGGTATGGGCAAAAGAACACCACCTTTCAAACGCGGCAGAAGGATTCGCAGCAAAGCTGGCACCAAAGTTTGGAGGCCCATATGAAGTGATAGGCTTTGCATCTCCGGTCATATGCAAACTACGGCACAAAGAAACGAAAAAAACCAGACAAGCACATATCAGCCAACTGAAGCAACAATTATGCGAGGAAGCAGATGGCACGAAAATGGATGAGCAATGAGGATGGACGACTCGAATGACATGGCGGCGAGAAAATCTGCACAGACCGGCCGGCTGGACAGAGAACTCAAAACATGACTTAGAGCTGAAAATCTCAAAGCACATCGCATCAGAAACAAATTATAGCAAAGTCACAAACCGCATCGCAGAACACAATGAAGATGTGCGAATATCGTAACGACACGTATACAAGCATGCGAAAATGAATTTAGAAACTGGCAACGGATACCCGAATATCGTAACGATGCATACGACATGCAGGCATAATAAAAAAAAATAGAACCAGAGATAGACCGAATAGGGACAACACCAACACATATGCACATACACCGCGAAAAGGGAGGGGAAACGCACCTACACAGGCGCATGATGTTACGCACCCACACATACGCACGATACGACGTATGTATTAGTGAGTCACCGCAATGCACATACACATGCGCATGCTATTATGCATAATGGTGGAGCATCGCGGCGTTTTAAAAATATGCCAAGAGAACAAGGGCAAGGAGGAGAAATCCTAAATATCGGTAAATATCAAAGAACTGACCGAAAGGCGAGGTTTCATGCGTGCAATTGTCATAATCAGGAAACACTCAAAGTTTATCATTCGGCGAGTACTGATAAAAAAAAAAAAAAAACTAAAAACAATGAACGCATTTAATGCAAATATTGGCCAGGATGAAGGCGTAGCTCGACGAGGTGCGGCACCGCGGGCCAATATGGAACGCGGTGACTGGCACGGGTCCGACGAGGAGTCCGACGACGATGGACCGGACATGGCAAATCCGGCCATCGCCGCCTCGTCGGACGAGGAGTTCGATGAGGACGGAGACGAAAGTGGCTACATGTCAGAGGAGAGCGAGGCAGAGTCGGCGGTGAACCGACAGGAGGAGGAGAGCGATGATGAGGAAATGTGGAGGGAACTGGAGGAGGCAATACAGCTAATGGAGGATGGAGTGCCGGGAGAGGCGAGCAGCGGCCGGAGTAGTCCGGAGGAATATATATACCCTATGAGCCGCCGGCAAGACTGTGGGAGCCAGGGCGGCCATCAACGCCGTTCCGTATGGTGGACTCAAGGTCAGAGGCCAGCGAAACGGCGGGGATGGCCGTGGCTGATGAAGGTGCGGCTGATGGAGTAGCCAGCCCACCTCCACTCGAGCCGGAGGACATAGACGAGCCATGGCTGAAAGCACACGATGGATGAGTTGGTGGCGTCAGCAGGTCCTGCAGCAGCAGGAGGCTGAGAGGGATCTGCTGGAGTGGGAGAGCCAGCAGGAGGAGGAGCGGCTGGCAGAGGCAGGAAAACAACAGCAACTGCTACAACTGCAATTGCAGCAACAGCAACAACTGCAACAGTTGCAGCAACAGCAACAACAGCAACAGCAGCAACTGCAACAACTGCAATTGCAGCAACAACAAATGCAGCAACAGCAACAACTGCATCAATTGCAGCAACAGCAACAGCAGCGGCAGCAACAGCAACAACAACAAGAACAGCAACAACAACAAGAACAGCAACAACAACAAGAACAGCAACAGCAACAGCAACAACAGCAAGAACAGCAGCAGCAGCAACGATCAAGCATGCAACTCGAATACCAAGAATGCCCGTGGGTGTGGCCAAGACCGGCATTAAATAGACAAATGTCTGCACCCACGGGGCACAACGAAGGTGCTCGGCCCATATTGGCCAGGCAATCCTCGTGCCCAGGGCCACACGGGCATGAACGGTAGTGGAGGGGAGGGTAAGAAGGGGGGAGTGTGAGGAACATTATAATTAACTATAATATCCCACACAACAAGCAAACAGCAGCATAATCCAGCGATATAAAGGAAGCACCGGATACAAGATACAGCCGAGACACAAACCTAAGTTACGATATACGACCAAGCCTGCTACTGGTCGAGCGAACCAAGTCACAGAGAATGGCTTACGATCAAACCGGGCGGATCGAACCACACGTCACCGCTGGCGATTTCGTACAAGCGGGAAGATGCGTGGGAAGCGTAATGCAAAAAACCAATACACACGCATATGCAATGGGCAGCCAAGTCCAACATGGCTCGATCGAACCGACTCGAACCTATGACGTACGATCGAACCAATTCGAACCTATGACGTACGATCAAGCGTGGCTCGATCGAATCGCAGGCGACCGCTAGCAATTTCGTACAAGCGGGAAGTTGCGTGGGAGGCAGAATGCACAAAATCAACGATATAAGAGTGAATGGAACCCGGCTGGAGAGCATAATTGCACCCAAACGGGGGCATTGGCCTACTTATGCAAATTAAGAGCACAGAGAGGCAAATATGAACGCATGCATTAGCATACGCTGAATAAGTATACACGCATGTCACACGTACACTATGGGTGAGGGAGAACGCCGATGACCAATAGCGCACTCTATGCCTACGTCACGCTCATGAGAACGAAAGCAGTTAGATTGCGAGCAGACAAAATCTTGTGAGCGAGAGAAAACAAAAGTGAGGGCCAAGCAAGCCCGTGAGACGGGTGCGGGGCATGCATGCTTTGTATGAAGCAATGATGGTTTGTGGATTGGATAGGGAATATGCGAGCCGAAGGGGGAGGGATGAACAATGGGGAAGCCCTCTATCTAATAGATACGATATACGTATGAAAGTGCATTAAATGGGAAATTAAACTATGTTGTGTGTTAATTTAATCAAGATGATTAGTATTAAATAGCTTAAGTTAATGCAATTAGTATATATATATATATAATGCGGAGAGAATATGTGCGAAATTGGGTATGACAAGTGGATCAAAGGGAGCGACGGGAACGGCAGCGCTGAAAACAGAGAAAGAAAGCAGAGAAAGTCAACGGGATACGTTGGGCGGCCAATAGAAAGGCGACGCCAACATGAGAAGGAGATGCAAGTCAATATGTACAAACGAGCTAGACAAGGACAAGGAAATAAATGGGCGCGCAGCCACAGAGAAAGTGGACATATGCGCCAAGGATTTACGGGACTTTCACCACGCATAGCAACAAGTGGATGCGTGGGTGAAAGCAGAGGGCCGATGGAAATGTACCAGTTGTATAGCGGTACTACACCAACCAATTCCTGAGGCCATGGGAGCTGCCTATATAAAGGCAACACCCATCAAGAAAGGCATCAAGTCATCAAGTCGTGATCAAGTAACAAGCAATTAAGGCCTTACGAGTAACCTTAAGAGCTTACCAAGGAAACACAAGGAGCAGCAGAAAGCTAGGAACTATACAGGCCTTACGAGTAACCTGTACAGTTCGTTTCGACAGTAACAAGTCCTTAAACAAGGACAATAAACGCCGTACCCAAGCGATAGTGAGTTGGAGAGAAGCCAAGCATTTCCAGGAATATCCAAAGTCAGTGGTAGGCACGAGGATATATCCTACTGCCGAAATTCCAGGATCTATACATCCTGATGAGTACCAATTGCTGAGGAATATCCTGCTGCGTGATAACAGCTACGGATTTATCCCAGAGCCATAAAGCAAAGGCCATCTCGATAAGCATAGCGAAAGGGGTGCAGAGGTGTGGAGCATCAACCAAGCACACGATACAGGCAGAGACAACAACAGGCAACGGCGGCAGGAGCCAAAGGAAGGCAAGAAAGGACGACGAGGGATTCGAAGTGACTCGACGGCGCTGTCCAAATCCAGACCTACCATAGAGAAACTTGTCATATCCAATCAAGCCCATAAACGATCGCAAATAAACGTATTACAAAACCAAAACAATAAACAAACCTGTTCTGATTTCACCGGGGCACAAAATAAATTTTGTTGTGCCGAACCTAGCCCAAGAGATATTGTGAATATCCCGAAGGACGAGAAAGGATCGTTACAGGTTGCTCCTCCTCAGCATTTTCTTCGTCACCACTTTGCTCATCAACAATTGGAATTTGCTGCTCCACAGAATTTTCTTAGATTTCATCATTATTCTCGCAATCAAGTTTTTCACTTGGCTGAAAGATTACCACATCTGACTCACATGATAATTCTCGACCGTGCTCCAACTCTTTCATGAACTTGTGCTCCAAAAACACGACATCTCGGGATACTACTACGGTCCTTTTGACAGGGTTGTAAAGACGATAAGCCTTGGCAGTCTCGGAGTAACCTACCAAAATATGCTGCTTCCCTTTCGCTGAAAACTTGTTCTTATGAGTTTTATCTAATACAATAGCTTTCATACCAAATACTCTAAGATGAGATACGCTCGGCTTTTTCCCATACCAAACTTCGTATGGAGTATTGTCAGGCAAAGTTGCAGTTTCTGCTCTGTTCCGTAAGTATGCAGCCGTCATTATCGCCTCGCCCCAAAAAAATTCGCCAACTCCAGCATGCACTATCATGCTTCGCGCCGTCTTCACCAAGGTTCTATTGGCGCGCTCCGCCACACCATTTTGTTGTGGAGTGTGGGGAACAGTGAGTTCTCTTTTTATTCCATGACTCGATAAGAACTGTTCAAACACATCGCTCAGGTACTCACGGCCGTTGTCGCTTCGTATGGCTTTTATACGCTTACCCGTCTGATTTTCTGCTAGCATTTTGAAATCTTTGAATTTCTGGAAAATATCGCTCTTATTCTTTAACATGTATACCGATACATAACGTGATTTATCGTCTATGAAAGTTGCAAAAAGCGCGCACCACATTGTGACGCTGTACGCATAGGTCCACAAATTTCTGTATGAATCAATCCCAACAATTCTTTTGAGCGACTTTCCGAAGACTTCGGAAACTTCTTAACGCAAATTTTACTTTTTGCACACGTTTCACATACAAGGTCATTTGTACTACACACTTTAGCATTGAGACCATAGACCATTTCCTGCTTAATCATTTTATTTAAACTATCGAAATTTAAATGTCCAAACCGATTATGCCATTTGACCAGCTGATTTACATTTGTTTCTGCAGCAAACACTGTTTTTGTTTTACTTTCAAACAAAAACAAACCGTTGTGTTTCTCTGCTATCATTAAGTCTCGATTATTACTGTCTTTAACGAACACTTTGTTTTTGACAAAAATTACTCTTAAGCCATTTTCTGTTGCCTTTGATACCGAAATAAAATTACATTGTAAGTCCTTTACATATAGCACGTCAACCAATTCGATCGTGATATTTTTCCATATTAGTTCCACTGTACCGCAACCTTCGGCTTCTATGTAACTGTCGCCTGCTAACTTGATTTTCTCTTTGTGCTCACGCATACTCGTAAACATTGATTTGTCCGCACACAAATGAGCTGTAGCCCCGCTGTCTACACACCACGCATTTTTCGACAAACCGATTCGTGTTCCAGAAGTAGAGAGCACCGAAAAGACTTTTTACTGTTCTTTTCGTTCTTGTTGTCTTTTCTCTCTTTCGAACCACACTTCGACGCGAAATGCCCGCGACGACCGCACAACCAACATTCAATGTTTTTTGGTTCTCTCATTGCTTTGTTCTTTTTACCGTTTTCTTGACGCGACGAATACATTTTATTCTCACTTTTCTCGGCTACTTCGCCAATCTTGCGTCTCTCTCCCTCTTCAAGCAATTTAATTTTTAGAGCGCTTAGCGATGGCAACGAGTCTCGCGTTTCAATGGCAACTACAAAATTTTCGAAATCATCACTTAAACTTGCCAACAAAATTATAACGAGCATTTGATCAGGCACTTGTTCCTGAATTTCATTTAACTTTTCTACGACATTAGAAAAATTATTCAAATGCTCTCGAATACTGTCTGTAGCCAAAATTTTAGTATACAACAATTGCTTAAACAACTGTATTTTTCTAGCCGGACCGGAGGGCATGTGGATCGCGGATAACTTTGCCCATGCTTCGCTCGCGGTTTTACAATGTTTTATACCGTTGATCTGCGACGGACTTACGCACAACAATATACTTGCGAGGGCTTTCTCGTCTTTACTGTCAAACAACTCCTTTTGTTCAGCCGTATCAGACGCCTCTTTTTTAACCGACCACATGTCACCGACCACAAATCAGAATGAATCAACAGACTTTTCATCTGTACTGACCATACACTATAATTTTCACCATCTAGTTTTTCGATTGAAAATTGTGGACTCATCTTGAACAAATTAGTTAATCACAAACTTTAATTAACAAAACGAATCTCTTACAAGTCTTTCCGACCAACCCGCACAGTTTTACTTTCTGCTGCCTGGGCCCATAACCTATTCGAGTAGAGGTTTATTTGAGACTAAACTTATGCATACGAATATTCGCTGCAGCGCAGGCAGCAAGAAAATCAATGTAAAGCAGAAATGAAAGAATGTCCGTTACAATTCACAGATCGGATCATTCGAGAATAATAAGAAAGAGATAGACATACTGCGGTGCTTATATACGTATTTTAACAGAAATGGCTAAGAATTTTGAAATTGAGCAAGCTGATTTACTAAGGAAATAAAAATTGCCAGAGCGTTTTCAAAATTCTAATTCCAAAGGTCATGTTTTCGAATCTCCTGATGATTTTTACAAGAAAATGTATTGTGAAATTTTCGACCAAGTGTATTCTTCATTGGCAAATCGATTCGATACTGATGCAGCTAGATTTTTTAATTCTCTGGAGAGTTTTGCTATAGGTCAATTAAACGATGTCAAAAAATTGTATCCTTTTATCGGGGGGACTTCAAAGATCCTAAGCTTATAAATGATAAAGATTTTTTTCTTCAAACTTTACGGCGCGAAAGAAAGAAGGTCAGCAATATCCGTGAAATAGTTAATTTTTTGAGAGAAAACAAATGTTATATGGACCTTATTCCGGAATTTGTGCGATTCATTCGATTGATAATAACGATTCCTGGATCAACGTGCTCTAATGAAAGGAGCTTCTCTGTTTTGCGTCGAATCAAAAATTATCTAAGAATATCAGCTGCGCAAAATAGACTAAATCATGTGGCAATATTACATTCGTATTCAGAAGCAGTTGATAAGCTCAATTTGGATGATTTGATGAATGAGTTTAAGAGTCGCAATTCAAAACGAACTGCTGTTTTTGCTATGTAATGATGCTTGTATATAGTATGGCCTGTAAAAAAAAAAAAAAAAATGTTAACCTATACATGTCTACTAGTTATTGTTTTATGTTGTGAACTCTTCTATTTCCCACTTTAATAGACTGCGTATTATAATCATGGTACCGTAAAGGACCAAAGAAAAGGGTGGGGGGGAATAATTTGTTTTCACTACCCTCTCGGGCTAAGCGCGTGACGCCGGCCCTGGCTATTGCACAGTGGTTGCGCCCATAGGCCAAAAGTCAAAAAATCAATCACAAAATATGTTGACAAAATGTAATCATATTGTCTAATAAATGCCCAAACTTCTGAATGACAAACCGATTTTGTCTGGATTTGCAACGGGACATTCTAAAAATAGCATTGAAATCATGAACACGTGTTCATTTTCGTGCAGCTGCAGCGCTCAGTAGAGCTGGGAATCCATCGATGGTTGCTCCACTCGATATTTCTTCCATCGATGGAAAAAACCATCGATAATATCGATGGTTCCATCGAAAATTTAAACGCATCATACCTATACATTTTGGTGTCGTTTTTATACCCTTGCAGAGGGTATTATAAAATTGGTCAGATGTTTGTAACGCACAGAAGGGGACGTTTCCGACCCCATAAAGTATATATATTCTTGATCAGCATGAGAAGCTGAGTCGATATAGCCATGTCCGTCTGTCCGTCCGTCCGTCCGTCCGTCTGTGCAAATCAACTTCACGCCGGCATCTTAAGAGCTATCGGAATGAAATTTCATATTTGAGCTACTTTTAGCCGGGAGATGATAAAGTATGAAATTTGTCAGGATCGGGCCACTATATCATATAGTTCTAGAACAAACATTTTTGCAAAAATTGGAGTATCTCCATGAAATTTACCAATATGATAGTATTTGACATAAATTGACAGATCCCAAAATTTGAATCTGATCGGATAAATAGAACAGAAGTTACAGTCAACACAAATCGGTTCAAATGATGACCTAGTAGACAGCAAGCAGCGCTGCTTGCTGCTCAAACAGAGCACATGCATACACACACACAGACGCAGCGCTACAAGAACTGTATGTGTATGCGTGTTGTGCTTTGCTTAGGGAATGATGCAAGAAGAAAGAAAATTTATTATAAAAAGAGAAATAATTTGAATGTTTTGTTTGTGAATTGATGAATTCAGTTGCAGGGAAAGAAAATTCAAAATGTAAAAAAATTATTGCCAAAGACTGCAAGGGTATATAAACTTTGGCATAGCCGAAGTTAGCTTCTTTGATATTTCAATATTACAAAGTTTTAAATATTCAAAAAGGGTCAACCGAAACTATCAGAACTCATGACCTCGTCTATAATCATCGATGCAAATCATCTAGCGTATAATTTAACTACTATAGGTTAGCCCTTTATAAATTAATTAAACCAAAAATATATTAAAAAGATTTAAGCTTGTAATTTCTAAAATGTTCTTAAATGTAAAAACAAAATTTATAGTTTTAAGTTAAACTTCAAGATAAAAAAAAGGGTGACCTCTCGTCCTAAGTCCAAAAAACGAAAACAAAAAACTCTTTAAGCACAACAAAACTGTTCGTGGAGGGGCGGAAGGATTTGCTGCTGTACAACTTTTGCGGGTGGCAATTTCTTCGTGATATGGTGAGCTGATAAGATAATTAAAACGCGCGGGACTTCGTCTAATATATTTATGATGTTTATTTTCAGAGAACCCGACACACACGAAATGTTTTGGTTTTAAATGTATATATACAGGATTTTCGAATGGGGAAAAAAATGAGAAAAAGAACGGGTGTTCGAATGTAAGTCTCGTACTGGATAGAATATGACAATTTTTCAGGAGAACCCTTCGTCACTCTCCTCAGTGTGACCGCATTCCGTTTTGGGAAAAAACCCTACCCCTCACTCTCTGCTGTTCACCCGGTGGCGTGAACATTCCGCTTTGCAATTGCCTCGCTGGACATGTCTAAGACTTCGGCCACGCATTAAGCGATGAGCGACTGAGCGACGCACTCTCGAGCGACGTTAATGACCGATCGCGTTGAGTGAGGTGGCCACGCACTAAGCGGCACCGCTCGATTTATTAGTTGTAAAAGTTATAATCTAAAGAAGTTCTATGAATTCTGCAACGTCGCTTAGCGATGCACAAAAAATTAGAATCAATTCTAGCGCTGAGCGACGTCGTTCTGACGCTCACAAATTTCGCTCGTCGCTCAGCAGCTGCGTGGCCACTCCAACGCTTTCTCATAAGCTTTAATATTTTACGTCGCTCGAGAGCGCGTCTCTCAGTCGCTTAGTCGCTCATCGCTTAATGCGTGGCCGAAGCCTAAGGATGGGGGATGGCAGCGTTTTGGATCGCCAAGACACAGGTGGAGATGGAGGGGGAACTTTAAATGCAGATGGAGTAGGCGGCACGATGGCTGATGACCTCTGAATAGAAGTCCGAATGAAAAACGGGAGCCTTTCGGGTCTTTGCTCTTTGGGTTGGATGTATGCGACTGAGCTGTCGATGTGCAAGCGCGTGTGGTGTTGCTTGCCACAACGATGGCATCCTGCTGTGCTCCTGCAGGAACCATTGGAATGCTCATGAGCCAAACAGTTCGGGCAGTATCCGTTGCTCAAGACTACCCGTAACCTGTCGTCAGCTCGTAGTCCTCGAAACTGTCGGCACTAACGGAGCGCGGCACCTGAAGCAGTTGGAACTCCGTTCTAAATCGAATGGTGCTACTGTCCTTAGAGACATCTTCGGACTGCTGGATGAGGTAAACCGAGACCGTCTGGATTTTCCAATAACAGATCCACAGAGAACCCATCCGAACAACGTCTCGATCCCCACGAAAGAATCACCAACATTCTTGATGATTCGTTCCTCAAGGATACTGGGAAGAAGCTCGACTCCAAGCACCAAGTCCACAGGAGCACTTTGGTGAAATTGCGGACCAGCAAGCGGAAGGTCAAGCGAATCCTGCTTAACACTATTCGGGACGGCGCGGTACGGAAGTGCTTCATCTGCACAAGGCAGCACAACGGCGACTGCTTGGAACTGTCGCAGCGGTTCGTTAGGAGGAGAAATCTGTAGGCGGCAAGCTTTGTCGCCGCTACCAGCATCACATTGCCCAATGCCGCGAATGCTAGTTGATACCTTGCAGCTTGGAGGATTAATCAATTCAAACATTCTTTGGGAAATAAAGGACGCCTCGGATCCCATATCAATCAAAGCGCGGATTTGAAACTGCTTGCCACGATGATGAATAGTTACCCTCGCAGTACCCAGGAGGCCAGTGTTGCGAGTGGAGGCGAAGTAACTTCCCACGTTTACATGAGGGCTGCTGGAAAAATCTGGAGGACGCAGGATTCGGAATCATACAAGCATCAGGTGCTGAGCTCTCTTGCACTTGAGTGGGAAAGGCCTGATCTCTTGCCTTAGGTTTTCGGCTTACGGATAGAAAGGTCTGACCGCTAGAGCTTAGCTTAGCTTGACCGCTTAGCTTGGTCTTATTTGGAACGGACTGTTCCCACAACAGAAGGGTGGACTTGCTCGTACAGATTGCTATGAGAAGGATATCCCAATTGTCTGTACGAGCCCCGGAACGCTCAAGACCGGTTCTGCAGTTCTATCAACGCTTTGTCAGACTCTTGGGATACAGCTGGGATCTGTAGAAGCTGCTTGGCTTGACTCATAATCAATAATCGATTATTTTCGTACCGCGCAGTGAGAATCCTGAACCCTTCATTGATCAAGGGTGCCCTAGAAACAACGGCTAAGAGGTAAAGTTTCTCCACTTGTGTTAGGCTTGGATTATGGATAAAAATCGCGGTAAACATATCACGGAATGTAGGCCCAGCCAGGCTGTCTCCGTTGAAGATTTCGACTTCGCCCGGGGGAACTGTGTGACTTTGATAGGTGGACTCGACAGAGAGCCTAACTGATGGGGAAGCCATTTTCGCGGACAACTGCTCAATTCGCTCTCCAAACAATGTCCCGCCTCGCACATATACCATATAACAATATTCATGTTTAGCTTTAATTGTAGCAATGTGCTTTGGACTATCTTTATTTTGAGCCGTCAAGGCCTTATGGCATCGTGAAAACTCTGCCTCGACTTTTGCCCAAAGTGACTTAAGTTGGTCTAAGTGTATTTTAATAGAGACGAGTGGCACATCGTCAGCTAACACATAAGCTTCTGCTCTCTGACGTGACGGTCGTGATTTTGAATAGCTGCTGAGTTTTAATTAATTTATATTGTGTTCTCTCAATTTTTAATTGTGCTTAGTTTGTTTTCGCTTTCGCTAGTGTCGTTTGCTTGACACCCTTGTGTTTTATTTGCATAATTCGCTAAATTAAACATTTTTTTTTTTCATTTTCGTGATTAGTGTTTGGTGCATTTAAGTTTTTTGTTTTATTGTTCTCTCTCGTCATTGCTTCTGCAGTTGCTCCCCTCATCGCCCCCATCATACCATCAGTGCTAGTAGTTTTGTTGTTCTCTCTGCTTTGTGCTTCTGCTCAGTTTCTCTACCTGGTTGCTACCTGGTCTACCTGGTTGCAAGCATTCTGATCGTCTTGACGATCAGTATAAAGCAATATCTTGTTGGCTCTGCGATAATCTTATTCACTTAAAATGTGCTGGCCTCAACGACCGCGACTACGACAAATTTTCTGGTTTGTCTGTGTCTAAGCCTGAGCTTGCCTTAATGCGCTGGACTTGCCCATCTTAAGTCAGCCAGTAACTACATTTTAGCCGTATGTAAAGGGATCTTCACTTAAGTTTCTTTAAACAAACTGGCCCAACAGCTGTCTAAAGAGTGCGACTCTAGCATACATTTATTGTCGCAATTCAAGCTTGGTCTACCTTCTAAGGAAATGCCCAAGAAATGTACCCTTGATTTGCCTCATAAGCAGTCTCCCGCACTCTCTATCACATCTTCTCCCACTTTACTTTCGCCTACACCATCTTCTTGTCCCTCTTTATGCTCTTCTTTTCAGATTGAAGTACCCATTACAAACCCTGGTGTACCTCAATTTATCCCTCACGGGAACTCTGATCAATTACAGGATAATGCTGGCTCTCAATCACTTGCGGATCCCAATGCTCCTCCGCGTCCACTAACTGTAGTGCCTCATCGTAAACAATTATTTATCTCTAGCCTTGCTCCAGATACTTCTGAGTCGTCTGTGACAGCTTACATTGGTAATATATGCCCTGCTAAGGTTTTAATTTAAAAGTTTAAGTTTTCTAGGCCTCGCGAAATCTCCTCTTTTAAAATTACAGTACCAAATGAGTATTTCTCAGCTATGGTTGACCCTAACTTTTGGCCAGAGGGCCTAGGTGTATACGAGATTGCGCCCAATAAGCGCTCCCGTCCTTTGCCTGTCCACCTTCCTAATGTATCTTCTTCTTCAAAAACTAATAACGTCTAGTCTTTGCATTCATTATCGAAATGTCAGAGGACTTCTTACCAAGCTCTCGAAATTATTCTGCGATAGCCAAACCTTTTCGGCTGACATATTAGCTTTCTCTGAAACTGGGCTTAATTCCTCTGTTTTGGATAATGAAATTCTTTCTAATAACTTTATTTCTTATAGGCTTGATCGTGTTGGTCGACGTGGCGGTGGAGTACTCATTGCTGTCAACTCGAATCTGTGTTCAAGTGTTGTGCCGATTGATCTCCCCTTAGGTGTTGAGTTTATTTGCGTCGAAGTTACATGTTCTAACTTTAGCTTATATATCACTTGTTCATATATTCCTCCAACTTCTGATATCATGATCTACATGCACCATGCTGATGCTTAGCGAACTATTTTTAGTCGTCTTAAAGATCGTACTTTTCTTATAGTTTTAGGTGATTTTAACTTGCCTAATGTTTCATTAGTAACCATTGATGTTACTATTTCTTACAATTCCGTTAATAATTCATTTAATAACATCTCTAATTCTCGTCGTAGATGTTTTCGTAAAACAAATTTCAATCTTCTTAACAGCCTTATTTTCTCTTTTGATTGGTCATTTCTATTTGAGTGCTGTGATATAGATTGTGCAGTAAATTTTTCTAGTCTGCTCTTAATTCTCTAATTGATAAATGCGTTCCTTATGTGAATGTCTCTACCGTCTCCAGTGCACAGTCTGGTTCACGCGTAGTCTCTCTAAGCTCCGTAACATCAAATCTAGATATAATATAATTTCAACCGCCGCCGCGTACAGACGTGTTTTTTAATGAACTTTGCAAAATTTAGTGTAAAAAATAAAAAGACCGCGTTTGCAAAAATTGTGTAGGGCTCTCAGTCGCCTCAGAGACGCCTATTTACATTCATCATATTGCTATTAGTTTGTTCTAATAGCAATAAATACTAAGTTGCAACAACAAAGTTTTTTTTTTTTTTTGTTGTGTTTAAGTATATTTAAAATCTGTCCACTGTAGGAGAATAATTAAATTTGTTAACGGCCATGTTGTACATAACATTGAAATGAAGTGAAAAGCCGCTGCAGGGTTTGTTGGTTTGGGATCATCACTCTTCACTGGCCGAAATTAGCGGTTGCGTTATAAATAAAGGTCGATTTCTGCCCATCTTTTGCATAGGCCGTTGACGTTCCAAGATACTAGTTTGAGGCCTATTTGCATAAGTGAGAACTTTTTTTTTTTTTTTTTGGAAAAGCCATGTCCACCAATTCGGGCCCAAACTCTCTCGATCCCCACCAGCAACAGCTACAAGAACTACTTGTACAACAACAACGTGAGCGTGGTCTCTCGGTCCAACGCAACAACGCGTACTTTTCGGTGGTGTCGCCGACCGCACTGAATGCTACCGTAAGCAATAACACCGAAAGTGCAAGCCACTCAGCAATCAACAGCATCGAAGTATTGACCTGCCTCAAGCCGTCAACGATAAGTCGCCCAGAGTCAGCCACGACAACAAACCCAACGCCTTCTGTCCAAACTGGAATGGATAGATATATTAAAATAACTAAGCGGAAGCTAAGCCCGCAAGAGAAAAAAAGTGTCAATACGCCGAAAATAACCAAACCAAATGAACAAGTAGCACTTCTAAGACAATTTCCGCATCATCGAAAAGTACCTCCGTAATGCTAACATGAACTTCTATACCTACCAACTAAAAAGCAGTAAAGCAGTAAAACAGTAAAAATACAACCACACCGCAAACAATTTCAATCTTAGGTCAGTGTGTGTTGGCTGCGGCGAACATCATAAAGATGGCATTTGCCCCAAGGACAGAAATAACGTCGCACTATGACTATGCAGTAACTGTGGAGGGAACCACACAGCCAACTACAGGGGATGTCCTGTCTTCAAGGATCTTAAATCGCACCCTAAACGGGCGTAAACCCCCGGCTGGACCAAAAATCACCTTCAACGCCTCCAAAACTACACTGGAGGTATTTTTTCGCCAAGGCTGTTAGATCATCTAACATGCCTGCTACAACCAATCCTAGTATATCCTTCGCTAGTGTACTCCGAACTGGACAGACGGAGCCCGCGAAAGAGACTCCGTCACTCCACCATCTACTGAATTCGCAACCTAGCGCACCAGAACTTGGCCATCAAACTCCAAGTGGCTTAGAGGCCCTATTGATCTCACTTAATCAAAACATGATCGCTTTTATGACGTTCATGCAAAACTGCTTATCCAGAAGCTTATCGAGAATAAATAATGGCTTCCCTAAGTCTATGTCTTTGGAATGCTAACGGCGTCTCCAAGCACAAAAATGAACTGCTACTATTCCTAGACTCATGTCGAATCGAAGTCATGCTGATATCGGAAACACATATAACATCAAAAAATAATTTTCAAATACCAAAATATGCCTTCTACGCAACAAACCATCCAGACGGAAAAGCTCATGGCTGGACTGGTATCCTAATCAAAAACCGTATAAAACACTTGTTCCTCAACAGATTCGAAACACAGCAACTGCTATAACCGTCCAAACCAGCTGCGGCAACACTACGTTGGTTGCCCTGTACTGCCCACCACGCTTCTCAATCTCTGAAAAGGCATTCACCGGTTTCTCTCGCACTCGGAGAACGCTTCATTGCAGAAGGGGACTATAACGCCATAACATACGCACTGGGGATCTCGCCTGGTAAATCCTAAAGGCAAGCAGATGTACACCACAATAGTCAACCCACTAAATAAGATGGATTGCGTCTCACCGGGTAGACCTACTTATTGGCCCACAGATCCACAGAAAGTGCCTGACTTGATTGATTTCGCAGTAACCAAGGGGATTCCGCGTAATCGGATCACTGCGGAAACACTGCTAGATTTAACCTCCGACCACTCTCCAGTGCTATTCACACTGTTAACAAGACCTCAAGTAGTTGATCGCCCATATATACTTACAAACAACAAAACAAATTGGCTTAAATTTTAAATGTACATGAGTGCCCACATTGACTGTTCGCCGAAACTGGATGCTGCAGAGGACATTGACATGTGCGTCTCTGCACTTGAGTCGATGATGGGAGCTGCAGCAAAAGTATCTACTCCACATGCCTCTACTTACGCTAAACCTGCTGTCAGGCCTACGAACGGGCGGGTAGAACAATTAGTAACGGAAAAACGACGTCTAAGAAGAGAATGGCAGGTTACTCGATCACCAGCAGCAAAACTTCGCCTAAGGCATGCCAATCGCAACCTCTCCAAGGAGTTAAGACAAGAAGAAACCTGGGCTCAAAGAAAATACATTGAAAAGCTCAGCCCAATCAGCAGTAAACATCCTTTGTGGAATGCCCACTCAACTTTAAGCGCTCCTACAGAGACAGTTTCACCGATAAGGGATCCAACCGGTGGATGGGCCCGCAGTGACGAAGAGAGGGCATCCGTATTTGCCACACATCTTAAAATGGTTTTCCAGCCAAATCCAACATCAAAACCATTTGTACTTCCCCCTTCGAGCACATTAACGGATAGTGAGTACTCGGAACTCCAATCGGATGAGATCACTGCAGTTATTAAAAACCACATAAAGCCGAACAAAGCCCCTGGCCATGACCTAATCACACCGAAAATGATCCTAGAACTCCCTACCATCGCCATACAATACATCTGCAAAATGTTTAACGCTATAATAAGAATTGGCTACTTCCCAAGAGCATGGAAAAGGTCCACTATCATCATGATTCCTAAAGTGGGAAAGGACAAAACCCAACCATCATCCTATAGGCCAATTAGTTTGCTGCCATGTCTTTCGAAGCTTTTTGAAAAGGTCCTGCAGATTCGTCTAAACTCATTTCTGGTATCGGAGAACACAATCCCTTCACACCAGTTCGGCTTCCGCGAAAAACATGGGGCATTCGAACTAAAAGAATAGTCGACAAAGTTTGGCTGGAGGGTCTAATGTTCAAAATCCGGCAGAAACTCCCACAGTACACCCACAAACTCATGGAATCTTACCTTTACAATAGGAAATTCGTTGTAAGATGTAATGGCTCCGTCTCGGATGACTTTGAAATCGAAGCTGGTGTACCGCAAGGCAGTGTACTCGGCCCATTGCTCTACCTGCTGTACACTGCAGACTTACCAACGAGCTTAGGACTTACAACGTCCACTCTCGCCGATGACACGGCAATCCTCAGCAGATCCAAATCCCCAATACAAGCATCTGCATCCGGGTCAACGAGCAGAAATGCAAACATGTTACATTTACGCTTAATAGAAGAAACTGTCCAGCTCTAATGCTAAACAACGTACCAATTCCTCAAGCCGTGGATGTCACTTACCTTGGTATCCACCTAGACAGAAGACTAACTTGGCGCAAGCACATCGAGGCAAAAAAGTCACAGCTTAAATTGAAAGCAAGTAGCTTACATTGGATCATCAATGCTCGGTCCCCTCTACGTCTGGAGTATAAAGTCCTCCTATACAACTCCGTACTGAAACCCATCTGGACTTACGGTGCCGTACTATGGGGAAATGCAAGTACCAGCAATATCGACATTATAAAAAGGGCGCAGTCGAAGATTTTAAGATCAATCACTGGGGTCCGTGGTACATACGGAACGACCACATTCAAAATGATCTAAATATACCTAGCGTAAAATATGAAATAGGTAATCAACAACTAAAGTATTCTGCGAAACTGGATGTACACCCTAATGTTCTTGCCCATTCCCTTACGCGAACTAATAATAGAACTCGTCTTAAAAGAAATGACAGACCAACCCAACAATAATGAATGATTAGGGCCGCCTGCAATATCCCCTGGATATATTATAATTACTAGATTAAGAAAAATATCTCAAACTTGTTGTTAGGCCCTAATTTAAGAGTAGATTTAACAAATATATATTAAACGTTAAAAAAAAATCTAGATATATTAAAAGATTTAAAAAAAGTGGTTCGCGGCTTGACTTATTGTGTAGCCAAATCTCTATTTTGTCTTTTAAATACTCAATGCTTTAATAATTATATCGTTCGCTGTAAGGTTGAATTTTATAAGAACTTCAAAAGATTTTACAACTTTGTTATTTCCAAAAGACGCTCTAATTTACTACTTTCCACCTTCAGACTTAATGACCAGACTGCTAATAATGATTCAGATATTGTAGATCTGTTTGCTAAATTCTTTCAGTCGACGTATTCTACTATTCTTCGGATCCCACATCCTATACCTTCTCAATTCCACATTTAAATTGTATGTTTTTTCTTTAGTATTATAATATTCTTAATTAAAATGTGTTCGATAACCTTTATCTCGGTTATTCTTTATATCGAGTAAGACTTGTAGCTTTCCTGATATTTGGAAGGAGTCTTTTATTATTCCGCTTTTTAAAAAGGGTAGCAAATCAGATATTTCTAACTACCGTGGCATTGCCAACTTTCGGCAATACTTAAGCTGTTTGAGAAAATTATTCTCTTCTTAGTCTTCCCTTCAACACCTATCCAGATCCACTATTTCTGCTTGTCAGCATGGCTTCATGAAATGTCGTTCGTCGCTTACCAACCTTTTAGAATTGACTACCCTTGTACACCATGGCTTCCGTAAAAAGTGTCAAACTGATGTTATTTATACTGTCTTTAGTAAGGCTTTCGATACGGTTCATCATTTTATGCTTCTCATGAAACTTAACATCATGGGTTTTTTCCCCGAAACTATTGGCTTGATTAAAGTCGTATCTTATTGGCAGAACCCAAAAGGTGTCCTTTCGTTCCTCGATATCTAAAACTGTTCGAGTTACGTCAGGTGTCCCCCAAGGCAGTCATCTTGGCCCACTGTTATTTACCTTGTTTATAAACGGTTTGCCTTTGGCCTTGGTTCATTCATGCGTGTTCATGTTTGCGGATGACGTCAAGATTTGTTATTCATATAATGATCCTTCTTTCCAACAGTACTTGCAATCAGATCTCGATGCGTTCTGTGTTTGGTGTCACGTTAATAAATTACACCTTAATGCCTCTAAATGCTCTTTTATGACTTTCAGTCGTTTTTTCGCCGTTCCTAGCTCATTACTCTATTAAGTCTGTTCTGTTAGATTGTGTACCATCATTTAAAGACTTAGGCGTTATGTTTGACCCAAAACTTTCTTTTAATATTCAAATATCTTCAATTGTTAATAGAGCATGCAGTCTTCTTGGCTTCATTAAACGTTGGGCCAAAGAATTTGATGATCCATATGTGGCAATGGTTTTATTCACTTCGTTAGTTCGCCCTACTCTAGAATATTGCTCGCCAGTGTGGAACCCTCAATATGATGTTCACCAGCGTAGTATTGAATCGGTACAGAAGCAATTCCTTAAGTTCGCGTTACGCGGTCTTAATTGGGACCCGAATCTTCGCCTACCGTCTTATTCTGACAGACATCTTTTTTCCTCTTCACCTTAGTAGATGTCTGACTAACTACTCTCTCTTCACGAACCTTTTCGTGTTCTTTGCCAATCTTTTAACAACCTTTCTCGCCTTATTTCTCCTTATCTATCTGTCAGTTCTCTTCGTGCTACACTTTTTAATTTTTTACAGCGAAACCACTGAAAATATTCTGGACTGGATTGGCTGCAACTCATCCCTGACCACATTGGCTGTGAATCGGGGCATAGCTGGCACCTTGTTGCAAATAAAACACCTCCACCGGTTCGGGGATGTTTAGTTGTGCATAAAGCTAAGCTACCTTCGTAATTTAATTATGATCTATATTTTAGCTTAAGCTTTTTCGTCGACTGCTGATTTAGTTGACGTAAATAAATAAATTTAAAAATAAATAAATAAATAAAGCCTGGGCCTCGCGAGCTTCGATCGCCGTTAATGCCTCGCACACAGCAACGAAGTCGGAAAGAGACATCGTAGAGTGTTCTCTGAGCTATTACGAATCGAATGGGAATAAATAACTTCGTGGAACTAGAGCTCTCAAGAGAGGAGATCGAAACGAAGCTGTAAGTGGACTGTATAATTTAAGGATAGAGAAGTGAGAAGGAAAAGTGTCTACTGCTTTTAATGAACACAAAAAGGAAGAAAACTCGGAATTAATTTTCATTAAACGGCTGGTCAATTTCATGGATCTGTGAGGCAAAAAACAAAATGCACCGAGACAAGACAAAATATTAAAATATTAAATAAAATAATACTTATATTTCCTTAGAAATTATTTTGCGAATTAGATACTGACTGATTGAAATATATTTTTTTTTTTTGGCACAATACGAAAATCATGGAAAAAATGGATATCGTGACCGAGTCACGACTTGGCTCAAGCGTCAACACTGATAAGACTTGAGTGTCAGCACTGATCGGGAGTCAGCTGTTCTGCCGTTGTTTATGTTTTGTGAATTTACTTAATTTTGAATTGATTAACGAATATCGCGATTTACTGCTTTAATTATGTAGGTTTCAAATTATTAAATTGCGGAAAGCCAATCGGAGTGGCTGCAATTAATTTTGTTTGGGTAAAATTGAATTGTATGTGGGCATATATATGTATGTACATACATACATATGTACGTATGGAGTGCGCTTACCGCGCACTATGGTCTGGATGTCGATTTTTTAGGCATAAACTACAGTTTGAATGATAGAGAGTTGAAATTTTGCAAGCATGCTGGAAATACTAAAAGAAAATTTCAATTTTTTTTTTTTTGTCAGAAAGTCGGATTTTGTGGCATAAAGTCCAATTTTAAACTTAGAGCCTTGAAATTTGGTACATATGTCTTCACCCACCTGCCCTAGCACATTTTTATTAAATTTTATTAAATTTTTTTTTTTTTAATACATTTTTTTTATTCTTCCTCGTTGTTTAAAATAATGTTATATTGCTCTTCACGGTCAGATTCGTGATCTAAATCAGAATCCGAATCTGAATTTTCCGGATCGGAATTAATAGTTTTCTGGAAGATTTTTCTTTTTGATTTGATTTTGTCTTTTATTCAGACATATGCTTGATATAAGCGGATCTGATGAATCCATTGCTCTATAAAACACATCAGCCATGGTGTTTAGTCGGCTATTTTTTCTTGCATGTGATTTTCTGTCACTTTTGTAATATTTGTTCCGAGCTTCTGAAGCATTTTCGCCTAAACATCCAACCGGAACTAAGGATGAGTTCATAATTTGACAGCCGTGAACTAATATTTTGTGGACAGTCGGAGACATTGGGTACCAAGGATATATACTTAAGTACATTGAAAATGAGCTCTTACAAAATTCCTTAAATTTGTCAACATCTACAGAATAGTGAGACGAAATGGTAATTTTAATCACGAAGAAATTGTGTAGAAGGGCTTGATCAAAGTTTGTTACTGATGAAAACAAACGGGTATTAGAGAAGGCTCTTCTGGCTGTGTTTCCGTCATTACTATTGCCACTACCGTTTTGCTTGGGCATGTTTATATGGAGACCCATTTGTTTCCACATCATGTCTTGAATATTCTTTTTTCGAGACATTACTTCCATTTTGTCAGCCTGTTTAATATGCCACTTTCGAATTTTGAGCCTATATGACACATTTAGGACGAATTCAAAAAAACGAATCCAGGCACACAATGGACTCGCGCCGTATTGAAGACTTTCAGGTCTTGGTCCAAAGTTTCCTGAATAAAAATCTGTGGTTTCCAGAACCTCTGTTGGTTTTACACCACATATTGGGCAGCACTGAGTGGATGTCGTTCCAGTTAAGGTGTTAAGCACCTTGCCATCAATAAGTGTCATTTGCGTAGCATATTTAATGACAACTTCTGTGTACCCCTTTTTATATAAATAATCCTTTAAATTGGCGATTTGAACATCCAAACTTTTTCGAGTTTTTTTTCGAGTAATATTTTAGTCTGGCTTTCCTTACTCTCAATTTTTAAAGGCCGACAGAACCTAACAGACTGTGGAGCTCTGTTTTTCCAGATGATACGTTGATTTTCATCTTTTAATTCCAATGGTATTATTGTGGTGACAAAAAGTGAAAGATCAAGGGAAACAGGTTCATCCGAATGAAACTGTTGCTTATAAAGGCTTTGACCCGTTGATCCATCAAAGCCGTAGCTTGTTATTAATGTGCAATGTGAAATATCATCAATTTCAGCTAAAACCTCTTTTTGCAATTCCATAATTCGTTCGGCTGTATGGTCTAGGATATTTTGCATTGAAACCTGTGCACAACTTTCCGAAATGTGTATTTGGGATGGTCTGCAAACCGTTTTCATTTCCAGGAGAGCTGAGTACGGTGGAAAAATATCGCATCCACGAGATTTGTTAAGTTGTTGGATGTTAATGTACTGCTGTTTTGTCAATCCATTTTCCGATAAAAAAGCCAGTGCTTCTTCCGAAGTAAGAGGTGTGACTTCATTTGGAAACAATTTTTTTTTAGTTCAGAGCAGTCTTCATGCCTGACGACTTTTAAAACTGTCGCTAATTCATCCTGTTTGGCTTTCTTTGCGGAAACTGAAGCCGCGTGAAGCAAATGAGGCGTGGAAAAATTATTATCCGATGCTAGGTCACATGCTAACTTTCTTTTTTGGCGCTCTCCAGCATCTGAATAGTTTAGCTTCGGTCTACCCATTGCAGATGAAGATGCCAGATCCGTCACATTTTCATCTAACGTCAAAGTAATTGACTGCGAAAGCCACCTTGCGTGTCGAGCCTTAAATCTTTGCAACATTCGATTGCAATGTGATTCAGAAAAATCCTGATTTTTTCAGGAAATATATCCACCTGAGCAGCACTGAGATCAGATTTGTTTACTTTTTCCAATACCCATATGATAAATGCACCATCATCGCACTTCTTGTTGTCCCAAACTTCCAGCAACGTTAAGCGGCGAAACTCATATTTGGCTGCAACATGTCAATTTATTCAAAATGGAACAAAAAGGGGCAGAGGAGACTTATTAATTCCGAATATATAAACATTAATCTTGAACATGTCGTTTTTAGTTGCGCGCTCAAGCGCGCTCAGAACAAGTAATACACCACGAAACACGGCTCTATTTGTTAAATTTCACCTATAAAAAGACACCAACAACAATTGCACATACACAGCTAAACATTCACAATCTTGACAAACTAACACTGAACATTAATTTTAAATACCATAATTACAATATTCTTTTTCTTTAAACAATCACGCTCAAAACAATGACAAAGCTTAATTAATTTTAAGGTTGCATACCGATAATTTAAGGTTGCATTGAAACAGCTGACTCTAGTTGCGCGCCAAATTTAAATGACTAATTTGAAAAATTTTTTAAAAACGTTTTTTTCTTATCTAATGTGTCTATAATCAAAAAATAAGTTAAATTTTCAGTTATGAATACATAAAAAAAATGACTTTATGCCAAAAAATATGACTTTCTGACCATAGTGGAGTGGTCAGAAGTTAAATCTAGCAGTGTCTCAGCATTGATCTGATTACGCGAAATCCTCTTAGTTACTGCAAAATCAATCAAGTCAGGCACTTTCTGTGGGTCTGTGGGCTAGTAAGTAAGCCTGTGAGACGCAATCCATCTTATTGAGTGGTTTGACTATTGGGTTGTACACTGGGGAGTGCGTATGTTTGGCGTTATAGTCCCCTGCTGCAATGAATCGATCACCGAGAGTGTTAAAGAAATCGGTAAATTCCTTTTCAGAGATTGAGAAGCATGGTGGGCAGTATAGGGCAACCAATGCAGTGTTGCCACAGCTGTTTTGGACAGTTATCGCAGTTGCTTGTAGGTGCTGTGTTTCAAATCTATTGAGGAACGAGTGTTTTATATGGATACCAGCCCCGCCGTGAGCTTTTCCGTCTGGATGGTTTGTTGTGTACAAGGTATATTTTGGTATTTGAAAATTATTTTTTGATGTTATATGTGTTTCCGATATCAGCATGACTTCGATTCGACATGAGTCTAGGAATAGTAGCAGTTCATTTTTGTGCTTGGAGTTGCCGTTAGCACTCCAGAGACATAGTCGTAGGGAAGCCATTATTTATTATCGATAAGTTTCTGGATAAGCAGGTTTTGATTCCGCATCAGTACCTGCATGCAGTTTTGCATGAACGTCATAAAAAAGGTTATGTTATGATTAAGTGAGATCAATAAGGCCTTTAGACCACTTGGAGTTTGCTGGCCAAGTTCTGGTGCTGTAAGTGGCGGATTCTGTAGATGGTAAAGCGACGGGGTCTCTTTCGCGGGCTCCGTCTGTCCAGTTCAGAGTACGCTAGCAAAGGATACTCTAGGGCTGGTTGTAGCAGGAATGTTAAATGATCTAGCAGCCTTGTTGAAAAATACCCACGATGTAGTTTTGGAGGCGTTGTAGGTGACTTTTGGTACAGCGGGGGGCTTGCGCCCGTTTAGATGTGATTTAAGATCCGGATATCCTCTGTAGTTGGTCGTATGGTTCCCTCCACAGTTACTGCATAGTCTAAGTGCGACGTTACTTCTGTCCTTCGTGCAAATGCCATCTTTATGACGTTCACGACAGCCAACACACACTCACCTAAGATTGCAATTGTTAGAAGTGTGGTTGTATTCCTGGCAGTTTTTACAATGAGGTGGCTGGTGTCTCTTTTGGGGCTCCTCTACGGTGATTCTTTTGAGCAGTAGGAGCTGATGGTTGTACTGCATTTGGCTTTGACCGCTTTGCCTCTGGTTGGAGCTCGATTTTAAATAGCTGTGGGACTTTGTTTCTGTTGATAATATTGACAATGGACTTAACCGCAAACCGTTTCTCGGCCAGCGCGTCTGCTATATCTTGTGTTGGAACAGATGACTAAACCTCCTTTAACACAACCTGAAGCCCTTATTACTTTTCAGTTGGTATGTACAAAAGTTGACATTAGCACTTGACGGAGGTACTTTTCGATGATGCAAAAATTGTCGTCAGTTTGGGTTTGGCATTTAATTTCTTTTATGTTTTCCCTATTGAGAGGGGTTACAACAAAGTTATTTGCCCCTATTTCTACTAATTTCGATATCTGGGGGGTGTAGGTGGCTCCACGGACGTATAGTGGGGTTGGTCTAGATGATTGTACTTTTTCTATAGCGCCGGCTTCGGCGTCTTGCTGATCGGCAAGAATTTTATAACGATTCCCGCTTAGGGGTGCTACTCGTTCATTTGGTTTGGTAAAACTCTGCGTATTGCCACTTTTTTTCTTTTGTGGACTTAGCTTCCGCTTAGTTATTTTAATATATCTATCCATTCCAGTTTGGACAGATGGCGTAGAATTTATTGTTGTAGCTAGCTTTGGGTAAATTGGCGTTGACGGCTTGACGCAGGTCAATACTTCTGCAGAATTGGAAGTGATTGCTGTCAACGAGCTGACGGTGTTAGTGCTTATGGTAGCATTTAGTTAAGTCGGCGACACCACCGAAAAGTACGCACTGTTGCGTTGGACCGAGAGTCGACGCTCACGTTGTTGTTGAATGATTTGTTTTTGTAGCTGTTGCTGGTGGGGATCGAGAGAGCTTGAGCCCGAATTGGTCGACATGGCTTTTCCAAAATTACGCAGTTAGTTATTGCAACTTACTATATATTGCTATTAGATCAAACTAATAGCAATATGATAGTAAATTGACGTCTCTGTGGCGACTGAGAGCCCTACACAATTTTTGCAAACGCGGTGTTTTCTTTTACACTAAAATTTGCGGAGTGCATTAAAAAACAAGTGCAGTCGTGGCCGCGGATGGATTCTTTATTTCTTGTTGAAATGGCCAAAAGTGTTGTGGGACATTGTAGACTCAATAAAATACTGTGGGCTGAAGCGGTAAAAACAGCGGCGTATTTACAAAACAGTTCCGAAACGCATTCCTTGGTAAATAAGTCGTCTTATGAGGCTTGGTTTGGTAGAAGACCAAAAGTTTCCCATTTCAGAATCTTTGGAGCGAAGTTGATCGCTCTGAAGAAGACTCACAATAAAAAGATCGCTGCCATATGGGAGGAATATTTAATGATTGGGTATTCCAAGACAGCGAAAGCTTATCGTTTCTATAGTCCGGAGAAGAAAAAGCTAATTGAGAGCAGAGATGTAGTCTTCTTGGAGAATATAATGTTATGGATCTAGCAGTGAAGAGGGTGACATGGAGCTGTTTGAATACTATTTGTGACCAAGCAGGTAACAATGTAAATGAACCGAATCCAGATGAGCAAGAAAGAGATAACGAAACGAGCGACAACTATGAGAGCGCGGATAGCTAAATCAGTCAACAGCCCCAAGGAGGCGAAGACGAAATCAACGAGGAGTCTTAGGAGGACTCAGAAGCTGAAATTGGTGGAAGTCGAGGTCCACGGCGTCCAAAAGTTGTAAGAACGGGTAAACCAGGAAGATGTCGAAAGCAGTATAATATGGTGAATTTGCTAAAGACAGAAAAGGTAAAAGTTCCATTACGAGTTAAAAATGCCATTAATGGCGAAATGGGCAGTCAATGCAGAAGGAGATAGGTGCACTGAAGGCAAACAATACTTGGGAACTGGTAGAATTACCTGAGGGTAAGAAAGCTATTGGCTGTAAGTGGGTTTTTGTGATTAAAGCAGACAAAAATGGTTTTGTCAAAAAGTTTAAGTCCAGGTTAGTCGCTAAGGGTTGTGCGCAACAGTTTCGTATTGATTACTTTGGAACTTTTTGCCAGTAGTAAGATACTCATCAACAAGATTGACATTGGCTCTAGCAGTAGTATAAACTTTATCTCCATCAACTAGACGTATCGTAAGCATATCTAAATAGTGACTTGTCAGAGGAAGTTTATATGAAGCAGCCCAGTCGATTTGTTAGCGAAGCCTATCCAGAAAGAACTTTGAAATTGAAGAAATTACTTTTTGGTTGCGTTATCCACGGAGGCAGGAGAAGCGGTCTACTTGAAAACGATTTTGAACGAGATGGGTTTTAACGATGTTCAAACTGTTTTCTTGTATTGCGAAATTCAAAGTGCCCAATGTTTAACTAAAAACCTAACTCTGCATAATAGAAGCAAACACATTGATATAAAGTATCATATCATATCGTATATTTGTAGTAACAACATGATCTCTGACGTATTCACCAAGAATTTGCAAAAATGTAAACATATGAAATGTATCACTGAAATGAATTGTCATTAGTACTTAAGCATGCAAGTAATTTGTTGAGGAGTGTTGATAATTTGTGAATATTATCGTATCTATTAATTTGGCAATAATATGTACTTGTAGTCTGGCCACACTAATTTTCATTTCAGTTAGTTGTTCATCCTTCATCGTACCATTCGGTTCGCCATTTAATTGTCTTAATAAATATATGTGAAGAGGTGTTGTCCGCATCAGAATGGTTATGCCCGTCCCTGGTAATTGTGAAAGCGTCTACAAGGGCATTGAGATAGCGAATTAGAGCGAGAGTCGTCAGTTGCAGTTGAGAGTTGAAAGTCGTAGTCGTCAGTAGTCAGTCGAAAGTAGTCGAGAAGCTCAATCAAAGTTGTTCTCAGTTGTTTTTTATATAACCAATGTACTGTAACCTAACCACTCAGAATCGTCTATAATATTTTAGATAATAAACATAATCAATATAATAAACTTTACATATACATATATATACAAAAACTTTATTTTTTCTATTGTTAGTCAAATATTCGATTGAAGCTAGAAAAAAGAATAATCGGAGAAAAATGAAATATTTTTTTACTTATTACTTACAATACGAAAAATGATCAAAAACAAAAAAACGCAAAATAAAAATGTAGTAAATATTATTTATTTAAAAATACTTAAAGTGTGTCTGTGTAAAGACCGGGTTCCTTTGGTTCAAGAGCTTTAAGAAAGAACACGTCTGTGTTGCTTTGTGGTCATATTCAGATTGATTTTTATTCCAAAAATATTCTTTGACTTAACCTATTGTTACATAGATATTCTTATGCTGCCACTTAGGCGACAGCTACAAAAGAGAGAGAAAGTGTCAGTACATACATACATATTATTTGGGGCACTTGCATCAAAGTGCATGGTCAGCGTTCACACGCTGGCTTGGCCCTAGCTCATGTTACGCCTGTGCAATGCTGCTCAACTTAACTTCTTTAGCATAATCAGCTACGTTATATAATGGTTCTATTCTATATATGCTATTAAAATGCGTTGCTAGATTATTTTGTTTACCAAATACAAGTTCATAGGGACAGTATTTGTGTGTTACTGACGGGGTTGTGTTAAAACAGTACACAAAATATTGTAACCATATGTCCCAATCAGTTGTATCTACTGATATACATATATGATCGAATGTACTCATTGAATGTCCTATGACTTCTTTCAACGGTACCCAAGGTGTGGTGGTGTGCAGTAGACGTAATGTTGTCTATTTTTAAATATTTGCACAAGTCATTTATTATTGAATTTTTATATTCTGTTCCCATGTCCGTAATGAACGTCTTCATTGGACCGTACTTCAGAATGAAGGATTCAAAAATAGCTTTAGAGATTGTTGTAGCGCTTTCATTGGGAAATGGTATTGCTACTAAGTATTTCGTCAAGTCACATTTTAGAGTGACTGCATATTCGTTACCATTTTCGGATTTTGGTAATGGATCAATGGTGTCTACTATTACCCCATCAAAAGCATGTATCCCCCATACATTCTGTAATAACTAAAGGTGTTTTTATGTGCTTTGTCGTTTTTGACTTTAGCCATTTTTTACATTTATTAATGTAGTCTTTTACATGACGTGTCATGTTGTTCCAATATTAATATCATTTTACTTTGGACAAAGTTTTTGTAATGCCTGTATGGCCACCCTGTATCGGATCGTCATGGTATGTAGACAATATTGCTTCTTTATCTTTATCTTTTTCTATAATGGTCACCGGTTGGAGTAGCGCTACTCTTAATGTTTTCAATATTTTATTGCCCATTTCTTTAAAAAGTTCTATTGAAATTCTTTCAAAGATCTTTTCATTCGGTGCCAACTTGAGTTGTTTGATTTATTGTTGTTTCGGCTTGTTTTTCAAGCCTTTGAAAAAACAGACCTAAGTCTAGATTTCCATTGGTGTACAGATCTCCAATCTCAATTCTTGCAATAACTTTCTTTCCATGTTTGAGGAAACATAAATCGTGTGTTATACGCAAGGTCACTACTTTTCGTACTTCATCATTGCAGAGTACTTCATATATTTTGGGCTTAGAAGCATCATTAGGTACGTGCCTAATTGTATTTTGATTTTTATCATCTGGTCAGAGATTATTTTGTCTACTTTGCTGCCTGGTAGTGACTTTCAGGACATTTGCTTTTGTGTTTTTTAGATCCTGTATTGTAATGCGGGATAATGCATCCGCAACGAAATTATCTTTTCCCTTCAGATATTCTACTGTGAACTCATATTCTTCTAGATCAAGTCTCATTCTTGTTAATTTTGAACTTGGATTTATCATAGAGAATAAATACGTTAGGGGTCTATGGTCTGTTTTGACTCTGAAATGTCTGCCATATATATATGGGCGAAAGTGTGTAATGGCCCAGTGTATCGCAGCTAGTTCTTGCTCAGTAGTACTTTTATTACTTTCGCCTTTAGTGAACGAACGGGATGCGTATGCTACTGGCGTCTGCTTATCGCCATAAGTTTGCATGCTGCTCCACATGCATATTTGCTAGCATCTGTTATTATGCAAAATTCTTTGCTAAAATCTGGATACTCCAGCAGTGTAGGCTCTACACTCACTGATTGTGAGTCTCAACTCGCGAGCGACAATTATATTACACACGAAAAGAGAATCGTTAAAAGAACGCTCAAGGGAAGACCGAAGCAAAATAGAAAAAACTTTCCTGCTCAGAGTGGGATCAAATTTTTTTCAGTTATTTCGCTGCTGCTCAGAGATTGAGGCTAAAGAAAAAAACACTCAATTGTTATTTGCGAGCTATGCTATATGCATACATTCATAAATATAGCGTTTTCATCACAGAGTTTGTGTTCTAAAGCAAACAGGCTCGTTTTCTTGATTTTGCCTGTCATTCAGTTTTTCTCTTAAAATAAATTTGTGTTGACGCCGACATACCGATCAAAAGAACCGTCTTTTTTGTCTCTTTTTTTTCCTGCAAATACTTAACATTTTATATTTTTAAGACACCCATAGCCCGTGCGCGTTCTTTCCTTCGGCATTTGATCGTTTTGCCATCTGTGTGCATGCTGAAGTCAACAAGACGTTCACTTGAGAGCGTAAAATTAGAATTAGTAAGCTTCTGCTCTCTGACGTGACGGTCGTGTTTTTGCTTAGCTCCTGAGTTTTATTAATATATATTGTTTTCTCTCAATTTTTAATTGTGCCTAGTTTGTTTTCGTTTTCGCTGGTGTCGTTTACTTGAAACCCTTGTGTTTTATTTGCATAATTCGCCAAATTAAACAGTTTTTTGTTTCTTTTTCGTGATTAGTGTTTGGTGCATTTAAATTGTTTTTATTTTTTCTTATTGTTCTCTCTCGTCATTGCTTCTGCAGTTGCTCTCCTCATCGCCCCCATCATACCATCAGTGCTAGTGGTTTTGTTGTTCTCTCTGCTTTGTGCTTGTGCTCAGCTTCTCTCCCGCGTAATCACTTTTGCAAAGCCGCCTCTCAAAGCTCGTCTTATAACTGTTCTTGCACTCTCTTGTGCTGTGTACTCTAGCTGTCTCTTTGTTTTATTTGTAATTATTGATTTTTTATCGATAATTATCTTTGTGCTGTTTATTGAAATTTTTCTATATATTTTTTATATATTTTTTTTTTTTGCCTTGTGTTTCTTTTGGCTTTTCAATGGCTTGTTGTCTACCCAATTGCAAGCATTCTGATCGTTTTGACGATCAGTATAGAGCAATATCGTGCTGGCTTTGCGATAATCTTATTCACTTAAAATGTGCTGGCCTCAACGGCCGTGATTACGACAAATTTTCTGGTTTGTCTGTGTCTAAGCCTGAGCTTGGCTTAATACGCTGGACTTGCCCATCTTGTGCCAGCCAGCAGTTTGATTTTAGCCGAATGTACAGGGATCTTCGTTTAAAGTTTCTTTCTCTAAATAAAATGGCCAAACAGCTGTCTAATGAGTGTGACTCTAGCATACATTTATTGTCGCGATTCAAGTTTGGTCCACCTTCTAAGGAATTGCCCAAGAAATGTACACTTGAGTTGCCTCATAAGCAGTCGCCCGCACTTTCTATTACATCTTCTCCCATTTTACTTTCGCCTACACCATCTTCTTGTCCCTCTTTATGCTCTTCTTTTCAGATTGATGTACCCACTACAAGCCCTGGTGTACCTCAATCTATCCCTCACGGGAACTCTGATCAATTACAGGATCATGCTGGCTTTCAATCACTTGCGGATCCCAATGCTCCTCCGCCTCCACTAACTGTAGTGCCTCATCGTAAACAATTATTTATCTCTAGGCTTGCTCCAGATACTTCTGAATCGTCTGTGGCAGCTTACATTGGTAATATATGCCCTGCTAAGGTTTTAATTCAAAAGTTAAATTTTCTAGGCCTCGCGAAATCTCCTCTTTTAAAATTACTGTACCAATGAGTATTTCTCAGCTATGGTTGACCCTAACTTTTGGCCAGAGGGCCTAGTTGTACACGAATTTGCGCCCAATAAGCGCTCCCGCCCTTTGCCTGTCCACCTTCCTAATGTATCTTCTGCTTCAAAAAACTAATAACGTCTAGTCTTTGCATTCACTATCAAAATGTAAGAGGACTTCTTACCAAGCTCTCTAAATTATTCTGTGATAGCTTAACCTTTTCGGCTGACATATTAGCTTTCTCTGAAACTTGGCTTAATTCCTCTGTTTTGGATAATGAAATTCTTTCTAATAACTTTATTTCTCATAGGCTTGATCGTGTTGGTCGACGTGGCGGTGGAGTACTCATTGCTGTCAACTCGAATCTGTGTTCAAGTGTTGTGCCGATTGATCTCCCCTTAGGTGTTGAGTTTATTTGCGTCGAAGTTACATGTTCTAACTTTAGCTTATATATCACTTGTTCATATATTCCTCCAACTTCTGATATCATGATCTGCATGCACCATGGTGATGCCTTGCGAACTATTTTTAGTCGTCTTAAAGATCGTGATTTTTTTATAGCTTTAGGTGATTTTAACTTACCTAATGTTTTTTGGCTTGTTGATGATAATCTATCTTTCTTAATTCCTTCATCTCAACATGTTTTTCTTGAAAGCCTACTTGAATGTCCGCTAAATCAGTTGAATTCTTTTCTTAACTCTTCTGAAAGAATCCTTAATCTTGTTTTTGTCTCTGATCCCACTGTTAGTGCTGTATCACAAACACAGCCCCTAGTGAAGCCTGAAGATACTTATCACCCTACCATTGAAATTACTATTTCTTACAATTCCGTTAATAATTCATTTAATAACATCTCAAATTCTCGTCGTAGATGTTTTCGTAAAACAAATTTCAATCTTCTTAACAGCCTTATTTTCTCTTTTGATTGGTCATTCCTATTTGAGTGCTGTGATATTGATTGTGCAGTAAATTTTTCTACTCTGCTCTTAATTCTCTAATTGATAAATGCGTTCCTTATGTGAATGTCTCTACCGTCTCCAGTGCGCCAGTCTAGTTCACACGTAGGCTTTCTAATCTCCGTAACATTAAATCGAGATATTTTAAAAGATTAAAAAAAACTGGTTTGCGACTTGACTATGCAAATTATTGTGTAGCCAAATCTCAATTTTGCCTTTTAAATACTCAATGCTACAATATTATTTATTTTTTTTATTTTTATTTATACTGAGATTGGGCAGTGATTGTAAATTAAAGCCAATCTTCTTACTAGCTATAGCTACTAGGCCTTAAGCTAACAAATGGACTAATTGATTTTAAATCTACTTAAATATGTATTTACAGTAGTTGTTCTTATATAATAATAATTTTATTACCTTTAATATTTACATATAGTTCAAGTCATTTTATTGTATCTTTCAAATTATTGGGGGGTTTTATATTTTGTGGTATATGTTGTTGTTTTTAAAAATTTGATTAGTGCAGTGATATTTTGTTGGAAGGGTAAGCTATGGTTTCGTAGGGGTTTGTGTGCGGGTTGTGTTCTTGCTCGATTAAGATCTCTGCATTCTGCGATTATATGGTTAATTGTTAGGGTGGTGTTACAAGAAGGACATATTGGTATGGGGTCTCGTTTAGTATGTAACTATGTGTGTGAGTGTCCCAGGCGAATTCTTGCAAATTTTATAAGGTCTACTCTATTATTGACTGGGGAGTATTCGCTTATTGAGAGTTTTGTGAAGTTGGCTCTTCTGTAGTGAGGGGAGGATTGTTGCCATAGCTCGTCCCTGTACTGTTTGAAGAGTTTTGTTAGGAGTTTTTGTGTGTCTTTTGTATTGTAGTTGTTCTTATATGTCAAGGGGTAGAGAAGAGCTTGGCGTGCTGCTCTGTCCGCTGTTTCATTTCCCGCTATGTTGGTGTGTCCTGGTACCCATATTAGTATTAATTTTGGATATTTGTAGGATATGATGTCTCGAATTGTGGAACAGTAGTAGTTGTGGTTGTTGATGTTTTCGATCGACTTTTAGAGCTGAGAGTGAGTCTGTGCAAATTGCATGATGTCGGTTTGTTGTTTTGCCAGTAAGCATGCGTCTAAAATAGCTGGATTTCGAGTGAAGATTGAGCTGTGGTGGGTATTGGGATATTTGATGATTTTTTCGTGGTTATGCTGTAAGAGGTACCAGAGTCTGACTTAGAACCGTCAGTATATATGAACTTGAATTCTTTCATTACGTCTTTTAGTTCAATGAATTTTTTCTGGAATACTGATGGGTGTGTGTTTGGTTTAGTAGTTTTATGTAAAGACATGTTTAATGCATTAGGGTTAAACAACCAAGGGGGGAATCTGAGTTTCCTAGATGGGTTTATCGGGTGGACATTTATACTATGTAGTAAACAAATGTTTAAAATCCTATGTAGTAAGGAGGGTACTTTAGGTTTGGTTTTTGAGATTTTGATTTTTTGTAGTATGGGGTAAATTGGTGAGTTTGACGCATTAGCTATTAAAGTGAATGTTTTTGCTGTCATGTATTGAGTTCTTATTTCGATTGGCATCAATTCTGCTTCGTATAGTAGATTTTTAATGGGGGAAGTTCGATAAGCTCCTAAGGCGAATCTTAGTGCAGCGTGATAACAAGTTTTGAGTCTGACCAGAATTGATGGGGGGGCTGTTTCCGTAGAAGGGTAGGCAATAATCTATCTTTGACATAAGAAGTGCTTTGATCGTGAGAATTTGGGTTTTGGTGTCACAATTGTATCTTTGGTTTGATAACCATTTGATAATGTTGAGCCTTGTATTCAACTGCATAGTGAGGTTTTCAATGTGTTTATTCCACCTGTAGTTCTTTGTTATCGTAAGCCCAAGAATTTTGAGCGTGTTGGACTGGTTGAGAGGGAAGTTGTGTGATCCAGTGTGGATGGAGCAGTTTCTTTTACGGCATACGTGAAGGTGATTGCGTTTCGGGACTGAAAGCTTAGCCCCAGAGTATTCGCACCATTTTTCAATATCTACGAATAAAGGGTTAATGTTTGGGGTTGCCGAGTTTTTTCTTAACTTTTTTACGATCGTGAAGTCGTCTGCATAAGAGAAAAAGGTGAATTCCTTGTGGATGGATACCGTATGGCAAAGTCTATTGTATGCGATTAAGAAAAGGATGACTGATAAGGGAGATCCTTGAGGGATTCCATTATGTAAGGTTTTACTTTCTGAGGTTGAGTTGTTTACTTGCACTTTTATTTTCCTGTTCGTTAGAAAGTTTTTTATGTAGTTCAGAATTTTTGGGCCAACCTTCCATTTGTGTAGTTCGTCTATCACCGATGTGGATTCCTATTTTATCATAGGCTTTTTCAAAGTCGAGGCTTATGATTGACATATGATTTTTTTTTTTGATAAGGCCGAAGAAATCTGATAGTCTAACACTGCTAGGCAGTCAGATATCGACTTGCCTTTTCGGAAGCCGAGTTGGCGATTGTCGATTAGCTTGTTGTTGTTAGCAAGCCACCACAACCGGTTTGAAACGATCTTGTCTAACACTTTGGATAAGCATGGGTTAAGTGAAATCGGTCGATATGAGTTTATGGACGTTTTGTTGCCTTGTGGTTTTAGGATGGGAATTATCTTGCTGGTTTTAAATTGTTGGGGTATGTGTTGTATGAGGATATTGTTGTACAAGTTTAAGAGTCTTTTAGTGACAGAAATATTTAAGTTTTTTAACATAGGGTATGAGATGCGATCTAGTCCGGGGGTTTGACCTTTTAGGCTGTTTAGAGCGGATTTTAGTTCAATAAGAGTGATAGGTACCTCTAGGAGAAGTGCATTGTTGGATGGTTCATAATTAATAACTGCAGCCAGTGCTCTGGCTTTATTTCTTTGAAATGTTGGGCTAAAGTTGTGGTCGGATGATGCTGTTGACCAGTGGGTGGCAAATGCACGAGATATGTCGCCTTTGTCCACAATGTTAAGATTGGGGTCAGTAGGAGATGATATACAATGTATCTCATGACGTAGTCGTCTGCCGCAGAAGGAGTTTATTCTTGACCAGATTTTGGAGACAGGGGAATGTGAATTAATTTCTGATGTAAATGTATGTATAGAGGATCGTTTTGATTGTTTGATCTCGCGTCTTAAAAGAGCTTTTGTTTTTTTAAACTTCATTATGTTCTCAGGGCTAATGCATCTTCTGAGTTGGTACCAAGCTTGGTTTTTATTCTTTTTTAATTGTTCAAGTGTTTTGTTCCACCAGGGAACTGTTTTTTTTGTTGATAGCGATGGCCTGGTCTGTGCTATGGACATGTTTGCGCTTTGTCTGATGATTTTCGTTATGTTTGCTAGTTCTTGGTTTATGTTGGTACCTATCTGTCTTTCTAAGTGGAATCTGTCTGTTAGTTCGTTAAATAGTTTCCAGTTAGCTGAATCAACTAAAAATCTCGGTTGCGTATATTGGGGTGTTGCGTTATTCTCAAAAAGTGTAATATGAATGGGGAAGTGGTCGCTGCCAAATAGGTCTGAGTCTGTTTTCCATTTGGTGTGTGTTGTGAGGTTAGGGGTACTGATGGTCAGGTCTACATGGGTGAAGGTTGAGTGCGTTGAGAAGTGGGTGGGTGATCCGTCGTTTAAAATGATAAGGTTTGACTGAGTCACGTATCTCGACAGAGTGTTCCCTTTAGCGTTATTAGAGGGGGAACCCCAGGTGTTATGCCAGCTGTTAAAATCGCCAGTGATGATGGTGTGGTCTCTAGGATTCCCTAACATGTTTCTAAGGTTATGGATTCCAAAGTGTTTGTTGGGTGGGATATACGAGGAGATAAGTTTAATCTTTACTTTAGTGTGTATGAATGCTCCGACTGCGTCAAAGTCATTATTAAGGTCTATCTGTTGGAAATGAATAGAATTATGAATGAGGAGAGCTACTCCGCCGTAGGAGTTGGATGAAGAGTTTGCGTGAATTATCGAATAATTCAGTGGTATGCGAATATTGTTTTGTGAGTGTATATGAGTTTCTTGCAGGCTGATAATTTTTGGCCTGTATTCTTTGATTAAAAGTTGGAGGTGGTCATAATTGTTGATATAGCCGTTACAATTCCATTGGATTATTTTTAGCATTATTGAAAGTGGAAGTTGGGGAAGTTAAAGGGACTTGAGTTGATTAGATCGAATCGGAGGGTTTAACTTTTTTTGCCTGAGGCTTAAAAGAATTCTTTAGGGTGTCATTACTTTTTGAGAATACCTTAATCTTTAATTCTTCGGCGATGTTGGCAGATGTAGTTGTGTGAATAGTTTTTGTTGGTTGAGGGTTTGATGAGGATGTTGCTGGGGTGGATGTATCCATGTCTTCATAGGTGGTCTGCTTACGTTGGGGTGTGGGTGGTTGGGTTGTGTTGGATTTTTTTGTTTGTTATAGCTGAGTAGGATGAGTTGCCTGCGATATGACGTTCGTTGTAAATATTGCGAGCTGACTTTATGTCGGTTTTCTCCAGGATCCGTATTGCAAGAATTTCCTTCTCCTTGATGTAAGTAGGGCATCTGCGGTCTACAGTTGTATGGTGGTAATTTGCTACGCCGTCTTCCTTGCAGATGATGCAGCAGTTAATGTTTTGACAGGCTGTCGGTTCTTCAGAGTCAATGTGATCGATGTATGGGTAGCTGCAGGTTAGGCAGAGTTGTATTCTGCTGCATGATTTAGTGGTGTGTCCTAGTCGTCCGCATTTGCGGCAACGTATTGGGAGGGGGATATATGGGCGAACATTTGTCTTCTGGTATCCAATGTTTATTTTGGTAGGGAGGTTGGGTGTCGAGAACGTAAGAATGATGAGTCCGGTTTCTACTAATGAGTCGTTGTGTTTTTTTTTTAAGATTTTCTTAACTTCGCACACGTTTTGTGGTTGTAGTTTGGTGGCTATGTCCTCTTCGCTGATTTCTCTTAATTCCTTCATCTCAACATGTTTTTCTTGATAGCCTACTTGAATGTCCGCTATATCAGTTGAATTCTTTACTTAACTCTTCTAAAAGAATCCTTGATCATGTTTTTGTCTCGGATCCTCCTGTTAGTGCTGTATCACAAACACAGCCTTTAGTGAAGCCTGAAGATCCTTATCACCCTACTATTGAAGTTAATTTTTCTTACAATTCCGTTACTAATTCATTTAATAACATCTTAAATTCTCGTCGTAGATGTTTTCGTGAAACAAATTTCAATTTCCTTAACAGCCGTATTTTCTCTTTTGATTGGTCATTTCTATTCGAGTGCTGTGATATTGATTGTGCAGTGAATTTTTTCTACTCTGCACTTAATTTTCTAATTGATAAATGTGCGCCAGTCTGGTTCACACGTAGGCTCTCTAATTTCCGTAACATTAAATCGAGATATTTTAAAAAGATTTAAAAAAAACTGCTTTGCGAATTGACTGTGCAAATTATTGTGTAGCCAAATCTCAATTTTGTCTTTTAAATACTCAATGCTACAATAATTATATCGTTCGCTGTAAAGTTGAATTTTATAAGAACCCCAAAAGATTTTAAAACTTTGTTAATTCCAAAAGACGCTCTAATTTAATACTTTCCACCTTCAGACTTAATGACCAGACTGCTAATAATGATTCAGATATTGCAGATCTGTTTGATAAATTCTTTCAGTCGACGTATTCTACTATTCTTCGGATCCCACAACCTATACCTTCCCAATTCCACATTTAAATTGTATGTTTTTTCCTAGTATTACTGAAGACTGTATTATCTCTAGCTTATCATCTATGACGTCTTCCTTCGTACCCGGGCCTCAGAATATTCGTAATTAAAATGTGTTCAATAACCTTTATCTCGGTTATTCTTTATATCGAGTAAGACTTGTAGCTTTCCTGATATTTGGAAGGAGTCTTTTATTATTCCGCTTTTTAAAAAGGTAGCAAATCAGATATTTCTAACTACCGTGGCATTGCCAAACTTTCGGCAATACTTAAGCTGTTTGAGAAAATTATTACGTCTTCCCTTCGACACCTATCCAGATCCACTATTTCTCCTTGTCAGCGTGGCTTCATGAAAGGTTGCTTGTCGTTTACCAATACCTTTTAGAATTGACTACCCTTGTACACCATGGCTTCCGTAAAAAATGTCAAACTGATGTTATTTATACTGACTTTAGTAAGGCTTTCGATACGGTTGATCATTCTATGCTTCCCACGAAACTTAACATCATGGGTTTTTCCCCGAAACTAGTCATCTGGGACCACTGTTATTTACCTTGTTTATAAATGATATGCCTTTGGCCTTGGCTCAATCACGCGTCAAGATTTGTTATTCCTATAATGATCCTTCTTTCCAACAGTACTTGCAATCAGATATCGATGAGTTCTGTGTTTGGTGTCACGTTAATAAATTACACCTTAATGACTCTAAATGCTCTTTTATGACTTTCAGTCGTTTGTCGCCGTTCCTAGCTCATTACTCTATTAATTCTGTTCTGTTAGATTGTGTACCATCATTTAAAGACTTAAGCGTTATGTTTGACCCAAAACATTCATTTAATGGTCATATATACTCAATTGTCAATAGAGCATGCAGTCATCTTGGCTTCATTAAACGTTGGGCCAAAGAATTTGATGATCCCTATGTAACAAAGGTTTTATACACTTCGTAAGTTCGCCCTACTCAAGAATATTGCTCGCCAGTGTGGAATCCTCAATATAAGGTTCACCAGCGTATAATCGGTACAGAAGCAATTCCTTAAGTTCGCGTTACGCGGCTTTTATTGGGACCCGAGTCTTCGCCTACCTTCTTATTCTGACAGACTTCTTCTTATTAATCTTCCTTCACTTTACAACCGTAGGCTCGTATTTGGGATTCTCTTTCTACATAAAGTAGTCAACGGCGAAGTCAGTTCTACCAATTTACTAGATACGCTATATTTTTGCGTTCCCTCACGTCGGACCAGAAACTTTTTTTCTCTTCACCTTAGTAGATGTCTGACTAATTACTCTGTCCACGAACCTTTTCGTGTTCTTTGCCAATCTTTTAACAACCTTTCTCACCTTATTTCTCCTCATCTATCTGTCACTTCTCTTCGCGCTATACTTTTTAATTATCTACAGCGTAACCACTGAAAGTATTCTGGACTGGATATTGGATTGGATGCAACTCATCCCTGACCACATTGGCTGTGAATCGGGGCATAGCTGGCACCTTGTTGCAAATAAAAGACCTCCACCGGGTCGGGGAAGTTGTGCATAAAGCTAAGCTACCTTTATGAATTAATATTATCTGTATTTTAGCTTAAGCTTTTTCGTCGACTGCTGACTTAGTTGACGTAAATAAATAAATAAATAAATATATCCTTTGATGCAAACGCTATTTTCTCTTTGTGTTTCCAGTCCAAGAAAATATTTAAGTCGGCCTCCATCGTACAATTTAAAATGTACTGCAAACTCCTTCTTAATTTTAGATATGTCTGTTTCAGCATGTTATCTTGCTTGGTCTACCTGCCCAACCAGTACAACGAATTTTTGGTCTTCCTTTGCGGAGTCTCTTCTTCAGTTTCCTGAATCGTTTCTAGATCCTGTTGTTGGAATATCTGATTGGCGACATAGGTTCCTGGAATCATCCTTTGGTTTTTCTATTGGGACGTGCGGCTCGAGACGAATAAAGCATGTCACGAAAACGGGTTTTTTGTCTAAAAGATCAAAATTTTTAAATTCTTTGTTTTGGAATTCATGTTCTAAAATCTTCACGTCACGTCGCTCAACAATTATACGCTTTTCCTGATCATAAAGACGATATGATTCAGCCTTTCAGGAATAACCAACGAAAATGTACTCTTTTCCTTTTGAGTGGATGTTTTTGTTGATAGATTTATTCAAAGCGAATGCTCGACATCCAAAAACTTTTAGGTGCTTCACCGACGGTAAGCGACATTTCCAAAATTCGAAAGGTGTATGTCCATCTAAGGCTTTTGTAGGACATCGGTTTTTCAAATAAACCGCAGTTTTCACAGCTTCAGCCCATAAAAATTCTTAAACTAAAATACAGTTAAATTCATCGGACCGCACATGTTTCACAATTACTTTTATTAAATCAATTTTTTATTTTTAAACCTAAACTAATTTCTTGTCATTTAATTGCTGCAAATTTTTGAAGTCAAAATGTCCATTAGAGCTGGAAAAACATCGATGTTTTCAACGTCAAACATCGATGCTTCGATGTTTGCGCGGTATTTTTAAAATCATTTATTTCGCGAATCTCAATGGAATAAAGAGATATAGCAAAAACGAAGTGACTAAGCACGATTTGGGGTTATATTTTAATTACAACCTAAAATTTAGTAAAAAGCAATTCATTCATTTGTAAACTTTTTTTATAACTAACTAAAATTAAAAGTAATTCGGTCTTTTAAAGCTTTTACTTTTTTTTTACCCTTGCAAAAAGGGTGTATTAATTTTGGTCAGAAGTGTGCAACGCATAGAAGGAAGCATCTCTGACCATATAAAGTATATATATTCTTGATCAGGACGACGAGACGAGTTCATATAGCCATGTCCATGAGTTCATTATAGCTATAAGCGACTGTGCCAAATTTGGTCACGATCGGGTAACTACATATATCATATAGCTCCCATAGGAACGATCGGTCGAAAACAATGACTTTTGTCAATAACTTCGTTACTTTTGACGCGATTGATTTCAATATAAACATTTGTTAGTTTAATATATCTGTTAATGACTGTGCCGAATTTGATAAAGATTGGGTGACTATATCATATACAGTGGCGGCAAAGAATTTGAGACATTTTTTTATACCATACACCCATAGGGTGAAATGGTATATTAAAGTCGCCAAAATGTATGTAACAGGCAGAAGAAAGCTTCTCCGACCCCATAAAGTATATATATTCTTGATCAGTATCAATAGCCGAGTCGATTTAGCCATGTCCGTCTGTCCGTCCGTCTGTCCGTCCGTCCGTCCGTCCGTATGTCCGTCTATCCGTCCGTATGAACGCCTAGTTCTCGGAGACTATAAGAGATAGAGCCACCAAATTTGGAATGTAGGCTCGTGTAGTATGTAGAGTGATCAAGTTTGGTTCAAATTTTTGCCACGCCGCTTTCCGCCCCCGGAACTCCAAAAAAACGTTTATCACAAAAACTATTGCAGCTAGAGACACCATATTTGGTATGTATATTTGCATAGTAAATGCGCACATTATGTTTATATAAAGTTTTTGCCACGCACCTTTCCGCCACCGAAACTTGAAAAACTCGATTATCTCCCGTAATTTTTTACGTTGTGCAAGCAAATTTGTCACACTTAAATTTGATACTAATACCCAGCAAAATACCAAATTTGATCAAAATCGGACAGAAAATAGCTGAGTTATGCATATAAACGTTTTTGCATAAGGCTGGAGATGGCCGTTGGCGGGTGGGGGCGCTAGGGTGCTTATATGCATAAGTGCGCGAGATACTGAGATATGCTTCTAAAAGCATGTGAACAGAATTTTTAAAATAGGCAAATGCATTAGTTATTACAAATTTGAAATATTTGTTTTACTGGTGTATGATATACCCAAGACGGCGAGACGACTTACTTACTTCATTTGGTTCTGAACTTGTGTTTTATTTTTGTTCTTAAAGTTATATTATTTTTTTAATTTTAATATAGCAGTTATATTTTTTGTATCATTTTTTGGTGTTGAAGTTTTATTTTTTTCAATTTTTTTTTTTTTTGTTTTGATTTTCAATTTTATTTTGCAAGTTACTCTTTTTTGTTTTTAATATTTTGAGATATATTTTTAATAAATATTTTAAGTCTTATTTTTTTCAGTAATATTTTTCATTTTTTTTCGCAGTACTTGGTTGGGGAAAAAAAATTGAAATTAATAACACGGTTTAAATTGACCCGCCAGAAAAAAACACTCTTCAAAATACGAACAAAAAATATGACAGTCTGGCGACGCCAAAATGTAAAATAACTGCGTTTACCAACACTGAACTACAATCTATCGGATTTTTAATTTTCCAACACTGAATTTTTAAGTGAATATTTATTATGAATTGTAAAATTTTTGACTCGTCAAACCTTAGGCACGATTCCCACAAGATCCATCTCCGGGGAATAGTGGGTTTGAAATAGCGATTTTCACTGGCTTCAGCCACCATGCTTTAACGGGGTTTGAAATAGCGATTTTCACTGGCTTCAGCCACCATCACTTAAAGGCAGCGAGAAAAATTAATCAATTTGGAATTTCTGTAATTGATGTAACACAAAAAAAGATTAATATTTTAAATATGTAGTTAATAACTTAAAAAACTTAGCATATTTAAAGACATTAAACAGCCAAAATATAGTTTTATGCTCCAAAGTTTGATGGCGTCGAAAATAGCATAAAAATCGTTCATTGACAAATTAAAATTATGCAACAAAACTTTTCCATGGGCAAAATTTGTTGAAGTTTTGTTTCTTTCTGTTTGTTATTTTACTATTCATTGTTTACATTTTCTTTGTGAATGGCACATGGTTATTAGTGAATGACTAATTTTCAGTATCGCATTCAAAACCAGATGGCCAGGGTTAACCTTGACCTCGTCAGAGTTTGTACACCCTTGCAACTTTTTTGGTAACGCTTTCCTTACCTATAGCTATCAAAGTGGAAAAACGTTTTATTTAAAAAAGTCTAATGTTTGCGAAAGAATGGCCTACAATCTTAGCATAGGAAATAACGAAGTTATTAATCAAAGTAACTGTTTTCCACCGATCGTTCCTATTGGATATAGTCACCCGATCTTGATCAATTTTGGCATAGCCGTTTATAGATTGACCAATATTAAATTTCAACACAGTGGTTCAGAAAATAACGAAGTTATTGTGAAAAGTCACTGTTCGTGACTTTGACGTTTGTATAGAATCCGAAATATACAACCCCTGCATTATATACAAGCCTACATACATGCAAAATTTCAGCTCTGTATCTCTAAAGGTCTAGGAGGAGTTCGCGTTGATCCAGACGGATGGACGGACGGACGGACATGGCTATTTGAACTCTTCTCGTCGTGCCGATCAAGAATATACATATATACTTTATATTTGTTGGTTTTTTGCCGGCTTGAGGTCCAATTGTTGGTTGAATAAAAAACAGTTTGTTCTTATTTTTTTTCTTAGGAAAAAACCTCAAGCCGGCAAAAACCAACAAATTTAAAATTAAAAGGTCGCAACAACAAACAATTATATACTTTATATGGTCGGAGATGCTTGATGCTTCTATGAGCTGCTCAATTCTGACTAAAATTAATATATAGATAAAAAGTCAATCGAAACGTCTGAGATAGGAATGTCTCCTTTAAAAGGTGATATGGATTGTAAAATTTCGGCAGGGCAAAACCTTACGATAGAGGATGGTCGCCAGTGGGAATCGGGTGTTACTTTGTACTATCGATGTTGCTTCAACATCAACGATTGGAAATCAATGTTATCAAAAGCGCTATCGAATTTTTTGCCAAAACCATCATCTATTGTTTTTCAGCTGTAAATTGAACGTAGTAGTAGGCACAATTATTTTTGTTATTCTTCTGTGTTTATTGTATGTTTTCGATATGGATGAAATAAGTATGCGTGTTGCAGCCTTAAAATTCTGCTCCCATGACAAAGAGTTTTCTAAAATGAGAGAAAATCCTATCCTATTACCAAATAAGTGGATAACTTGTAAGTGTTTGCATATTCACTACAACCGATTTTCATTCATGTGTCTACATCTATGTATGTTTTCTCGTTTACATTTTTCTTGTAGCACAGACAAACTTTGTTTTTACATTTGCTTCTGCCCGCAGTAGTGTAGAACAGGTTGCCGCCGTTAAAACCATATTCCATACCTGTCGGGATGTCACCACAGCAGCCGAATTTCTTTCTGATTTGTTATTTGCATGCCCTCTCAAGCATGCTCTACGCAATCAATTAACCAAGTACGAAGTCATAGTTTTTGTCAAGGGCGTTAAATTTTTGTTTTTAATAATTTATATTATTTAATTCTTTAAAAGATGAAGTTCTGGCGTTTTTGTTTTTTTTTTTGCAACCCAAATCAAAATGTAAAAAAATTAGAGGGCCGATGACTGACTTCGGCCGTGTAACGAAGTTTTTATACCCTTGCAAGTCTTTAGTTACTCGTTCCTTACCTTCAGGCGTCCATGTTGAAAAACATTTTATCTAAGAAGTATAATTTACACGAAAGAACGGCTTACAATCTTAGGCTTTAGCGATGTGTTCGTAGGATGCTATTTTATCGTATTTTTATTTATCAGCTATAAGTATAATATAGTTATCGTACTTGATCAAATTTGGCACAGTTTTCGGAAAATAGCTTATAAAATAACGGCTGAATCAGAGATACATATATGTACAGCTGCGGTGAAAATAATAGCACCATAGGATGATGTGAAATTCAAAGTTGAAAAATTTAGAAAAAAAATCCATTTTTCAAACATAAAATAATTTTTTTCGACTAATCAATCTATTAATATACTAGTAAAAAGAAAGGACTCCCTATTTCTTGAGTATTTCCAAAATATATTCACTTATCAAATTGGTTAGGTCAAAATAAGGCGGTAACAAAAATAGCACTATTCAGTCACAATAGCGAAAACAAAAAGTTAACTTAAAAATGTAAAACGAAAATACTTTTAAATCAAAACTATGGTGTTTAACTAGTGCGTTAGTATTTGGTTGAGTATCCTTTATTGGCTATTACGGCCGCACAGCGTCTTGGCATTGAATCCACTAAATTCTGGCATCTAGAAACAGGAATCCTTTCCCAACTTTCGTTCACAACCGTCCAAAGTGCTTCATTTGATATTGGGTTCATGGTGTGAACTGCCTTTTTAACATCAGTGCACAAATTCTCAATGGGATTGAGATCCGGAGACTGTGCAGGCCATTCCATGACGTTGATGGTGTTGTCCGCAAACCACTTTTTATCTTTCTTGCTCGTGTACTTGGGGTCATTGTCCTGCTAGACGACCCAAATTAATGGCATTTCATCCTCTGGATGTCGAAGCATTACATTTTGCAGGATACTAACGTATACGTGCTGATCCATGATTGTTTTAGTCAAATGAATCGGACATAGTCCATAATACCAAAAAGCATGCCCATATTATAGTATTGGAACCTTCGTGCTTCACTGTTTTTTTTGTGTCGATTGGTCTGTACTCCTTATTTGGTGGTCTCCGAACGAAAGTACGAGAACCTATCCCTTCATAAAACACGATTTGGCTGTCATCTGTCCACAAAATATTCCTCCACTTTTCTACTGGCTATTTGGAGTGTTGCTGGCCAAAATTAATGGGTTTAGCTGTGTGTTTACTGGTCAATAGTGGCACTTTTCTCGGACTACAAGCATTTAAATTATTTACTCGCGTCCTAGAAGGTGTGGTCTCAACAGATGCAGAAATATTTGAGTCCTTTTTAAGCTCTGTTACTGGCTTAAACGGCTCTTTCTTGCTCTGTCTTACCAGACGCTTGACGAATAAGGACGAAATAACGGATTTTCGTTCACGAGACTCCACTTTTGGGACAAACTTATTGGTGTTCCTGATCATTTTGCTGGAATAGCCCAGTATACGAACTATTTCGGCGAATGTTTTGCCATTTTTTTAGGATTTTTTGGATAACTTTCCTTTTTTCGTCACTGCTATGCTTTTCGCGACCCATATTCAACAAATAGATATTAATTTTGTTTTTTAAACTATGTTTTCCTTTAGAACATAACATTTTCTTATAAACAAAATGGTTTCTCAGAGATAATTTTCTCGCAAATGTTTTTTTTCTATGACAACATGTGCTTGGTGCTATTTTTTTCACCGCGCTATTTTGCATTGTCCTTTCGATTTTGCTTTTTCTGAGAAGAACCGTTATCATTGTTGTTATTTTTCTTGGTCTCCCGAATCAGAGAGACTATCAGTAAGGCAAGAGAAAAAAATTGCAAACCAAATTTCTTTTAGTCAAGTTTTACTGTAAAATAAAGTGAGCTGCTTGTTTTGGTGCTATTTTTTTCACCGGCACTGTACATACAAATCCACAACAATTTCAACTCTGCAACATAACGGACTTGGAGGAGTTCGCGTCGATACAGACAGACGGACGGAAATGGCTATATGAACTCGCCTTCTCGTGTTGATTAAGAATATATACTTTATATGGTCGGAGATGTGTTGCCAAAATTAATACATCATTCCTCTTTGCAAGGGTATAAAAATTAAGTCCAAAAAGTGATACCCCGAAGCTACGCCTTGGTTTTTGCACTCATATATTTGAAAATAATATTGTATTTTTCTTAAAAGACTTTTCTCAGATAAAGCTGTACTTAATCAAACAGCAGTCGGTCATACAAAACAATCCTTGCTGCAGGCACTTGTACTGTCGCTTCGTCGCATAGCCGATACCATTGAAGAAAATCCAAGTGGAGGAAATAATTCGCTCAACGATATGTTTGTATCTATTAATGCATGCCTTCAAAACTTTCCATATGGTCGGGAGGCACTAAAACAGGAAATACAGCGTTTCTTTCCACTGTTGCCTAAAACCTTAAATGGTTACTTGGATGCCATTAGGTGAGCTAAACTTTTTAAATTGTCTTTACCTAATATACAAAATAAACAAAAGCGATATATTATTTAATTACTAATATTACGGCTACGCTCATATTTAGATTAGAGAAGAACATTATTGCAGTGCAGTCGTTTTTTTCAGCTTGTTTAACTATTTTATGTTAAAAGAATTACACTTTGGGTCCTGCGAATCGAACTGCATCATTAGTTTTTTAAGTTATCACGATGGTTTCATATAAAATTTTTTGCGGAAGTTTTTCATCAAGGTTGCCATTTTTTCGCAAAGGGAATTTTTTCCATTTGCTTCTAACTTCTAAAATATTCAGTTTTTTTACAAAGTTTCTTAGAATTGAAAGGGCTACAAATGTTGGGAAAACATCTAGCCTCTAAATCCGTCCGTTTCCGAGATTGAGGACAAAATGTAAAAAAATTGAATCTTGACCCATTTTTTTTTATGCTTTCATTCTCGCATTTTGCTAAAATTAAAAATTTTTCATTCGAATCTTGATCATAATATGCGAGTTTACTATGCTCAATGGCATCAGAAAAGACACCAGACCGATCTATTTTACTATATATATTATAACCATTTAATCAAATTGAATTTTTTTTAGATATGTTAACAAAATGAAACTAACGGTATTTGTTTAGTTTTTGAAAAATATTTATTCAGTCGGTATAATAACTGCATATTATGTATTTCACAACTATTTTTGGATGAATCAATAAACAATCGCCAATCCTCTGGTTTGTACTCGCAATTCCATTAACCCAGCGATATTTTTGCAGTAGGCAAACGTATTGTTGCCATTAATTTCGAAAAACTCCAAAAGCTCTTCTTGTCTCTTCCGATAGCCGTACACTTTTACATCCATAGACGAAATGTTAACAGATCGTCAATGATGTGCTAAACAGATCGCTTGCCTTTGCGATAATTTCAGTTGTCTTGCTATCGTATTTAAACGAGCTGGGGATATCTCGACATGTTGGCAAGGTTTATCGATTTGCGATGGCTCATATGTACATTTATAGTAGCTTTTCAGGTTCGGTCATAAATGTGTGCGGAATATATCTTTATGTTGGGCTTTGACATCTTGGAAGTGGAATATTCTCTGAGTGAGGTACTGGCAACTGTGCAGATTGAAAAATTTTATAGACCATACTCGGTAAACTCTTCTTCAGTTTTGCGAGATTATTCTGGCATGCATAGCAGTTATCCGTTTGATGACCTTGTGCATCTATCCAAATCATTGGAATGCGAAAACCCATTTTATCCCGCAACCTTTTTGACCAATTCTGCAAATTGTTATTGCATTGTGTCTGCATTATTCCTTGGTGTCCATCCTCCTGTGTTCAAACCAGGCTATGCAGTTGACGTATATTGTTGTGAAATAATGTTAAATATTATACCGACTGTATAAAAATTTTTTAAAACCTAAACAAATACCGTTAGTTTAATTTTGTTAACATTTCTAAAAAAAATTCAATTTGATTGAATGGTTATATTATAAATCGTAAAATAGATCGGTCTGGTGTCTTTTCTGCTGCCATTGAGCAAAATAAATTCTCATATTATGATGAAGATTCGAATGGAAATTTTTAATTTTAGCAAAATGCGAGAATGAAAACATAAAAAAAATTGGGTCAAGATTCGATTTTTTTTACATTTTGTCCTCAATCTCGGAAACGGACGAATTTAGAGGCTAGATGTTTTCCCAACATTTGTAGCCCTTTCAATTCTAAGACACTTTTTACACACAGTTTGTAAAAAAAATGAATATTTTAGAAGTTAGAAGCAAATGGAAAAAAATTCCCTTTGCGAAAAAATGGCAACCTTGATGAAAAACTTCCGCAAAAAATTTTATATGAAACCATCGTGATAACTTAAAAAACTAATGATGCAGTTCGATTCGCAGGACCCGAAATAGGGTGAAACCATCGAATTTTGCCATGTCTTTTTTTTTCGACTATCACAGTGTTATTAGCGTTCGTAGTAATTTGTTTACTCCATATAGCGTATGTTGAAATTGTCCTATAAATATCAATAATATTGTCACTTCATGGATTAGTCGCAATCTTACTGTAAGTGTACAATTTATAATTTACGGTGTTTGATGAAGAACAGGCGCAACATTTAAGTATTTGGAATCAGACGCGTTGGAGTTATTTTGAGCCAATTTAATACTGAAAAAGTCTGTTCACAGAATTTGGTGGGGATAATTCTAATTGGTTTTCAGTAATTTTAAAAACATTTCGATAATAGCGTAGCAGCGGTAAGCGCGTTTGGACTTTGATTTTCTCGACTGAATTTCTAAAAGTTGAGTAATTTGTTAGTTATGGTATTTAGATGATGAGCCGTGAATGTATGTACAGTGTTGGAAGAAATAATAGAAACGGCATAAAATTTATTTTCTTTTGTGTCTGTCTTTGTCAAAACTTTTTTTATATATATTTTTTGATGTCATCAGGCTTCAGATCAATTAATTAAAATAAAAGTAAAAAAACGCAGTTTCTAATTTATTTTTCTACCGATATATTTCGGTTGCGCAGCGGCAACCGTCTTCAGGGCAACTACATTAAAGTACAAGAAACATTTAACAATTATGTGAAAATTAACTATGTTTTACATACATTATATGACACGTCAGCACCGTTTGACGTGGAGTTACGAACTAATTTTTGTCAAGTAAATGTCTGTATATGTGGGCGCAATTGTCAATATCAGTCTTAAAATTGAGTCGTGTGGCGCTCGGAGTTTTAATGATGTCTAGCATCTCCATGGTAAACCTTTTGTTGTAATGCCGCTATTCATCCAATATTACTGCCTTTTCAAAATTCGGTGCATGGCCACTCGTTGCACAGTGTGTCTTTAATACTGGTTTTGGTGTGTCTGAATAATTTCTCAATATACCCTTGCAGAGGGTATTATAAAATTGGTCAGATGTTTGTAACGCACAGAAAATTGAATCTGATCGGATGAATAGAACACAAGTTACAGTCAATATAAACAATACGTCATCATCAAATCAAACAGAGCGCATGCATGCACACACACAGGCGCAGCGCTGCACGAACTCTATGTGTATGCGTGTTGTGCTCTGCTTAGGGAATGATGCAAAAAGAAGAAACAATTGTAGTAAAAATAGTAATAATTTGAATATTTTGCTTGTGTATTGATGAATTGAGGGAAAGACATTTCAAAATGTAAAAATATTATTGCCAAGGACTGCAAGGGTATAAAAACTTTGGCATAGCCGAAGTTAGCTTCTTTGATATTTTTATAGTCAGATTTATGTTGTGAGATCCTACTTTTTAATTTCGATTGGGTCGTCCCTATGTATATCTTATTGCATGGTATGTTTCCTTGTCCATTGCATGGAATTTTGTATATTACATTACTTTTACTTGTCTCTATCTTGGATTTCGTATTATTGAATATGTGTTTGAAGGTATTGTCAGGTCTATGTGCTATTTTTATTTGATCTTTGTCATAATGTTTCGAATGTGATAGTCTTTCTGATAATTTTAAATAAGCTTCTGCTCTCTGACGTGACGGTCGTGTTTTTGCTTAGCTCCTGAGTTTTATTAATATATATTGTTTTCTCTCAATTTTTAATTGTGCCTAGTTTGTTTTCGTTTTCGCTGGTGTCGTTTACTTGAAACACTTGTGTTTTATTTGCATAATTCGCCAAATTAAACAGTTTTGTTTTTTTCTTTTTCGTGATTAGTGTTTGGTGCATTTAAATTGTTTTTATTTTTTTCTTATTGTTCTCTCTCGTCATTGCTTCTGCAGTTGCTCCCCTCATCGCCCCCATTATACCATCAGTGCTAGTGGTTTTGTTGTTCTCTCTGCTTTGTGCTTGTGCTCAGCTTCTCCCGCGTAATCACTTTTGCCGCCTCTCAAAGCTCGTCTTATAACTGTTCTTACACTCTCTCTTGTGCTGTGTACTCTAGCTGTCTCTTTGTTTTATTTGTAATTATTGATTTTTTATCGATAATTATCTTTGTGCTGTTTATCCCATCTTGCCCATCTTGTGCCAGCCAGCAGCTTGATTTTAGCCGAATGTACAGGGATCTTCGTTTAAAATTTCTTTCTCTAAATAAAATGGCCAAACAGCTGTCTAATGAGTGTGACTCTAGCATACATTTATTGTCGGTTAGGGAATCAAATGATTTAGCATAGAGTTTATGACGCTTCGACTTTTCGCGCCCGACTTTGGCGCTCGACTTTAAGTGTCCGACTTTGACACACGACTTATACCACCCGTCTCTGGTACTCGACTTAATCTTGCATCCGACTATGACGCAAGACCTCAAAACACGTCCGTCTTGTTTGACGCGCAAAAACCATCTCCTCGTCGTCATCTCTCATTCGTTTGTCATCCCTCTTGATCGTCTTTTCTTACTCGCTCACGTTCTCTCTTGATCGTCGTCTCGTCTCTCGTGTACAGTGGGATTGATACACTTCGCAAATGCACATCCCACATTCGTCCATTCTGATTACGCATTCGACCCGAATGCTGGGTCATCTTCTTCATCGTCTCAATTTGGGCTCCAGGGCTTCATGTACTCTGCACATGTGGACGTCACTTTAGGCCCTTCGCACTTGCCTACTTTTTCGACATCGTATGCGTTGTAGGGTGGTAGGGTCCCAAATATTTTGGTTTTAGTTTGAGACCACTGCCAAATTGCGTCCTCTTAATTGCGACCAGGTCGCCAACACTATAAGATCGAGCTTGCTTACGACGTAGGTTGTAGTACTTCTTGTTTTCGTCTTGGATCTTGGAGATGTGTGCTTTCGCCTTAGCACGGAGCTCGCTTCTTTCGTCTGTAAATATTGCCTTCGTCTCTTTGTTGATAAGATCTCTCAGTTTATAATCATCGTTGGTCCTCATCTTTACACCAGTTAGTAACTCAAATGGAAAAGTGCCAATACTTCTGGTGTACGTCGAATTGATAGCCTGCTGAACTTTGCTAACATGTCGATACCACTTCGTCGGATCATCAACGCTCAACTTCGACAAAACAGGAATGATGATCGCATTTAAACGTTCGACTTGGCCGTTTACTCTCGGAAGTGCTGTAGTCGTCTTAACGTGTTTGATACCCTCGTTGTCGCAGTACTTCAGAAAATCTTGGGATGTAAAGGCGGAACCCCGATCTGAGATAATAAACGTAGGGTTGCCAAAAATCGTGATTTGAATCGTCAGCTTCGTAATAACTTCATTGCTAGTCGTCGATTTGGTTGGGTATAACCAGCAGAACTTCGTAAATGCATCTATGACTGCCAGAATATGCTTAGTCTTTGTGAGTAGACTCGAGAGGACCTAGAAAATCAATATGGTAAGTTAAAAGTGGAATATCATCTTTCTGAAGCGGGTGCCACAAGCCTTCATGCTTGCCAACTTCACGGCTACTGATACGGTGTTCTCTGCAAATCAACTCTTTCTCCTTTTTTGCCGCGAATTGTCCTTTGTCATGGGCCGGACCAACAATCTGTTTCTGCATTGCAACAGGGACAACAACCGGCTCATCTTCATGCATCTCCTTACAAGCACCACAGGACTTGTGTACTCAGACGTTGACTCTTTAATTGTGCCTTCAGCCAACCATTTTTCGACTTTCTCGTTCACGCAATCTTCCTCTTTAAAAGCAAGTCTACTTTCGTCGTTTAAAATAAGTGCCATTTCTACTTTCGTCGTTTTTGGTGCTAACGGTTGATAATTAGATATCAAATCATATGCCTCTTTTTTAGCATTTGTGCTTGCACTTTCGTCTATTTCAAGTTCTTCCTTATTATTCGCCACATCGATTTTTGGAATGTTTATTTTATCACTTTCATTTTCGAGTTTTTCTGCTCTTACACCATTTCGACTAAATATAATGTCAGCTTGCAAACATAATTCCTCGCCTATGATCATTTCGACATCTAACAATCTAATCGGAACTACATGAAAATCTAACACGAACGATTGGTCGTCAATCAAAATGGAATTCACCAAGTGTCCAATTTGTTTTATCTTATTTGATTCTCCACCACCAAATCCAATTAGAACCCCGTCAAAGCTACTCAACTCGGGTTGTTTCAAACGTTTATACAAATCTTCGCGAATGATACAAAATTTACTTCCGGTGTCGAACAATGCTTTACACTCAATATTGTCAATTTTAATAACTTTACAGGTTATTTCTTCTTTCGACTTAAAACTTCTTGTGTTTGGTTCAAATTTAACGTTAATTTCACTTTTATTACAATTTTTAGCTATATGACCAAATTCATCACATTTGTAGCACTTTCTACCTTTCTCTTTATCATCACAATCTTTTGAGTAATGTCCTTTAGCTCCACAGTTGTAACACACAACATCGTCTTTATTATTAGTTTTCATCATTTTGTTTTTCACTCTTGCACTGTTCTCATCGTTTTTATACCCTTGCAGAGGGTATTATAAAATTGGTCAGATGTTTGTAACGCACAGAAGGAGACGTTTCCGACCACATAAAGTATATATATTCTTGATCAGCATGAGAAGCTGAGTCGATATAGCCATGTCCGTCTGTCCGTCCGTCCGTCCGTCTGTGCAAATCAACTTCACGCTGGCATCTTAAGAGCTATCGGAATGAAATTTCATATTTGAGCTACTTTTAGCCGGGAGATAATAGAGTATGAAAATTGTCAGGATCGGACTACTATATCATATAGCTCTAGAACAAAATTTTTTGCAAAAATTGGAGTATCGCCATGAAATTTACCAATATAATAGAATTTGATAAAAAATCTCAGATCCCAAAATTTGAGTTTGATCGGATAAATAGAACACAAGTTACAGTCAATTCAAATCGGTTCTACGTCATCAGCAAATCAAACAGAGCACATGCATACGCACACACAGACGTAGCGCTACACGTATGTATGTATGTGTATGCGTGTTGTGCCTTGCTTAAAAATTTGTAGTAAAAAGAGAAATAATTTGAATGTTTTGTTTGTGTGTTGATGAATTGAGTTGCAAGGAAAGAAATTTCAAAATGTAAAAAATTATTGCCAAGGACTGCAAGGGTATATAAACTTCGGCATTGCCGAAGTTAGCTTCTTTGATATTTTTGTATTTACCATTGCCTTTCTTACTTTCTTTTTTTACTCATTATTTTATACTGCTTTAATTTCTCTTTAAAATCAATCAAATTTTTCGCACCATATAAAATCGACTTATTCTCACTTTTTTCATCAATGCCGTCAATTAAATATTATATTAATGAATCGTCTTTAATTTGTCCACGTGAAGCTACATCTTTCATTCTGTAAAAATACTCATAAACGCACTCATTGTTTTTACGCTTCATTTTCATCAGTTGCTCATGTATGTCTTTACTACTCACGCACGATTTGAATTCACTCAAAAGTGCTTTTTCGAGAGAGTTCCATGAATTTATTCCTCTCTCACTCAAGACAAACAGTTTCGCGATAGCCTTTAACGCCTTCTTCGCGAACAGAAACTTCTGGAAATCGTTCCAACGCATCAACGTTGCTTGCTCGTTGAATTCGTTACTCCAAACTTCTACTGCAATGGTGTTAGTGCCGTCAAAAATACGAATGTTCTCTTCCACGTCGCAAAAATGGCAAAACGCGGCGTCATCATTCTATCTCTCTCTTCGTTTATTCTTCTGTACTCATCGTTGTTGTTCTCGCTTGCTCTCTCGTGCGGTATGTTCCTCAAATTATTCTCTGTTGCTACGTTCCTCTCTGTAGCTACCGAATCATGATCTGTCTCGTCGTCTATTTCATCATCTACTTCGTCGTCTAATTCGTCTTCGTCTTGTGATGCCAACAAATTGTTCAGCTTCAAATTCGTGAAAATATGCAATGCAAGGTCGTCGACACTGTACTTGATTCCCAATACATTGCAAACCGAAACCAGATCACCGTTCGTCAAATTTCGTCGTACATATTCCGCTTTTTCTTTGTATTTTGCGTTCGCTTCATCGTAATCGAAACCAGAAAATTCTCGAATTCTTTTGCGGTTATTTCTATCTCCCTCGCTCTCATAGATAAATTTATGCAATGCTCTGATATTGTCTACTTTACCCGTTTTCAGAGGACCACTTATTAAATCATTTAGACACGACATAGTTAATGTTTTAATTTCACCACTAGCAGAGCAGGACCGACTTAATACGACACGATTGTTAAAAAAAAAAAAAAAAATCACTTTCTTTTTTTTTTTTTTTTTTCACTCTTCTCCCGCACGAACGCACAAAAAATGTATGTGGGGTGTTCTCTTGTATACCGCACTCTTTCTATCACGACAAAATATGTGGGGAAAACTCTTTGTAACCGGATGAGCGCCACTCTTACTCGAATTTATCCCGGACGAGCACCCAAAATATGTGGGGTTTTATTTAACGATATAATTATAGTCTAGGGGGTTTACATGAAAATACGACTTTATAGAGATTACACTATGTGAAATGACAATCGACGTTTGGCTCGGCTCGACTTTGGCGTCCGTCTATGACGCTTCGACTTTTCGCGCCCGACTTTGGCGCTCGACTTTAAGTGTCCGACTTTGACACACGACTTATAGCACCCGTCTTTGGTACTCGACTTAATCTTGCATCCGACTATGACGCAAGACCTCAAAACACGTCCGTCTTGTTTGACGCGCAAAAACCATCTCCTCGTCGTCATCTCTCATTCGTTTGTCATCCCTCTTGATCGTCTTTTCTTACTCACTCACGTTCTCTCTTGATCTTCGTCTCGTCTCTCGTGTACAGTGGGATTGATACACTTCGCAAATGCACATCCCACATATATTATATATTATAAATATATTATATATTATATATTATTATATATATTATATATTATATATTATATATTATATATTATATATTATATATTATATATTATATATTATATATTATATATTATATATTATATATTATATATTATATATTATATATTATATATTATATATTATATATTATATATTATATATTATATATTATATATTATATATTATATATTATATATTATATATTATATATTATATATTATATATTATATATATTATATATTATATACCTTTTGATTTTAACCTCTCATTAGAGGGAAAAAATAAAAAAGTATTTGACTTATATGCAGCCATTAACAATTTTAATCGAAAACTTTCCCTATTAATTCGACAGTTAGACAACAAGACATTTGTTAATTTGGAAAAAAGTCTCTTCTTATCGCAAAATTAAATATAAATAGCTCAGAAAAAAATAATGTATACTGAAATAGTAAAGGCGTTAAATGAAATGAAAACTAGAACTGCCATTATGTGGGGAAATTGAGAAACTTCGGAGTGATAAGTATGCACTTATGAAAAAGGAAATATATAATATGTACTTTATTATAAGCTGCAAATATTAATTAAAAAAGTTCACTATTTCCTCCAAGTTAATAATGCCTTTATATTCCTTAATACGCAGTAGGTCAGCTAGGTGTTGGTCGGAAATTTTGTTTCGTTGCTTGCTTAAAATAAGCCCCATAGTCGAAAATGCAACTTCACAGTTATATGTGGTGCCAAACATTGAATACATTTTATGTATATATGCATTTCGTTTTTCATAAGTGGATACTTGTTGTCATCAATGCGCTCCCAAAACTTTTTCCCAGCTTTTAAAGGACTGGCAAAATCATTCCGAAGTTTCTCAAATTCCTCACATAATGGCAGTTCTAGTTCTGTGGTGTCACACGTAATAATAAGTTCGAAATGCATTTCAAGTCTTGAAATCTATTTTGAAAATTTTCATTTAACTCCTTTACTATTTCAGTATACAACATTATTTTTTCTGAGCTATTTATATTTAATTTTGCGATAAGAAGAGACTTTTTTTTTTCCAAATTAACAAAAGTCTTGTTGTCTAACTGTCGAATTAATGGGGAAAGTTTTCGATTAAAATTGTTAATGGCTGCATATAAGTCAAATATTGTTTTATTTTTTCCCTGTAATTAAAGGTTAAAATCATTCAACATCTTCATCATATCGCAGCAGAAAGCTAAGTCTCATAAAAAGTTTGGGTCTTTTATATGTCCTATCAAAAAATCGACGTCATTTCCAACTGTTTCCAAAAAGTTGGCGACTTCTTTTCTTAAATTAAAAAGACGCTCCAAACATTTACCCCTACTAAGCCAACGTACTTCCGTAAGCAATAATAAATCGCCATATTCTGCTTACAGGGCTGCCACAAATTCCTTAAACTTTCTGTGGGTCAGGGCATTGTGACCACCTCTTATTTTGTTTATTATACGCACAGAATAATTCATAACTGCTATAATGTTTAATGATTTTGCGAAAAGGGCTTCCTGATGAACTAAGCAATAGGCAAACAATTCCATTTTTTTTAAGCAATTCTACTAGGCCTTTGTGTTTCCCTGTCATTACACATGCTCCGTCTGTGGACACTGAACTTAATTTTTTCATGTCCACGAATGCGAAGACTCTGGTGCATAAAACGTTAAATAATGTTTCACCAGTAACGTGACCATGAAGTGAAACCAAATCGAAAACCTCTTCAAAGCTTTCTAAATCATTATTAACTGTTTTAATACAGATGATGACTTGGCAAATATTATTAATATCTGTGCTCTCATCTATTGAGAGAGCAAAATATTTGCAGTTCACAATAATAAATTAAATAATTTATTATAATAAATAATAAATTTGCTTATGTCTTCTGCTCTTCGTGCAACTGTTCGGGGCGAAATTTCGTGGACACGTTGCAAATATTCATTATTGTCACCAAGACATTTAAGAACCGCCAGCATTAAACTTTAAAAAAAATTCCGTCCGTGAAGGGACGACATTGTTGGGCCAAAGCCAAGGCAACAGTGTACGACGCCTTAATTATTGCAGAAATTGGTTTCGGCGGTTCAATTGTATCAGCCACAAAAGGTAAAAATATTTGTCTTTTAACTCCAGTAATTTTTCACTTCTTTCAGCGCCCACATCATAATGTTTATGTAGCGTATCATAATGTCGTTCAAAGTATGACCTAACCTGCCTAGGAAAAATTTGATGACAAATAACGCATTGCGCATCGCCCTCCATATTTTCAATAATAAAAAATAAATTTTTCCAATCGGCATTAAACATTTTTTTTTCGGTGTATTCCAGTTAGCCGCTTTAAAAAGGTGTTGCTTCATTAAATGCTTAACAGCAACTGATTTATTTTTATACCCTTGCAAAAAGGGTATATTAATTTTGGTCAGAGGTGTGCAATGCATAGAACGAAGCATCTCAGACCATATAAAGTATATATATCCTTGATCAGCACGACGAGACGAGTTCAATTAGCCATGCCCGTCCGTCCGACCGTCTGGATCAACGCGAACTCCTCGGAGACCGTAAGAGCTACAGAGCTGAAATTTTTGCACGTAGGCTTGTATATACTGCAGGCATTGTATATCTCGGATTCAGCCGGATCGGACCACTATATCATATAGCTCCCATACAAACGGCAAAATCACGAACAGTGACTTTCTCAATAACTTCATTAATTTTATAGCTATTGTCATAAAAGTTGGTATTTGTCAGTTTTGTGTTCTTTTTTTAATAATTGTGCCAAATATGATTAAGATCGGGTGACTATATCATATAGGTCCCATAGGAAAGATCGGTCGAATACAGTGACTTTTGTCAATAACTTCGTTACTTTTAATGCGATTGCTTTCAAATTAAACATTTGATAGTTACATAGCTCCCATAGAAACGATCGGTGGAAAACAGTGACTTTCATCAAAAAGTTCGTTATATCCTATGCTAAGATTGAAGGCCGTTCTTTCGCAAACATTAGACATCAACCGAAATTTTTGCCGAAGTGACATTGCCGAACGAACACGAGTGTACGTGAGGCGCTGCCCTAGGCACTAGGCCCTAGTCCAGGGAATGGGCCGTGCCGACCACTGCTTTAAAGTAAAAAATATGAAGTTGTTGTTCAAGGCGCATAGCAATTTTTGTTTTTAACAAATTTGAATCAATATGAAGTCGTTCCAACCTTATTTTTTAAGACTTCTTGAATAACTTGTCGCAAATAGCTGATTTTTTAGAATACCATTTAACCTTGATATTTTCCTTATATTCTTGCTTATTTCCTAGTTTATATCCAGCAGTTCTCCTATATAATATTTCCTAAAGGTGTTCTATTAAGTTAAAGTCCGGGGACTGGGATGATGGCTTTAAGACATTAACATCATTTTCCGTTAACGAGCTGGCAAACAGCTGGGACGAGGGTTTGGGATCGTTTTCCTGCTAATATTATCACATTAAAGGCAATTCTTCTTCGGCATAAGGAAGCGTAGTATTGTTAAGGACATTTACATTGTTGATGGCGCACATTTTATCCTTTATCCAAGCTAACGGACCGACACTTGAAGAAGAAAGCAGTCCCAAAACATAAGTTTTTCACCTTAGTGACCAACGGTCTTTAAAGCGTATTTTGGTACCTACTTTTTGCTGTCTTACAAACACCCTGTCATCAGATCCAACCAAATTTACATTTATTGGTTGTGGTCACGTTTATCAAAAAGGCCCGAAGCACATGATAATTGGCAAAATCTGGTTTATCTTTTATATTGTTCTTGCTCAAGCACGGTTCTTTTTGTATTTAACTTATTTTGAGCTTTTCCGATGAAAGGAATGAGTTTTTATTCGCATCCAGCATGATGATCTGTTCGAAATTAAACGTTGAGGCGTGGGTGCGGCCACGATTTTCTTGCATATATTGACAATGAATAGCGGAAAGCCCTTTTACTCTTGGGCAATTCATTAATTTGGCGATCTTTGCAATTGAACGACCAGAGTTTTTTAGTGTTTTTTTTAATTTAGTGGACTTAACAACCTTTAATGTAGAATATTAAATTAAAACCAAAGAATTGTCATCTATGAGACTTAAAATGTTTTTGACTGAAAATATACGGACCGTTTCTATTTTTTTCCAACCGGGTTTGTTTTACTATGAAGCATGTAGAAGAAAAAGTTTCGCGAAAATAGGTGTCGAAATGTATGAAAATTATAGAAGTACTATCCCACATTCTTAAACACTGATTTTCAAGTCGGATAATTTGTCCAACGTTAAAAAAATTTCAAATTAATAAAAGGTTGCCGTTTCTATTATTTCTTCCAACACTGTATATTGAAGGTATGCCATCTTTCTGTTTAAAAGAAAAGAAAAAATGTGCTAATTTTTTTCTAGGAAAACGTTTAGCACGTTTTTCTAAAATGTTGCCCTGTGTAATCCTTGAATAAGTTTTGGTTTTTGTATCTCAGTTATGGATGTGTTGGCCTGACGGTACTTTTACGACACTAATTTATACTGAGATACTTTATTCTTGAACTACGAAAGAATATGAATGAAATTTCACGTCAAATAATACATTTACATATTTATTAATCTTTATGTATAAAAATAAGTCGGGGTTTCCTCCCTGCCGCTTTAACTTCAGAAGCCACGAAACAAATTTCACGGTTTTGCATTTGTTGAAAAGGTCTCGGGCTCCGTGAGGCTTATAGCAAAGAAAACTTGACATGCAAACCACAGAACTTAAGCGAAGAAAGACTAAATATAATAAGAGAAAATGGCCGATTGAGACAACGCGTGAGCACACGAAAATCATTGGCACCATACAATCGCTTGGCATTCCAATATTCATCCGATTCAATTAGGCAAAGCTACGATCTGAGGACTATATACACTTCCGTGATGCTATTCATTCAGATGGTAATTTTCATGATATTGGACGCCTGACAATTCTTCCATCATCTTATATCGAAAGCCGAATGCACGAATACGCTGAAGACGTACGTGCGAAATTATCGAGCTCCGGATTTATTTATTACGTTCACATGCATTCCGAAGTGGAGGGAAATTGAACGTTAGTTGTACCCGGGCCAAAAGCAGCTAGATCGCTATGACATACTCGCTAGAGTATTTAAGCAAAAACTCAAAGTTATGATGGATGTTCTTACTATGTATCGAGTTTTTGATGACACACTTTGTTATATGTATTCGGTGGAATGGCAAAAGCGTGGACTACCGCATGCTCATATCCTAATTTGGTTGCTGAAGAAATTACCTTCAAGTGAAGTGGATAACATCATATTAGCAGAAATTCCTACACGACATTGTGACGACACAGATGCTCCATCGACCGTGCGGTTCATTAAATCCATTATCGCTGATGGAAAGTGCACAAAACGATATCCGCGACCGTTAGTTGCCGAAACAGTCATAGGGAACGATGGATATCCAGTTTATCGTCGACGTTCAAAAGATTTTGATCGAACTATCAAAGTAAAGTTCAAAATCAAAAGATTGATATCGGAAATGAATTCATTGTTCCATATTGCCCGCTGCTATCACGAATTTTCGAATTACATGCGAACTTTGAGAGTTGTCATTCGGCCAAATCAGTGAAATACTTGTGCAAGCACGTCACAAAAGACAGCGACATGGCTGTGTTTGGTATTGCGTCGTCGAATGACGAAATCAGCAACTTCCAAATAGGCAGATACGTCAGTACTAATGAAGCACTGTGGCGATTATTCTCATTTCAAATTAATGAAAGATATTCCACAGTTGTACATTTAATAGCGCATTTGGAAAATTGACAAAGAGTTCACTTCGCTGAGGGTAATGCGGTACAACGAGCTGAGATTCCACCATCGACAACATTAACTATATTTTTTGCAATGTGTGAAGCAGATCCATTCGCAGCGACGCTGATGTACGTAAAAATGTCCAAGTATTACACTTTGAATAAATCAACAAGGAACCCCAGTTCCAGATTGGCCACAGCTATTTTTCACTGATGGGCTAGGTCGCATGTATACTGTTCATCCTAGAAATAATCAATGTTTTTATTTGCTGCTGTTGGTAAATATACGTGGACCAAAATCATTTACGCATTTGAAAACAGTGAATGGCCACCACTTGTTTCCCTTCACAACCAATTTAGTTATAGAACAAATACACAGACGACATATGTGAAGATATCTTGCATCACTTGCGCATTCAAACGAATAATCCCGACATGCATATAACCGATGAAATATACAATGAAGGATTGATTCTGATTGAGTATCAATGCTTGACTATTGCAAATAAGCTACTAATTGAAGTAGAAAGATTGCGCCAAATCGAACCAAGAATTTAGTCGATAGCTGCATTACAATATTTATACATTGCAGGATTTTGTTCAATTCTTCCTGGCCGCACCTGGAGGAACAGGGAAAACATTTATCATTTCATTGAATTTGGCCACTGTTCGATCAAGATGGCGCTCGTACTGCACATTCTGCACTTAATTTGCCACTTAATTTAAACACAATTGATAATATATCCCGACCCAGTGTAATTGTTGATGCAATGCAAGCTCATTGTTTGGGATGAGTGCACAATGGCACATAAGAAATCACTTGAAGCACTTAACTTCACACTGAAGAATCTTCGGCGAAATAATAATCAGATGGAATAAAGAAAATATAATGCAACTGAACTTTGTCACAAACAACTAGAATTACAATCAGCTACACACGTAGTGGGAAAATCACTTGTAATTCTAAACTAACCCAACAGATTACAACGGCAGGACGTTGATGGCCGACGCCGTGCCCAAAATAATAATAATTTTTCAACCCCCAAAGACGTAGGTGTGAGTCGTACTAGAACAAGATCTTTTAAGAAGCATTGTTACCTCCTAGAGCCTAAGATAATTCTATATAAACTCCTTACTTTTGTTCATAAAATCAGTTCATATTTTGAATTCAATGAATGAAGACTAGGTTATTTTCCTTCTACCTGGAATCCCTATTCAATGTATGTCTCTAAAAACGGTTTAAGCATAGTGGCTTAAAATTCATGATATGGGCCTGTTTCTCATATTGTGAATTCAATGAATGAAGACTAGTTTATTTTCCTTCTACCTGGAATCCCTATTCAATGTATGTCTCTAAAAACGGTTTAAGCATAGTGGCTTAAAATTCATGATATGGATCGAAATGTCTACGTGAACATCATAAAAACGATATGCTCCCTTATACCATATGGAATATACCCATATGCCCAGCAGGCTCAAAAAAGTTGGTTTCAATCGTAATGCCATGGCCAGCTCAGTCGCCAGATTGGAACCCCATTCAAAATTTATGGGGAGACATAAAGCGAAGCTTTACAAAAAGAATCCGAAAGCTCAACATAGGAAAGTTATCCTAGGAACATGGCGGCAGATCCCAATTAAGCATTGTCACAAGGTGAATACGATGCCAAGCCGTTATTGCCAATACGTGAACTTAGTGTTAGATCCTAAAAACCAAATGTAACCTGAAATGGGGAACTTTCTTTTTAACCAAAATGGTAATGTTTTTTATTATACATAAATATAAATTATAAATTTATAAAAGTCAGTTTGGCTAGTGAAGCAACTGTAGTAATTTCGGCAAAAAAAAAAGATTTAATTAGTGTATATATACAACTAGAAACAACAGCAGAGCAACAAAATAGTTGCAAAGAAGAGGCGACTGGAGGCGAGGCGAATGTAAAGAAACGGCGAAACACCAGCAAACTATCGGCAAACCCTACCTATTAGCAGACAAGCAGCAGCAGACTACCGGCAAAACCTACTTGGTAATAACAAGTGATGCAAAATTTAAGAACGCTATGGAGGATTTAGAATCCGACGTTCAAAATTCATTATCAATGCTAGAAATGAAAATGAACAATAAGGAAAATCGTAAAGATGAGAATGTAACCGTGAGAGGCGAACTACCGGTGTTGCCGAAAATACAGGTACCCACATTTTCTTGAGAACCTAGAGAATGGGACCTGTTTGTGGAATTATTTACGGCAGGGTGAGGCACCCATAGCCCGTGCGGGCACGTTTGCTCGGCAATTGCTCATTCCGCCGTTTGTGTGCATGCCGACGTGAGCACGTAGTACAAGTTGAGAGCGTAAAAAAACTAGTGTCGCACAGACTTTTGACTTCGCTTTCTTACATGACAACTTTAAAAATATTTTGCCATTATTTATATTTTGTCCCTATACAGTTCGAGTAGCGCTGCGTCTGTGTGTCTGTATGCATGAGGTCTGTTTGATTTGATGATGACGTAGTAGGCAGCAGGCAGATTTGAGCCGATTTATATTGACTGTAACTTGTGTTCTATTTATCCGATCAGATTCAAATTTTGGGATCTGAGGATTTATATTCAAATCTATTATATTAGTATTTCATGGAGATACTCCAAAAAAAAAAAAAAAAATGTTTCTTCTAGAACTACATGATATAGTGGTCCGATCCCGATGATTTTCATACTTTATCTCACGGGTAATAGCAAGCCCCCAAAAAATTTCAACCCGATAGCTCTTAAGATGCCTGAGTAAAACGCGTACGCACAGACGGACGGACAGACGGACATGGCTATTTCAACTCAACTTCTCATGCTGATCAATAATATATATACTTTATGAGGTCGGAACCGTTTCCTTCTGTGCGTTCCAAACATCTGTAATAGCCGATATAAAATATGCAATCATTTTTATGACATTTAGGTAAAAAGAACCCAACGCCTTTGTTTTAATTTTTTATTCGTTTCTTCACATACGATTTGCGGTGTAAAGCAGCTTACGCACACAAGCAAGCGCACGCATACATAGACAGTTTTCGTTGGCTCTCTTTGTGCCTCACCCTGTTCTAAACACAAAGGAGCATTGGTCCGCAAGCAAAAAGTCACAGAAAATTACTTTGTTTGAAAAAATTATGAAATGCATCATTATGTAATTAAAGTTATGTAATATTATCATTTGATGCATTATAACCTGCCATCCAATTTTTCAATAATTTAAGCTAATTTTTTCCATTTATCAGCAAACATTTTTATACCATGAACCCATAGCGTGAAATGGCATAGCATAAGGAAGCTTTGACGACCCCATAAAGTATATATATTCTTGATCAGGATCAACAACCGAGTCGATCTATACATGTCCGTCCACCCGTCCATCTGTATAAACACCTAGATCTCGGGCAGTAAAAGAGATAGAGCCACCTCGTTTGGTATGTAGTCTTCAAATATGGTATGTAAATTTCCTTAGTATGGGCGCAGATTGTAATTATTTTGCCACACTCACTTCCGCCATCATAGTTTAAAAAGTCCGATTGTTTTGACTATCATAATATAACTCGGCAGACTAATTATCCTTATTTATCAACGGGTACCATAAACGTGTTTTACTAGGCCGTCTATGAGGGCGAAGTTGGCCATAGGCTAGTGGCAGCGCTACACTGCTCATGTGGTTGTAGAGTGAGCGAGATAGCATATGCTATAAGGCATGCAAAAACAATTTAATAGACACGCATTTAATTTTCGAAATATGAAATATTTTTATATCCTTGCAGAGAGTATTATAAAGTTGGTCAGATGTTTGTAACGCACAGAAGGAGACGTTTCCGACCCCATCAAGTTTATATATTCTTTATCAGAGAAGCTGTATAGGCGATATAGGCATGTCTGTCTGTCCGTCCGTCCATCGGTGCGTATGCGTTTTACTCTGCCATCTTAAGACCTATTGGTATGAAACTTGATATTTGTGCTACTTATAACCCGGGTAAGATAAAGTATGAAAATCATAAGGATCAGACCACTATATCATTTAGTTCTAGAAGAAACATAAGTTCAGAAATTGGAGTATTCCCATGAAATTTACCAAAATGATAGTAGTGGATATAAAAACTTAGATCCCGAAATTTTAATCAGATCTGATAAATAGAACACAAGGTTACAGTCAATATAAATAAATACAAAAATG